>WBNM01034226.1:29526-81528 GCA_013399055.1 Ramphastos sulfuratus
CCAACCCTTCTCTATTGGAGAACAGCAGGTCAAGCAGAGCTTGACCCCTGGTAGGCTCACTTAACAGCTGCATCAGGAAGCTGTCCCCCATGCGTTCCAGAAATCTTCTGGATTGCCTCCTCTCTGCTGAATTAAGTTCCCAGCAGATATCTGGCAGGTTCATCCATACTCTATCAGTTTGCAATTAGGGACCAGAGATAATTCCTCTCTTTATCTTTGTTTAAGCTTTACAAACAAAGCAGGTTAAATTAAATTTAAAGAAAGTACTAAACATCCAGAGTACTCTGTATACGTCTGTATCATGAACTGTTTGTGCAGTCTCTAGCACAGTAACTACAAAGCATTTAAACTTGATTTTTGTTACTAGAGTATGTTTAAAATTTTCAGTTTTAAAGGTGATTCTAAGTTGAAAATGTACTTGAAGAAACCAATTACAAGTCAAAAGAAAGTTCAGCTAGAAAAGGGAAAAGTAAACCAATGCAAAAGCACAGAAGAGATTTCACACTTCATTTTTTATGTGGAATACAGGCATCTGAAAACTGCCATACTGCTCTGTGGTCTCCCAAGTTGAGCAATTTTGTATTGCATTGAAAGGGACAAGAAACACTCACATAGGTTAATTCTTTGGGTAACTTCTTTGCCACCATTTCATTACACCTGGACGGTCTGGGTTTTACTCTGCCTCCTAACTGGAGCACAGCTGACAAAGCTGGGTTTCTTAAGAACTCGTTTTCTCTGCATTTCCCTAGCAAAAGTAAAAGTAAGTAACTAACTTTAAAAGACTTTCTTTTAGAATCTTCCAAGTCAGATGCACTGTTCGTGTTTTTGTAATGTTAATAAATGTGTGATGGGGGCACTGCAGATTGAGAGTGCAAATGTAACTTGTGTAACTAAAAGTTTGCTTCTAATTGCTGGGTGCCTATGGCACATTCATTTTCATCTGTTTTCACTTCACTGTCAGCTTTAGGAACATATGTGTGGTCAACTGGTTATTTGAGAACTAGGGTGCTGATCTCCCCTCTTGTGTTATCCTATGTTTAATCATTTCAACAATTAGGACAACAGGTGCCTTTTATTTTGCAAGTAAAGATGAAGGACTAAGTGAAATACATTTCCCTGGGTAGAAGTCTTTCAATATTTACCCAGAGATGATGTATTTATGCTTATACCTGTAGGATACGACTGCTTCACCAGTTCCAGGATTACATGCATTCCAGTTCAGACCGGTCATGGTACTAGGGATAGACAAATGTTAATGATATTTTACTCAACAAAGAAAAAAAAATAATGACATTACCCTAGCTGCATAGATTAAATATTAACACTTATTTCCTGGCCTCAAATCTGATATGTTCCCAAATATCTGTAGAGCATGACCTAGGAAGAATGGTGCGTACTCTTGTGATGACGCATTGGTAATAGTTGAAGTAAAATGGCATTTCCCAATATAAAATAAAATAGTAACATGACTCTACTACTACATGAGAACAGAAGTTAGGAGACAGTAAATACCAAATCATTCTTTTTTAAATAGATTTCAGCAAATAGGTTCATCTGACCAAAGCTGAGTAACACAAGCACAGCAGAGCCAGTCATTAAAACCTGCTTCCTTTATTTATAAACTTCATGAAATCTAGCAGCATTGCTCCGTAGTAACGTTCTTGTGAAAGAAACAGCTTAAACAGTAAAATGTTCAGTGCAGCCTGGCAGCCAAAGATGCAATGTAACGGCAGAGATCATCATAATCCCTCTTAATGCTCTATTGAGACAGTCCAGTAATATTAACCTCCTGTGATCTCCTGAAATCCAGACACAATAATGGACTACAACTCCTTCTCCCTTTTACTGTAGCTACCCTGACATACACCACTTTTAAAATGTCTTGCCAACAGGGACTGTTGTGTAATTTAACAGACTGAAATTCTAAGTGTAAATCTGTATTACTTCTGAAAACCTGTCTCTTCAGCTTTCATTTGGGCAAGAAATTCTGCCACCAGTTTTATATTTATCTTTATTGCCTTCCAAAACCTCCACTGTCTCTCATCAGTGGCATTAGGCTGCTTTATTCTCAGACAGTGGTCATAATTTAGGTAGTGAAATTAATTGCATATTTAAAGACAAAGAGGGAGGTAGAGGAGAGAATTAATTGTTCTTCCTTTGTACTGCATTATCAGTCTTTTGCCTACCAAAAGTGTACTGGGGTCTGGGGAGGGAGTTTTCTACAAATATTTACGGGTTTTGCAAAATTCTGTTGACACGGTCAACGAGAGGAGCTCCAGAGCTAGGAAACACACCTTCCGTTTTCTCTTAGGAGCTCACATCCAAAGGCAAGTACTTCCCTTTTTTTTTTTTTTTTTGTGACTAAGCAAAATGAATTAGATTTTCTTATTTGCAATTTGGAGAAGTTCTCTTCTTGCAGATGTTTTGATATACAGATGATTCTGGGTGGATACTTAAAAAAATACAAGTTTAAGAAAACTGTTCCCACCCATGGTCATTTGAGATTGTGGCCCCTGAGATTTCAAGCATGAGTCATCTGTATTTTTCATTTTCATTGTGTAACTAGTTAAGCTGCAGAGGAAAGTGGTTTGAGAATCAATAAAAATTAGGAACATTGGGGAAAAGCTTAAGTGAATCTTTTGCAAACTGACAGTAGTTTCCAGTGATCATGCCTTTCATATGTTTAAGGAACTAAATATTATTGTGGTCTTAATGCAAAATGCTAGCACAGTATATTGCTTGGTTCATGGTGAGCCTGCCTTATTTTCTAGCCAAACACACCCACATTCACGCTAGATATCCATCACCGCTAGATATCCAATCCATCACCTGGAAATCCCAGATAAAACTACCTAAAATAGGACTTCATCCTACAGCTCACTTTAAACTTTTTGTGAGCAAACTTACTTTCTGCTACCTTCATGTGATTTGTGATAGACTGAGGTTAAAAGAAATGTATCCTAATGATACAACATTATTTAGCAGCTCAAGTACTACTTTTTTATAAGAAACATCTGGAGACAGACTGGGAATGAGTTGTACGTGGATAATAAAACTTAATATATTGTACACCAATTTAGTCAGAGAAGTTGGAGGTAGTACTGGGATGGCATTTTCTACCAGGGAAGGCAATTTTACTGACCTAACTTTGTCATAATAGTTCTTTGATTTTCATTTGGACTTCAAAGAGGAAGTGAGCTGACCACACAAGTTTCAGTACCTTTTCTTCTACAAGGCAAAGCTTTTAGATTTAACAGCTTTAAACACTATTTTGTTCAATCTCCTGAGCAGCCTAACACCACAATAGAGAAAGAATGCAAAAATAGTCTGAGCATAAATATTCCTACCGTGACAGAAGAACAAGGTAGGTAGAAATTAAAAAAACCCAACCTCTGAGAGTTTTAAACAGCAACGTTTTGAGCTTTACCAGCCCCACGCACATGTCCTTGCACATTTCCCACTCTTCTTTTGCTGACACAAGCGTGCTGAAGGGCATCCAGCTTTGGATGTTCTTAGTCCAAAATACCTGAGCAGCTTTAGCAAAACTGCAGCAGACATACTTAAAGGACTGGGTCACAGTATTTATTACATGCTCAGCGCTGGAGCTGGGAGCAGAGACAGCACAGAGCGAGTTGGCTCTCGCCAAGCAGCTGGGTAACTCTATCTTACCTGGCTGGGCCTGTGCTGATGTGTCCTACCCCACAGAGCAACACAGAGGCACGGGACAGCAGTGCACCAGCACAGCCACAGAGCTTCCTGACAGGAATTTGTTCAAGTCCTGCTGCGTCAGAAGACATAAAAAAGTGGGTGTGGCTATTTGCAGCAAACCACGCAGCTAAAACTCGAGTGGCTTGATAGCATGGCTTGATAGTAACTATTCACCAGTATCTAGATCACATTTAATATGAGTAAAGCTGGAATCACAGTAGTACCTTCAGAAGAAAGAAGCTGTATGTACAGCACTAGACTAAACAGAAAGTGGTCTTAGACTTAAACTCATTTTGAAGGAAGCACAAAGAGGAAACTGACACTGTTGACCATTCTTGCAATTTATTTTAGGAATTTTTTTGCTCTGAGAAAGGGACAAAAAAATCCTTAGTGTGACACTGTGTACCACAACAGTAATAATAATAATAAAAATATGATTTAATGTGGTAACAAATGCAGTGGAACTCAAAATGCTACCATTGTAAAAAAATGTTTCAATTTTCAACCTAAGAACACACAGTCCCCACTCCCCAGAAGTCTGTCAGTAATTGAACTGATCATTACAGTGATGGCACGACAAAATTCCCTGTTGGAAGATTTTAGTGTCCACTCCCTAATTATTGTCAGTCTTACTGCTCACTAGCACAGAAATTTAAGTGTCTCTTCAATGCAAACACAATTCAAATGCTTCAATCAGATTGATAAATACACAAAAGAATCTTTTAAAAGTAAAAACATTGAACAGTGAAAATTCAAGGCACCTCTTAGGTTATAAGCACATCTGAATACACTATTGAATCCAGCCTTTTCCTGGATCGGTAACAGGAGCTTTGTCAGCTGCTTGTGGTCAGTACCAGTTGTACAATTGCAAAATGCTACCTGCTATTTGAAAACACAGAACAGGCTGATCGTGTACTTTACTTTAGGTCAGAGGATACTATTAGGAACTCGTTACATTAATGTGCACAATTTTCACCTAAATGCTACATTCTTGAAGATAAATCTATGTTGTGTTACCCTAGTTATGGAAATATTTTTCATTTTCAGCTTTTTAAGGCATGGCAAACTTATAAACTAAGAGATAATATGTAATAAATGTATTAAACCGATTTGTCTTTCTGAGAAACACAGCTGTATTACCTTAGATAAACAGCCAACAGAAACTTTATCCACTGTAGCCTTTCAGAGGATAAGATCACACATTCCCTCCCCCTTTACATTTGCATCTAGTATCTGGGTACAGGCCACACTCAAAAGGCAGGAAAACAAGTGTTAAAACAGTTGGTATGGACCTAAAGTCTCGTACTTTAGCTATAAAATAGTATTAGCTATGTTTGTTTCTTATTTCCATGCATATATTCCAGAAATTATGATCTTACTGCAGTGAAAGTGACCTGATGGTTTTCCCAAAGCCCTTTTTCTCCATTATCTGTTCTGCCCCTGCCTGCTTGTCTCTCTCTCCCCACTACAATTCAGACTGATTTTGTCCAGGTTAAATGAGAATTATTTTCCAAACAACAACAACAACAACTTTTTAAGTGGGTGTAGGTCATACCTGAATAACTGCAGTATTTTTACAGTGGGGAAAAGTAGGGAAAAAGGCAAGGCTGGTCACTATCTGATGCTTTTCATTAGGTAATGTGATCCATCTTTCCATGTGTTTATTACTCAAACCATCTTTTGAGCATTCAAAAAATCTGAATGCAGCTCAAGGCCAGAGCAAGTTTTTCTCTTCAGCTTCCAGACTGTTTAGCATGCTCTCTTTTTCAAGTCAGCTGCTTTCTTTTTCAGTTGAGTTTTACGGAACTGTAAATGTATACTGCATAAGTTTAAAGGTATGCAAGAAAAAAACATGCCTGGCAGACTAAGCTTCAGTGAAAATACTGAAATCTTACTGTTCCAAGTCCCCCTTCCTCACCCTGTGTTTTACTGAAGAACAGGAGGCACAGTTTTCACTTTCCAGTTGTTTCTCTTCCCTGTGGTGATATTTTTCATAATGGAAGCACTTTTGACCAAGATGTTTGAACAGAGAACCTCATGAAAATGCAAAACTATTTACATGGTTACGAAATAAACCAATCCATTTTCATAATGAAAATTGAACACGTACATCAAACAAAGGCACAAAACCAAGGCTATCTCGAGTTCAGTAGTAAATTACACTGTGTAAATAGACAGCATGACTCAGTTGGACATACATAAGTCCTCATGGAAAGCAATGTGCAAAATGACAAACTAACAGGCTACTATGGGCACACAAACTACTCTAGCCTCACTCTCCACTTCAGCATCTGGTGCAAAAAGACCACAAACACCACCAGCCAGCAGCTCTTGCTTCTTTCTCGTTTTTCTTTTCTATTGCTATATCACTTTGCTGTTATTTGACATTACACTAGCTGCAGACTTACTCTCTCAACTCTTATAGGCAACATTCACAGCTAAGTTAAGTATTGCTGTAAAACTGCACCTTACCCATACAGTATTGTGATTCTTTTAATATGCATGTTTTCACTGTGCAAACAAAACAAAACATGTTGTACTAAGAACAGGAAAGAGGTCAGAGAGGTTGGTGCTTAAAGCCAGTTTTAAGACATAACACAACTTAAGCAAACCACTTTATTGAATTGACAGAAATGTGACCTCAATATAATGGAGGCTGCAACAGAAAGGTGAAAGCAGTGCAACAAGCCTACAGGCTCTCTATCAGTCTTCAAATTCAGATTCATGGCCATCAATCCAAATTTGGACTATTCCCTTGGGCTGCAAATTTTGGAGGCAGCCAGTTATATATTATGTTGAAGTCAAGCCAGTTGTCTGACAGCTCCCTGTTCAGTCACCAAGTGCCAGTGCAAGGAAGGAAGCAGTAAACTCGGGTTTAGTTCAGCTGACATGAAATTACTTGGATCTTTACAATGTCCCTTTGTAAGAACTTTAAACAAGCATTGAAACAGAGCTACAGGCCTAAAGGGAAGCTACTGCTGAAAGAACTGCCTTCTACCTATTTTTTACTGTGCCCTTTTGCCAGAAGCCAGAGTGAGTACTGGCTGCAGCTTTTGCAAGGTGTGGAAGTGCAGCATTAGAAAAAAAAACAACCAGAAGCTGCAGTGTGATAACTAACCTACTTTTATCTTTATTGAAAGGCAAACCCACCCCTAACTCCATTCACAAACACTGAAATGTCTTATTAAAAATTTACAAAATTTACAAAATTAATTTTGTGTATTCCAAAATGCTTTAATATCCATAATTTGTTCTTTATTGAAGCTCAGGAGTTAACCTTCCCAATTCAAAGTGGTTGTGTGGGACAGGAAGCAGCAGCAGCTGACAACTAAGTCGACAGTTTAAGCTATGAAATGAATGTCCTCATTCATAAATTTGGGGGTTTTGATCTGAGGCAACATTCAGCCTGCAGTGATAAAGCAGTCCCCGGCTCCTCAAACTTTACTAGCATGTCTGAAGTAGCAACATGCCATATGCTGCTCAACAAATCTAGCTTCCAAGAGAGAGCATTTATCGAGAATGACTCACTGTGTATTCTACTTATCACATACTTTAGGTACACTGAACATAAGAAGATCTTCTCAAAAATTACTGCATGTGCAACTACTAGAGAGGAAACAATAAAGTACCTGACATTGCCTAGGCAGTTTCAGTGGATCTGACCAATTACGTCAAAGTGCTGGGTTTGGTTTTTTCAGCAACATACTTACATCCTCTTAGCAGCAAGTATCACAATACAGGCTCCTTGTAATCTTACCTCTGGTTTCACGCTTCACTCAAGCCTACAAACTCAACAGGACACTGATGGCAGCTGTCATTGAAATGTGGAAAGACATACTCAGCTCTGTGTACCACCTGCTGTAAGTATGTACAGAACTATGAACCCAAACATTGTGTGAAGTTAGATCAAACCTTTTGTGGTACCTGCTCATCTGCAGCCTGACCTGACAGAGTGTGAGTGTTCTTCATGTGTCACTGAGTGTGAGAAACCAGCAGCACAGAACATGAGATGAATACTCATTATTTCAGTCTAATGTTGCTCTAAGCACAACTGCATGACTAGACATTTTGGTTCAAGCTGTGGCACCCAGTGCACAGGAACACACATCAAAATGTATGAAATAGTAACTTACTTAAAACACCAAATCTTGTAGCCAGATGAGCAATCATTGTATGAACAGAAAAGTAAGTGTTTTCTTTATTTTAAGAAAGGTCTTCCTCTAGCATATACTGTTGTATCTGAAGATTGCTGTTGACTCAAGTAAGGTGGATGCAGAATGAGCAGTTCAGTTGCTCGGTTTCCAGGAACACAGCATAGCTTTAGCTTTCTCTTTAAAAGTCTAGGAATAGGTTGACTTTGGTTTCAGACTCATCAGTACATGTTATCCTGAACCAAGGGGCACAGTTCCCATCTTACAACTGAGTGACCAATATAAAAGAAATCTGAGGACAGGTTTGTCCCCCTGATGCTGTGGTGGGTAAAGATACGATCAAATGATGAACAGTGGGGCCTCTCCTGTGCCTACAGCAGCCTCCTGTCAGGAGCTGCCAGCATCAGGCACAGCATCAGACCCTCCAGCCATGCAGTTGTCCATAGCTGAGACCCTTTGGGTTTCACAGCAAGAAATGGGAAAACTGAAAACCAGTCACAGGAAAGTCTGTGGGGGTCTATCACTATAGCAGTGTTTGTCTGCAAAAATATTCACCAACTGAGGGACAGTAAAAAAAATTAACTTGCACTAGCAGACTGTTAAAGAAAACAAAACACTGGTGTTAACTCTATTCTTACTGTGACACCTAACAAAGATTTTCTAGCAGCCATGAAAGAGCCTTGAGGCACACATGAGCTCTGCCAGAAACCATTTATTTGCTTTATGTTTCTTTTCCAAGAAACTGAAGTGAGAAATACAGACCCCCATGCTTAAACAACTAATGGCACTGAACAGAATGTCTTCTTGCAGCATCACAGATTTAATAATTTATTCAGTTCCTCTCTAGGCTAATATTTTTCTATCTTTATGAGCAGGATTTGTGCAAACAAGGCTCATAAAAAGGTTCATGAGTCACTTACCAAAAAGGACATTTACTCTATTTTATGGACTGACTCTCCATTTCTGACTGGAGCCGAGTAGATGGTGTATAAGGGACGTAACAGTTACAGAAGCATGAAGGGTCTGGTGGGCATAGGCATGGCTAAAAATACAACTGTTTGGGAACAGGAGGAAGTATGTTAAGAAATAAGCAGCAGCTCTTGCACACTTGGCATTTGAGTTATGTTGTTCAAGGGTCAAAAATGTCAGTATGGAAATAAAGGTGGTTTGAAGTGTTCAGTCTCCGGTAACCTCAACAGCCCAGACACAAACCACACACTGGTGCAGATGGGTTTTACCACTCGCAAAGGCCAGCCTTGCACATACAGGATGCTTGTGGACTACTGTGGAAGAACACCAGTCAGCAGGAACATCAGCTAAAGGGACTATTACTGCTAAAGTTAATTTTCTAAAGGTACACAGCAAAGTGTTTTGTAAACCTGACATCTAACTGCACTAACTGTAGTTGGAACTGAGTAACTGGGTAACTGCACATACAGAGGAAAACCTCAGTTAAGATGTGGCTCAGAATGCACATCCTGTGTCTTACACTGTGTAAAAGAGTGGTTTAGGAAAAAAAAAAACAACAAAACTGTAAACATCCTTTCATGTTACTTGAATCTACTATTGTGTCTCTTAGGGTGTATGTCTTAAGCTTTATTTAAATTTAAAATGCCATAGAGTTAGGCAAAGCATCTAGTTAAGCAAAACAAGAATCAGAGTACACTGTACTAATGCTATTTTGACTTTAGAATGGGTTGCACAGTACCATAAAATAGCTAAAAAGACACAAACAAACAAACAAAAAATCAGATTTGCTAACAAGTGATTCTGCAAAGTATAAACCATTGGCTAGATGCTAAGAAAAAAAATGTATATGTTGGCCATGCTTATACTAATGTACCAAAATCAGAATGGGGTAGGGTAAATGTGCCATTTACAGGTATTTTTAAAATAAACTATGCATTTTAAATGCAAATAAATTTAAAAACAAATACCATGAACACAAGCATTTATGTAACTGCCTTGGTACTATACACTTATTTTCTACAGTAAGGAGAGTTAAAACAGAAAACCAAAAAAGTCTCTTTAATTAGTACAGTTGTAGGAGTACAAGTGGTAGAATGTCATGTGCTATTTTAAGTCTGTCCTTGATATGTTGACCTGTTTCTAAATTCTCAGGTTTGCAAGTATACCTAGATACTTTTTAATTTATATCTACATTAATATTCTCACTGCCACATTCCTGATTATCGGTGTATGGAAATGCAGGCATTGTCCCTGCACGTTAGCAAAAATAATGAGCAAAAATCATCAGATGAGCTGCAGCATCATCACATAGTTCAAAGTAAACCAGATGTGCATACAGGTATTTCTGCTCTGGTCTTTGGTACTTGACAGGATCAATTAATTTATAATAAGAATTGGGAAAAAAAAAAATCTATGGCCTAAGAGGCAAGCTACAAATATGCTTTTAGAAAAAGATGCTCAGGTGATGAAGAGAATCAGCTATCACATCAATGTATACTGAAGGAAATCCTGCTTCATCAGCTTTGTCTTAACTGAATAACAGTGGTATTTGATTATCACAGATTTAAGAGTCTCGGATTTAAAGTGATAACCAAGGATCCACCTTTGATCACTTTAAATCTGAGACTTTTAAATCTGTGATAATTGGTTGATCACTTTATCTCTACCTTGAAGATAAAGATATCTCACCTCGAAGCCCAGTGAACTCCTAGCTGCACAATATCCATTGATTTAGCATCACCTGTACTACAAAATAACATGCCAAACATACACACAAGGGGGAAAAAGAAATTTTTTTCTCAGTATCTAGGGTTCCTTACAGAGCACTTTACTGAAAAGTATTCCAATTCCAATGGAAAGCCCAAGTGCCTAGCTCCAGCTGAAGCAAAGAAAGAGGGAAACAATTCCTCACATCCTTCACATTACACAGTTATTAATCCAAAAGCAAAGCAAATAAAATGCACACCAACTTCTTGATGCAGTAGCATTTGCTCCAACCTTACTTTCATTGTAAGCAAGTCACACAACCTTTCAAACTCATCCATTATACAAAGTGACATTCTGGCAGCTAAAAGAAAATATTTCCCACCCCTCCCAGCCCCATGCTCAAAATTGCCCTCCCTTACTTGTTCTGCTCCTCCATTTCTCAAAACTGCCTGTGCTATTTATTTCCTTACTAACAAATGGTTCGGTGTCTTTCTGAATTTTCTACTATATTTGGAATCATCTTAAAATGCATAACTCTCCAGTCAATGTACCAACATGCCTCATGCACACACGCTCCTCATATCTAACCTCTGCAGAAGATCAAGTTCAAGCCAGCACCTAGTTTAGTCCTGACTAAACAACAACAGAGCTCAGAAGTAGCCCAGTAGCCTGAACAGTAGAAAGGCTCCTATCTAGGGCAATACCACTATCATCAGGCATTTCCACCCCCGCCATTCATTCCTAACCTCTGTGTCATGCACATGGACAGGTCAATTATGTTCTGCACATCTGGCACATGATTAAAGGCTACATCTTGATTACAAGTTGACTTTATATGAAGTATGAGATAGGAGCTGATATTCCTGAGAAGTGGGGCAGAAAAAGATCTGCAGTTTATTTAAGTTCTTCCCGATTATTTTTTGTTCATCTCAACCAAGCAGCTCAATGCAGATCACACCAGACACTGCAGAAAAGAAAACCGAAACTTCATCTCCCATGCAATTCTGGCAGCTGGCCAGAAGTCTTTCTCTTGGCAAGCACAACTCTTATTCCATACAGCATCTAGTTCATGTTTGCCTAAAACAAGTGAAAACTTCTCTCTGCTCCAGCATATCCAGGATTAAGTAAAAGCCCTCCTCATCCACCACTCAGACCACAAACAGCAGCCACATTCACCAGAGATCATCACAGAACCCGTTGCACTGCTTCCAGTCTATGTTTTACTTTCAGTGCCAGATAAGTTACTCTGTGAGCGAGTAAGGCCACAGGAGAAGTAACCAGGGCTGCATTCAGCTTTTTTTTTTTTTTTTTTTTGTGTGCCCATCTAGAGTTAAGATTTTGGGGGAAAAGAGGCAGTATGAGTGTCAGTGGATTAGGGGCAATCCTGATTTCCCTTCTCCAACCAGAAAAAGTACAGAAATAAAAGCAGTAACAAAGTACTAATAATTCCTATCCACTACAAAGCAACGCTCTATTGACAGAAAAGAAACACTTCTAGGCTTTCCTTTGGGCCCTTCCATGTAACTGGCCTATTCCACTATGCACCTTCCAAATGGAAAGGAGACAGAGAGCAAACCCTAGTTTTACAGGGAGAAGAGGTAACTTTGAGGTGAACTTAGACACCAAAGCACTACCTAGCTCCTGTGGAATGCAGGAAAATTAAACAGCCTGGCCAACTTTTGAGATGTGCCTCCCACAGCAAGGGTGAAAGACACTGCACCATCTAATAAACAATCCAATATGAATAAATTGAACTAAATTATAAATTGTGTTTCTCAGGAAACTGCTTCCCACCTTCCATGAAACTTCCATCTCTTGAGAAAACTGTCCTGAGGCCCAGTGACCACATGCTTAGCTGCAGATACAGTTAAGAATTAACTTCAGCTTTTTTTTTTTTTTAACTGAAGTAATTCCTTATTCAGAACAGTTTTCCTACAAACAAGCATCCATTCATTTGCCATGTTAACTACCTAACTGCATTCATTAATCATTAACTTCAATAGGTTTGCATGTTTACTTGGCTGAGGCTACTGTTTAGTATTTCATTTAGGTATTAATTTGATTTAAAACTGTGTCATGAGCTGCATTATTTTACTACATATGTATCAAAATACCATGTGGAATACGTTTGTATCTAATGCTTTGCCATTGTGATTTGTTCAGTAGTGGTTTGTCTAGTCTTACAAGGGGGCTAGCATAACCCTCATGCATCATCCACTGAACACTGGTAATTTATTACTCAGAAAATATATAGCTGCTGATAAATGTTAGCTTAGTGAATCAGCAGACAGTGGGCAACACTGTCACTTGCTTGCCCAGTGTATGTTACAGTGAGCCTTAAAGGTAACAGATGAGTCAAGTTTACAAGAAATGGGGATAACAAAATTACATCATTAAAACCTTACCACAAAGAAGTTATTGGGGGGAAATTTTATGGGAAAATATATTAGAACACAACTTTGTATCCATGCCTGAAGAGGAGAAGAAAAAAAAACCAAAACAAAAAAATCAACAAAACCAACATTTCTGGAATTGGAACATTGCAAATGCCATCTCTCATTTGGGAGAAAAGATTGACTTTGGGATTTGTTTAAAACGTAACATTTCTCACATCTTAGGAAACAAGTAAGCTATGTCTTTAATCATCGCAGTTAGTCTGAGATGACAAAATGCAAAGATTCAAAAGAGCAGAATTTAACCAAAAGAGATCACTTTTATAATTCCTATTGATAGCTTTACTTGCAAATTTTTGCACTTCAAATTACAAGACTATAAATGCAACTTTGTCTTTAACAGTAAATGACTAAGCATGTCATATTCATATAAGTAAGGGCAGGTATTATCTTCAGCCTGACAATCATTTACCACCATTGGGTACTACAGCTGTCCACTTAATTTGTACCAATTTCTTTGTAACCTCCCCCTAATTTTCACATGGACATGCAGTGACAAGGGGTAATGGCTTTATACTGAAAGAGTATATTTGGGATTAGACATTAGGAAGAAAGTTCTTCTCTGGGCAACCTGTTCCATTGCCTCACCACCCTCACAGTGAAGTTGTAGATGTCCCATCCTTGGAAGTGTCCAAGGCCAGGCTGGATGGAGCTTTAAGCAACATGTCTAGTGAGAGGTGTGCCTGCCCTGGCAGGAAGGCTGGAACAAGGTGACGTTTAAGGTCCCTTCCAACCTAAACCATTCCATCTATTCAGCATCCTCACTGGTGGGGGAAAAAAAAAAATCAAATAAGAAACAATTATATTCCCATGATAGGGAATGTCGTAAAAACTAGTCCAAACGTTGCTGCAATTACCTCACTAAAGCATTAGGTAAGTGGAGGTCTGTCCTTGGCCCATTAAGGGCCCACTGGGGAGGCACGTGCACTTGCTTTGAAAATAAGCTTCAACAAAGCTTACACAAAGGATACAAAGATATTTTAGAACACCAAAAAGTGAGGCTTATCTAGGAGGCACACGAGAAAATATTCTTGCTCCACTATCACAGGTGTTGTTATGACGTGAGATTGGAAAGCATGGCCTGCGTAGCGCTGAGCAATGAATCACGCTTTCCTGGGTTTGTGTCTGCTACATCAGCATCAGACCATACCCTGAGCCCAGCCTCCTTTTCTGCATCGGGAAGGAGGGGGCGGAGGGGCTCCGAGGGAGGAGACAGAACTACTGATGTATTAGGCTGGCCCACGAAATCCGCTGGGGTCCCAGGAAAGCACAGATGAGCAGTGAGGGACGCTCCTGAGGCACAACAAAGTGCTGCCGGCCACAAGCAACAGCGCCGAGGACAGTGCCGCTTCCTCCCGCTACTCCTTATCCTTCAGGAGACCGGGAGAAGGACAGGGAAGCGCGGGAGGAGGCGGTGCTGGCCGGAGAGCTGCGCTGGGGAGCAATTGGCGGGGAGGGGGACGCCGCGATGCTGAGCAGCCGGAGCGGGGAGCAGCCGGCACAGAGGCCCCTGCGCGGATTTATTCTGTTAACCATCCCGAGCCCCGCCACCTGCCCTCGGGCAGCGGCCGGTGCCCCCATCCTGGGCCTACCCCCAATCCACCCCCGTGGTACCGAGTCCCGCAGCATCCCCCCAGCCTAGGCACCCCTATGGTCGCGGCTCCAGGGAGGTTGGGAGGGCCATGACCCCACGTAAACCCCAGCTCCTTCCCTCAGCTGACCCGGCTGCCTCCGCCCAGGAGGACAGCAGCCTCCGTCCCACCCCCGGCGGGGACGGAGAACGGTCCGGAGGGGAGCAACAGCTTCGCGCTCCCTCCCCTGTGTGCGAGACGAACCCACCTGTCCCAGATGCTGCCAAGGGGCAACGTGAAGGCCTGGGCCGGGAGTGCTGCCGTCGCTACGCCGCGCAGAGACCGGTCCCCGCAGACGCCGGTCCCCGCGGCTGTTCCCGCTGCTAAAATGGCTGAGGACGCGGGGGGGACGGGAGGGAAAGCGGGGCGGAGCGAGCCCCCGCTGCCGGATCCGCCGCCCGGTCCTCCCGCTCTGACGGAAGGGGCAGGGGCGGGCCCACCGCGAGGCCAGCGCCACGCAGGGGTGTGCAAGGTGGTGCCTCGACAGTGCCGTTCGTGTGAGGGACACGCGTCTCTCCCGTCCCCAGTCCTGATGGAGGAAGGGGGTGTCAGAGGAAGGCAGACTGCTGACGCGGAGCTTTGCTCTCCGCTCTCTTGTGCTGCTCTACTGTTTATTTCCTTAGTTTTCCGGTGAGCCTTGGTCACACTGATGGGTACGTGGCAAAAGCCACTCCAAGCCCCATCCTCCCTATGCACAATCTCCTTGCTCACTTAGGCTTGGACTGGGAGCAGTGATGCCTGCTCAAGATCTTCTAGGCTGGACTAGGCAGCACAGGGGTCTGTCAGCCACTTCGGCCTCCTGACAATCTGGAGGCCATCAAGCTGAGCTGTGGCGTCCACTCTGAGAACAAGAAGTGGGTTTTAGCATCAGCACTGACGAGAGCAACTGGGATTACTCACAGCATGGTTCAGAAAGCCAGAGGCCACAAATACCCTGATGATTCATGCAAAAGTTTGCCAGATGGTTTTGCTTGGAGTCTGAGACTTCTTCAGAATAGACTGAGCACAAAATAACAGACTTTTGACAAGAGGCATAGCTACTTTCTAACAACATGCAAAGAAAGAGGAAACATTTCATGCTCCATCCATGCCAAGCAGAAGTCCAGCACAATCCTCCCCCATCCCATATGGAGTGGGAAAAAAAGAAAAACTACAAAACAAGCCACATCTATATTGGGGGACAGGAATTTGCTGTTAAAAAAGATGACACCTTTCAAGAGGCTAAAATGTTCTGGCAACAACTGCACATGCCATGTGGATGTTATATTTAATAGTTGTTCTTAGAGAAGTGAAAAGCATGTTGCTTCCCTGGATGGGGTCTGAACCGAGTCACTGTGTTGTTTGGATTTGGCTTGGGCTGCATGAAATTTCAGGGCAGCCCGTTACTGCTCTCACTTTGTTCTAATTTGTTTCAAACCTGATTGTTTTGCTCCATGTCAAATCATCACTAATGAGAGGGGCTGGGTTGTGCAAGATGCCCAAAGGCACATCTCTTTTATGCAGACTAAATATTTTTTTAAATCTAACCTCCCTGTAGTTCAAAAAGGTTGAGCAAACAAATTTGCTAGGTTTTTTTTTTTTTCCCAAACACTGACACAAGCCCATTTTCTAAATATTTGTCATAAACAGAGAATATACTTTTTATTTGTTCCAATTATTTTATGCTTCTTGAAGTCTTACTGTTTGAATTAACTAAGCTTGGATTCACTATGACGTGTCCTGATAGTGGGTAGGGGAACTTGCCTCATTCATAAGATGGAGCAATGGAATGGCCACAGTGGGTCAGAAACAGTGACCGAGTTAGCATACGGTGTGCTTTCCCCAGCTGTGGATGGTCATCTGCTGGGAAGATGACAAATTCTGCAGCTCAGCATTGTAGATGAAAGTAGTCTGTTTCTACTCTTGATAAGACAAACTAGCAGAAGAAAAACCCAACTGCTTTCTTAATCCATTCAAAATTCTGGCATCTACAGCTAGATACAGTTCCACAGTTTAACTTCATGCTGTGTGAAAATCACTTCCATGTATTTTGAGCCTTCTATTTGGTATTTCCATTTATGTCCCTTGACTCTTGTATTAACTAACCATGAATTATTCTCTCTTAACTGTTTCCATGCCACTCCTTGTTTTATAGATTTGTATCACTAATTGCTTGCATGACAACCTCCTTCATCTCACTTTCAGGATGCCAAGTCTAGTGTTCACCAGGTGCAGTTTCATAGTACCTCCAACAAATTTAAATATGAACTCCCATCTCTCTACCTCAGCTTGCATGTTCTTGCTCCCACATGGATTTCAGGTGCTCCAGGCTGTGAGCTTCTGCTGAGTGCAACTCTTCTGTCACCTATTCCTTTGTGCCGTCCCTACTGGAGACCGCACCAAGCCATGGGATTTACTCATCAAGCTCTTCTTGGCCTTGGACAAGCTGGCCTTGCAGAGAGAAGTACAGTGGAGAATCCTGTTGCCTGTAGAGCTTGTCCACTCATGGCCCCAAGCTGGGCACCACTGAATAACACCTAGATTCAGTGGTGCCAGGGCTGCTCAACAAAACACTTTGTGTGTTTCAGAAGGATGAATATCTAAGTCACATTAATAAGCAAAGTTGGAAACAATCTAAGGGAAAAATACAACCTGTCAGAGTATACTTACAATAATGAGTCCTAAACTTGAATGTACTGTAGAGAGAGTACTGAGTGAAGAGTCAGATAGACCTTGCTCTGCGGAGGCTTTAGGAACAGGACCAAAGAAAACCTTTCCTGTAGCCACAGGTTCGCAAGTGCCTCCCTGAATTACATAGTATTTACTGATGGAGCAGCTGCTCTTTTCTTCGTTATAAAGAATAGTTCTGTTTAAACTGCTCTCTATAAATAAAGCTATGGTCAACTAGCAGTACCCTGAGGGCAAGTGGAATACTTCCAAAGGCTTCGAAACAGGTAGCTAAGAAAAGCAAGGCTATTGTCAGGAAGTTTACATTCCTCAGGAGAGCTCAGAAACTCCTTTGCAAATATTTCAGGAGTCCAAAAATGAAAGGATTAAAACTCCTTTAATATAACAGTATGTCACATTGTCTTGAAATCTAACTCTTGACTGTAAGCATTCTTGGTTTTTCTCCTGTTGCAGCTGCTTTGTCTCTTTCAGTAAGAGAAGCCCAGCAATGACTCTGTGATCAGTACAGCAGAACTTCCCAGGCAGTGCAATTGTTCTGAACCAATGCCAATTTTCATCCTCATCACCAAGGTCAAAAAGGAGCAAGAGAAAACTATGCTGAGAATAGGCCAAAGCAGTCTGGAAAGTCTCTGTTTTTCACCCATGACTCAGAGCAAGCTTGGAAAGAAACAACAGCTTCTCACCTCATTCTTGATATCAGCAAAGGCATTGCAATAATGTTAGCACTTTTAATGTAAGTAGTAAATCGATATTTGGAGCCTTGTGGGTTCTTTATTTATATAAGGAGCAGTAACTGGTGAAATCAACTATTTCTTTACTGCAATCCTGTTTCTTCACAGAGTGTATACAGTTAGAATCAAAACAACAGAAAAGTAATTTGGTACACATACTTTGCCATTTTGTAAACCCTCCAACAATTTCTTTCTCAAGCTGGTAAAGTTTTAGTGTTCCTTTTTCTTTTCTTTTGTTTTCCCAATGGCATCCCTTCTATTTCTTAATAAACTCAGAGAACATAATTGAAAAAATTTAAAAATCAGCCAAACCCATAACTGAAGCATGTTGGACCCTCTCATTAACTTTGCTCATCAAGAGTAACTAACTTTGTTCACTCTAGATGTTTTTAAACTGACTCCTAGGTTTTAAAAGAAAACACAACAAACCCAACATAGCAGTCAGTCAGACACATTTGGTGTCACAAAGGATTATTGATCCCTCCAAAGAAGTGCATTTCAAGGAGGAATTTCAAGTAGGGGAGAACTGAAGGATGGCCTATTGAATATAGAGCAGGATTTTAAAAGAAGGCATCTGCTTCCGCATCTGCTTCCACATGTATTAATTGCTTCATTCTTTGCTGCTTTTTGTTCATGCTAGTTCCCTTCCCTTCTTACTCTTATACATGAAACCAGATTGGGAAATTATCTGCAAATCTGTTTATAACAATCATCATAAAATAACCAATGTCTATTTTACTTAAAGAATAAACCAATCTTTATTACGTCTAGTATCTGCAGCCAACGTATCAGGCCTTTTGAGGAAAGCAGAAGCAAAGTTTGATAAATCTTCTGACCTAAAAACCTTTCATCGATTTTGTTACCTTGATCTACACAAATATGACTTCTCATTCTGAGTCATTATGCAGAAGAATATACGAGCACTGAACCTATACTTGCCTTACGTAATTAAATCTTTGATTAAAGCCATATTCCATGCATGAAAAAGAAACATGTGTCTGCTTGCAGACATAACATTCATACTCTGTAAAACCATCACATTCATTGCCTGCTCAGGTCCACGCAGAGCTGTTCTTTTCTCCAGTGTTCTCAAATGTTCTCTGCTGGGGCAGAACAGGCCCAGGCTTGTTTCCAAGGCCAGTGCCTTGTTGGACTGGGTAGGTTTCAAATTTCTCTCCTGCTAGTGGTCTGTTTTGTCTGGAGGGCTGATTGAAGGGGTCTGCCCTGAGGGGGCCTGACTTCACTTGCTTTGGGGCTCTGTTTCTCCACCTGCTGGTGGCTCAGTGTTGCGGACTGGCTACCCGAGGACACCTGGCTCGCACCTTTTACTTTCGGTTTTGGCAGCATACTTGGCTGCTGCCGCCCTCTGTGTTGTGGTTGCACTGAGAACACGATTCGGGTTATAATTTCTTTGATTATTACCTCAACGCGGAGTCTCAGACTAATCAGATATTACTCTGTGAGTAAATTTGGTATTAAATCAACTGGAGTCTCTGGTTTTCCCGCCAATAGCCCTGTTTGAGGGCAAAGGGAATCCATCTTGTGGCTGGCAGTGGCAATTGCTGCTCCTCACCCTCCGATCTGAATTGTGCATTGGATGTAGATATTTGTATTTCTTTATCCCTTCTCTAAATTGCTTTTGAAAAATTCCTGTTGTACATTTTGTGTAAATAATTCCCAACTGGGTATTTGTACTTTTAGTAAGTTGTAAATAGTTTATTGTTCTGGGTTTTTTGTTTGTTTGTTAGGGAAATTTGTGTTAATAAATATTTTCCTATTTCCGCATATTAAATTTGACTATTTATAACACAGAGGTAATATATGACAGTAATGTTCTGCCTGCTTAAGCAGCAAGAGAGAACTTGTAGTATTACCCAGATACAGGGGAGACCTTATTGCTGTCTACAACTACCTGAAGGGTGGCTGTGGCCAGGAGGAGGTTGCTTTCTTNGCTCTCTTCAGCTTTGTCTTTTACAGAATAAACAATCCCAGTTGCCTCAGCCGCTCCTCACAAGACCTCTTCTCCAGGCTCTTCACCAGCTGCATTGCCCTTCTTTGGACAGTGTACAGCCCAGCAGGCTCCAAGGTACCATAGCCATGAGAGTACTCATATTCACATTTATGTGCTTGAATTTTGATTCTTTCATCCAAGTGAGCGTCTAGTTATTTCAAGATCTTGGGTCAAATTAGCACTTAATAGAAAGCACTGCTGAGACTGGCAGATTTGCACGCTACAGAAAGTAAAAGGTGATGCAACTTCAGCATTGTCTTTCTTACTATCAGTTTATAACAAAGCTGAAAAGCCCTGTCAGGAGTAGAGCCAGAGTATTAGCTCCTTAATAGGAGCATGTTCATGGAATTCCTGGATGAAGAATATACATTTTAAGAAAGGAAAGCAGTATCAACAGAGTTCTGATCCATACAACAAGAAACCTAGGGAAAGATTTGGCCCTGTAAATTTAATTTTGTTGGTGTAAACAGCTATATGTCTCATTAGTAGAATGCAGGTAACTGTATGGTCGCTAGATTGCTGTACAAAACAAAGTACCTAAAAATGACATTCTGGACTTTAGAAGGAACTTTGAAGAGTCATTACAAGGAGGACCTTGAATACTTCTCACCTAATGAAGTATGCTCTATTGCTGCATAGAGACATTCAAAAGAAAAAAAAAAAGCTATAAAAATGAATTGATTTCCTGATTTTTCACAAGATCCTGTCTGAAGTTCACAACCAGTTAGAAATATCCCCACAGGACAGGCTTTCTCTAAAGAACCCATATGATTAGGATAGATTATGGCCAAAAAATACCACTAAATAATTGTATTCTTTCACCCTGTTCTGTTCTCTTGAGTCTTACAATTTCCATTAAGAGAATCAAAACATTTTAAACGCTATAGTGCCCTACTTTAGTATGAAGCTATTTGGAGACTTCATTAGAGCAAAGACTAAAATTCAGTGAGGACCTTGACCTCAATAGTTTGCCTATTCACATATGCCAGGGCAGAAATTAGTCTTGACAGAACCAGCAGTTGGTGATAAATTGTCAATCCATGTATGCAAATCTTAGAAATTGTTCTTGTTATTGTGAACTCCTTTGTGTGATTTTTTTTTTTAAACAAACTGTAAATAACTCATGAAACATCTCTTTCTACCCCTCTTTCATGAGATGTACTTTCTTTTTGTTTCTGCGATTGCTGTGACCAGGAGATAAAATTAGAGTCACAATACAAAACCCAGTGCAAGGACAGAAGTATTATATATGCTTTAAAGCAAGCAGGTAAAAGCAAGCAGGTAGCCTTTCAGTTTTAAAATATTCTATGCATCCTGTCTAAATTGCAGCAAGCTGTCAGTCTGTCCTGACATGCTCCAGCAGTTCTGCTTCAGCTTGTTCTTAACATGTAAGGCAGTCCTTACAAGACAGTCTTTGGCTTCCATCTTTTCTGTCACAATTTACAGGATGGAGTACCTGCAAGAATCTCATTTACCCTGCTTGTCAATATGTCAGGGTTTTGCCGGAATTAAAATTATATTATTTTCATTCTGTCTTTGCAGCAAAACTTTTAGTCATCTTGTTTTTTTCTAGCACAGCTTCTTTCTTCAGAGGCTGGTTGATCATCCTTTCCCACCAGTCCCAACAGACTCACCCTCATTGTGCATACAAATTCCTGGAGAAGACCCTTTAAAATGTTATTGTGGGCAGTTTGCAGAAGTGGTACAGATCCTCTCAAGCAATTTCATATATTACACTGAACAATATTATATATGTGTATGATTTCTTTTTTCTTGGTCATCTTTTTCAGACCCTTCAGAAGTCACCCACAAAAGATTCCTCACATACACTTTTATCTCAAGTGGGCAGAGATGCCAAAGTAACAAGTTTCTACATTCTTAGTATCATTTTTCAGTCAACAATCCAACATTTCCTTTGCACAGTGGCCTCATTGTCAAAATCTTTCAGTCTAAATTGATCCGTTTACATTCATAAACATTTGTGCTACACAAAATATCCATTCATGTCAAACCCAGGAATGACACACAAAGATAAGAAGTACATCTTTACATGGTGTCTTTCAAAAAAATATTTAAATTCTTACCTTAAAAAAGTATTTCTCATGCAATCCAAGATTTGACTTAGCACTCAGATCTGTAAAGTAAACACACTTTTAATGACGAGCCCAGGTGAACTCCAACGTTGAACATTACAGTGAAGGTGACAACACCGACTGTTTTAAATGCTTGCACTTGTGACACTGACTTTCCTTTTGCCATCAAAACAGAAGAGAATTCTACTTACACAATCATTTCTCATAAGAGTAGCTACTCCCTACTCGTACAAGTTGTTTCTCAGGTTTACAAGTAATGTCGTAACAGGCAAGAAACACTGTTAACAGAGTATGCTTCATTTACACACTAATGCTAATGTCTATGCATTCATTTCTGTCCCTAGTTCTATTACAACTTGATCCCCGGAGTCAATTATTTAATTTATTCACATGAAACTATATATGTAAATTGCTTACAAAACCACCTGTTATTGTTGTAAGAGAGAAAAAGTAAATGCTTGTGAATGAAGCACAGTTGTGAATATTCACTGGAGTTGGGGAATGGCTGTATTCTGAGGTTTTCCCTGCTTCTGCTGGCCTTGTACTTGGAATTCAAAACTGCTTGAAAGTAGACACCATCACATTATCTGTAATGATATCTGGCTTCACAGGCCAGCCCAGGTATCAGCATTACAAACAGCTGACAAATACTATGATAAAGGTTTCTTTTTGTTTAGATGAGTAGTATCACTTACAGACCTATTTTCTTACTGGACAATGATAGTTAAGGAAGATGATGCTGGGGGAGTTTCAGCTTTAGACCTTGTTGTCTTGATAATTTAACTTCCTCATTAATATACAGTAGAAGCATCTTCAAATGGAAGACCTGCAATAGCTTGAGAAAATTAGAAGATAGTGCAAAAATAGGCAGGATAACAAAAGGTACATTATAATCTCAAGGCAAATCAGGTGGCCTTTGTTGTTGGACACTCAGGAAGACAAGTATTCAAATATCAACATGTTCAGTATGACATACGAATAAACTAAGAAAAGAATGAGATCATCTTCACATTGTAGTTTACTTCTAGTATTTTGAGGGGTAAATTTGAAATAATTTTGATGACTGACAGTGGAGTGACATTGCTGACATGACCAAATGCTATAGAGCTGTAGCAGCTATCTGTTCCATTTTCATTTAATTTTAATCTCATTTGCTTTTATTGTAGTTCTGTGCCATGCCAATACTGATCCCAACTATACTAACATAAACTGTGCTACTGCGTTTGCTCATTTGGTCTCTTCACAGCAGTACTGATGGCAGCCAAACTTTTAACTATGTTTACACAATGGTGCCTGCAATACCTTGTGATACTAGGTACCATCTTTTATTGAAACACTTCTTAGCATTAGCACATAAAACACAGAGAATGCAGAAATACCAAAGCATCTCTGACTTTTGTATCACAATTAGGAATCCTGAAACTTCAGCTCGAGCAGCTGACACGGTGCTGCTGAGGAGCAGAGAATTAAAAACTATATCCTTATTCAATGTATACTGACATTCACATCCTTCCCCAGAAATGTCTGACCACAGGATAGAAAGTCTGAAGCACTGCAATGCAGAATAAGCAGTTACTCCTGTGAACTGCAGGTCTAATGAAACCTACCTGTTGCTTTGTTGTTGAGAGGGGGTTTTGTGTTTTTTTGTTTGTTTGTTTGTTTTGGTTTGGTTTTATAGATCTGAATTCCTTGCTCTTTTTCTTTCATGGATTCCTTGGCTGACCTCTCATTGTACAACTTGTGTTAGAAGATCATTCAAAGTTATTCAACATTTCCATGATAAACCAGGTCACCATGTTTTGACCCAGTAACAAATTCCTTTCATAACAGCAAATGGATCTCAAGTTTAAAAACACTCTCAGGCCTTCAACTGGCGAAGTTACATGTAGCTGTTTACACTGTTGTACAGAAGTGATCTGATGAACACCTTTTCCTTACAGAGCTTTTGTAGTCAAGTCTTCCACGAGTCCTACTTATCTTGTGAAAGAAGCACTGTCCAATACTTCAGGTAGAAATGTCAGAATAAAAAAAAGCACCACTCTCTTTGTTCAAACTTACAAAATTAGATTTATAATCAATGCTATGATTTCTTCCTTTCCCCCATACTATTAATTTTAAATGTTAAATACTTCTATAATCCTCTCCAACAGCAGTTGAAGTGCATTAGAGTACTTGCAGTATAGGGGAAGCCCTACAAACAGAAATGACACTCTAATTTTTAAACATATCCTTTTCCTTCTGCTACTCATGTAATGGTAAACCTATCTATCATTTAATGAACTTCTGAGACTTCTATTCAGTTTTCTCTTTTTGGATTTTTTTTTTTTAATGTAGAAAACCCACCAAATGCCACCTCAGTGGAATTACAGTTACTTTCCTCCTCCCGTGCACAAAATTTAGGACTTCCCAGAATTCATCTTGCGAACAGACATAATTAAACATGGGGAAGTTATCACACAAAGCAGAGGAACAAGGACAGATATTTCAATTAAAAAAGGCTCTGTGAGAGCTGAATCAGACATGTATTGAGATTCCATTGCCTTTAGCAGTGTAGGGTTCTGTTCTTAGGAAACAGAACATCAACTTAGATGACTGAAATAGTATCAAATATTATCAAATTAACCTCCAATATGACCCCACTGCTTCTCTGGTACTACACTGGGCAAAACTTAGGCCCACATGCTGTAGAAAGTGTTGGCACAAACATAAGGGAGTTCAGGAAAAACAATGGAGGATTTGTGATAAATCAGAGGCTTAAACAGTTTTATACTAACCACTCAAGACTTAACTTTAGACTAATTATTTTTATATGGTGTAACTTAATGGCAATTCCTCTTAATACTGGATTAAAAAGTTTCAAACATGCAAGTCATATTCAAAACCACAGAAGGCCTACAGTAATAATGCCAATTAAGCTAAATAATCTCTTGAATCTGTAGCTCTAAGATATTCCCCTGGGTGTTAGGTGACACTTGAGCTAAATACTGAAATGTGGGATTCAGGCAGACGATGACTAAAATGCCTGCCATCACCCCCAGATAATCATAAATAAATACTGTCAATTTTTAATCTAATGATCAATATATTTGCCAAAGGATGTTTGTGTTTTCCCCCACAGGCTAGGCGAGGAGCTTGAGCAAGGATGTGTAAATTAGATTTGTTGTTTATTTTGACATTCTAGTGATACAACTTGCAACTATACAGCAAGCGCTATGCTTAATTGCCAATGAGTTGTACTGCTTGCATCCTTTATTGGTTGGGGTATTTTTTTTTGTTTTGTTTTCGTTTTGATTTTTTTTTTTCTTTCCAAATAATCTTCCCCAAACCAAATCTGTCTTTGTGGTATGGCATTAACCAGTGGCACAGGTAATTTCTATGCCTTCCTAAAAAGCCACTTGCTTCGAAGAAAGCAACCCGTTTAACGGCGGCAGTAACAACTGCAAGGGGAGCCTGAATTTGTTGCTCATAGACGCAAACCAGCAGGACCTGTGCTGCCACCTGCTGCAGGCTTTGCTCTCAATTTAAAATGGAAGCGATTTTGTGACAAAAGTGACACTGCAGAATGCAGATGTCTAGCCTAATTCCTCTAGTAAAAATCATCTGGAGGAGATAGACAATGTGGAAAGGAGAAAAATGTTCCTTGACACATATGTGTGTGCACTGGTGTTCACTTGTGGTGTTTTCATGCAAAGTCAAACAGGCGGGTGCCTCAGCCTGAAAGGGTACACACATTTGCTCTGTGGCATTAGTTTATGTGTGTGCTATCCCCATGTTTACAACTCAATATACTTCAATGTCTGCAAAATAAATAGTCTCAAAATATCAGTGACTGGTGACATTTAAACTAGTTTACAAAGTATGCACATGAATGCGTAAGAACTATCTTTAACCCTACAGGTAACACAAAGTTTTGGCTAAATGTCAGTCATACTAAACTGCACTCATCTGCTTGACTGAGTGGTTTTCCCCAGTTCTTATTTTTGAAAGGAAAGCATATTTGTGGATTTTCCTTATTCACAGAATTGCTAAGTTGCTTCAGACAAGAAATCTTCATATCGGCTGTCTAAGGCCTCCCAGCAGACTTCCTTCCTCTCATAGGTAAGAAGCCCATTATGGAAAAAAACCAAAATTGTCTTTGAACTTTTATACCCGTCTGCTACTGGAATGCAAAGACTGAATTATCTAATGAGTAAAAGGAATTACATCACTTTGAAAAGCATTTTTAATTCCTCATGAGAATTATTCTAGATAGGTGCAATATATTAAATACTGTCTTGGGCTGGAGGCAGATGGAAATTGCTGACAATAAAACAAACTAGTAAAACCTAATCTGTTGAGATGCGTGCTGTATTCATTACACAGTGCAATTCTTGGTTTGATCACTAGTGCCTCTGTGCTCTTTACAACTATTATGAAAACTGTTGGGGAAAAGATGGTGAGTTGACTGAAGTATTGACAAATTCTAACTGAAAAACCTGAGTGGGTACTCAGAAAACATTTGCAAGATCTTTGGAACAGAAAACTGAACCACCGTATTCATAG
The DNA here is from genome assembly GCA_013399055.1 of Ramphastos sulfuratus. Classification (NCBI taxonomy): domain Eukaryota; kingdom Metazoa; phylum Chordata; class Aves; order Piciformes; family Ramphastidae; genus Ramphastos; species Ramphastos sulfuratus. The sequence goes on from WBNM01034226.1 coordinate 56,190, forward strand.
TAGTAGATGTTTGCTGAACGTGTTTTGTTGCTGACAACACCTCAGTGACTGGGTATTTCCACCTCTGATATCACTGCAAGACTCAAAGTCCTTTTCAGGACTCACCCCTCCACCCAAGACAGGTTTAATTAGATCCTTTAAGTAACTTCACTTGCTCATAACATTTCAAACCACAAAAAGCATGTCTAAAAGAAGCTTTTTTTTTGGTCAGTGTGACTGCTGAAGATCATATCCCAGTTCCTCTTCATGTCTTCCAGAGTTACAAACCCTATAGTTCAGTTCCGGCATGAACAAAGTCGTTATTCCAAACTTTGATATTTGATTTATACCTCAGGGCCAGGAGTGTAGCTCTACCTAGATGCCTTTTCAAGTACTCTGTCTTGCTAAATGATGACTCTTGTCTCCTCTTCTCACAACGAGTTTCCTACATCCAGATGACTTCTTAGGCTTGTCTAGACCTCTTTTGCAGGAAAAGAAACTTTTCTGCAAGAGTGCACATACAAATATTTAGAATGTTAATGTCAAGCATTATTCTTAATAAGGTCTATACTAAATATACATGTTGCATTTTCAGATGCAGTACCCTAAAATATAGGGCATATATTCCCTTCTTAAACCTTTTCCCCAGTTAACTCCTGAGGTAATATGCAAATAGCACTGCCTAACACAGAGTCTGTTTTCAGGGTCTTCTTCCAAAGAAGGTTTCAGAAGTTCAAACACAGCTGCATGTTTCAGGTGATATCATGCAATTTTTGCTTCATGTTTTAATGGGAAACAGAGCAGACCTGCCAGTTAGCAAAACTGTGATCAAAAGGCACTAAAGAATTTTGGGAAGACATTGAGATCTTAACACAGAAATCAGTACTCTGGTATGAATGTTGTGCTGTTAGAATTTACTTTCTCTACCAAAATGCTTTGAACTTGATCTTGCACCACTCAAATAATTTGCTTGCCTCCATCTGTTGTTCTAGGAACAAAGTCAGATTCCAGTGTGTTACAACAGGGTTCTCAGAATACAGGCAATTATTTTGATAACACAAATTAGACAGGCACTGATTGTGCTGCACTTCTTCCATACTAGTATCACCTCTCTGACAAGTAACAGTAGGTAGTGTTCTCTAGTCACAAGATACCAGTGAAAATCCCTCATAGGTGGAAATAGCAGCTCTGTAGATACCAACTGCATTTGAAGTAGGGCTTGTTTCATTGGTATTATTTGCAGATGCCTTATGACATTATGGGAACTGGAGAGGGCATGTACTGTTACTACAGTGAAGGTTTTAAAGAATCTTTTGATGAGAAAGCTGTACCTTAATCTGCCTGTGTGACTGAAGTCTAGAGTTTTCTTTGCTGACCTAGCTGACAGTTGTGCTCTTCGGACTTCATAAGCAGCAATGAACAGATCTGAAGAACATGAGTAATCTGAAATGTTTCAAGCTGGGATATAAATATTTTTGTTACTTCTTTCCCACTTTATTGGCTAAAGTTTTCAGGTACATGCTTCCAGAGGTCTGTCTGCTTCTTTGAGCTATGCACCTACACTACAGTTCCTTCTTAGCCCCTTCTCTGTTTCTAGTAAAGAAGGTTTTAAAGAAATAACTAGGGTACATATGTTCTCTATTAGTCAGAGTTTCTGAAAAGGACAATCTGTTACTGAGTCTAGTATGTTCTACCAGGTAGAACACCTGCACTGAGTACCACAGCCCTGACCTTCTGTCTGGGCAGGAAAAGACTGTGTCAAGGTTCAGATTGTGGAAAAAGTCTTCCCAGCCATCAGTCAGAGAAGAAAACAAAAGCAGCTAGCTCTGAAGCATGACACATACCACGAGCCAAATTGTAAAACACATCTACATAAGCCAAGAATACACATAGAGAGCTTTCTGATCAATATTTCTGAGACTTATGAAAGACACTAAAAGAGGCTGAGCTATCTGGAAATTGCAGACATGAAAAATTCTTTTGCCTCCCCTGTTCTATTACTGAAAACTGTTGGCAAGCATCCACTGATGTAGCCTGAATAAAGAAGCCATCAACTATAGTTTTCCTCTGAATCCTGAGATGAGAACAGAAGCAGAGATACTACATCTGCGTAAAATGCCTATTTTACTGTTTCCCTCAAACACTGCTTTACTGAAAAAGAAAGGCTGGCAGGTTTTATTGTATTAGTTAATAGGACATTATAATAAGCATTTAAGAGGTGAACAACCACGAGAGGGCTCATTATTCCATATAGCCCTTTCAGCAAAAGGGGTAGATAAATCATTCCATACCAAAGCACTTAAACATGACCTCTGTCTTGTGTGAGGCAACTACACTTTATGAAATACATAAACTTGCACAGAAAACATGTACGTATTCCTGTTTTTCCTCAACAACTTATTAAAACAAACCCTGAAGACATACTTCACCATGGTCTTCACCACAGGCTGCAGGGGAATCTCTGTTCCAGCGGGGGGAGCACCTCCTCCCTTCTCCACTGACCTTGTGTCCTGGTTTCACTGGGATGGAATCATAGGTCAGCCACAGTCTGCAGGCTGGAAGCAGTGTAATCCTAATGAGGATGAGGATTCCTCTCTGTCCTGCTCCTGCTCATCCTTCTTTTCCTCCTGCTTCTCCCCATCCCTACAGGGGCTCACTCATCACTGCTTCCAAGGATTGCCTTTTCCTTTTTACTGTGACAGCTGTATGTTTGCTGGGCTGAGTATAACTTTGTATAGTTCATATTGGCATTGGAATGAGTTTTGCTGCTCTGTTAAATTTGTTTTCATTTCAACTCATGGGTCTCCTCTCTTTTTCCTGATCCACCTTCTTGGCTGGGGAGGGGTCACTGGCAATAGAACAACTGCTGTAGTTTAGCCCAGGATACAGGCTAAATGTAAATATTTTGGTGCATGAAGGGTTGTTTCTCTCAAATATTATGGTGCCAGCGCTGGACATGAAACAAAGCAAATGCCTTGAAAACTGGAAAGTGGCTAAATACAGGGCCTAAACACAAGACAGAGTGAATGTCATTGAGCAATTTAAGGCATAAAATGTCTAGTAAATGATGTGTGAAAAGAAAAATCGTCATCTATCTGTTCTCAAGATACTTGATGTTTAAAAACAAAGAAATGATACCTGGATGGAAACAAATTTTCTTAAGAACATATTTTGTATGTTTTATAGCAGATCCATTTTTTCAAACTTAGCCTTAATGAAAATAGTTTTCCTCAAGCTCCAAACAGCTCTGGGGAATGCCTTTACTCATTTAACATACAAACCTACAAAGAAACATATCATTATGTCCCTGATGTATCCTTAACCTGCGTCACAGTTACTGACAGTACTTTTTGAGCTTTTAACCTTGACAGGGGTAGAGGAATTAATATGAAGATGAATGTTAACTATGATTTTCTTTATCTCATATCAAACCTTGTACATTCATGATATTTCTTTATTTCTCCCTGCTTTTACATCCAACTGTTTTTATGCCTATAAATAATGCAGCTTTTTATATAAGGAAAAAAATAAGCCCAGTCCTGCAAACATGACAGAAATGTGATTCAACGAAAATCTAGTTCATACAGTTGTCATCTAATAAGTTTCAGTTGGTGTTTTATATAATTATTTTCAGTCCATCAAATTAAAAAACATGAAAATGTGACATGCTTTATAAGCTTCTGTTTCGAATGTTTCAAGTTGACATTTACTTTTTTCCAGTATTGTCTAGCATATGTTCTAGCTAAATTAGCTGACAGGGAGAGATGTGATAAATGCAACAGCCTTTCATCTTTCTCACAAGAAAATTCTTTGGGAGGAAATCAGCAATTACACTACCACAAGCCCTTCTTTATATTCATAAAAAATACATGTGAGCAACTGACTAAACATCAGAAGTGAGAATAACTGAATCTCTAAGAACCTACATTTGGAGCAAAGGAAAAACCAAACACCAAAGCAACAACAAAAAAGCCACCTTGTACTAAGTGGCTTGCCAGCTTAAATTTTCCCACTTGGCTGCCGCAACCTAAAGGCACTTGTAGCAGCAAATGTAGTTTTCAAAATGTGAACTGTAGATAATTTGACAAGAAAAAGTATAATACCTATAATATCTATAAGACATAGATATCCATAGCTATCTGTAATATCTATATTATCTACAAGAGAGAGCTATTTACTCTAGGGATTAACGACAATATAACTATCAGTTCTTGATTATTTCACTTGCTGGTATTGGCATGCAAGAAGGAAGATACAGCCTTACTGATTTGCTGGGAGGCATTTTGTGGCCGTTCAGGGAGTGCTGATCTTTTGGAGCGAAACTTGAGAATGAACCACCAACAGTTATGCTGAACATGGCTTGTTATATACAAAAACTGGAAGAGAAAAGAAACATATTTCTGAACTGGTATTTCTCCTCTATTTGAGCCTGCTACATTCATAAAAACTGACTGTGAAGGAAATATTCATGGTTAGATATTTTTCCTAAAGTAAACAGTTTTGAAGACTACAGTTAATATTCTCTTGCCCTGTCACTGAAGTACAACAAAATTGTTTAAAAATTAAAATCAAACCTTAACAGTCTACTGTAAAACAAAACAAGTAATCAGCACTTACCGACATCAGCTATTAGGAGAAAAAACTTTCTTGGATTTTCTACTAGTGTCTGTGGGTAGAGAAGGAAGGCAGTAGAAATATGCACTAGGTAAAATCCCTTTCACTGGCAGCCATAAGGTGCCCAAGAAGGACCTTGTGTTTTGATTCTCTATATACAGTTTTAAGACTATTCACACACTTACCTTTACAGCTTATGTAACCTATTTGCTTTGGCCATGACATCACTTGCTACCATTTGTTTCTATTTGTTCACACAAACATCACACGTACAAAGCTTTGTACATATTTATTAGCTGAATTTACACAGTTTTGTGGCAACTTCACCAGTTTCAGCCAGTTTGGTCTGTTTTCTCTTAACAGCAGAGCCCCTTGTACAGGCACACTTTGGATTGGAGCAGAATAGTCTTTGTACCCATGAATCTGAGCAAGACAAGTTGAGCATACTTTAGCAAAACAACAGAAGGTGATCCCTAAACCAAGTAAAACTAATATCATTAATATCAAGCTTCTAAATTGTTTCAGTTTGGGGGCAATAGAAGGAAATAGATGTGACAACCAGTGCCACCATTCCACTGGTGGACCTTTTCAGGATCTTTCAGATCCTGTCTTAAATTTCGTAATGAGGTTTTTAAGCTTTGCAGTTGGGCTTCTGTTGGTTTATTGTTATCTGTGAGACTGAGACGACGGCATCCTGCAAAATCCTCACACCCATGGCTGGCCTTGAGCAACAAAAAATCTATAGCTGCTCTGTTTTCTAAGATTGCTTCCCAGTTAAAATGTCATTTGTCTTGTTGCAACAGAATCAGAGCAGATGTGGCATTCATAGCTCTTCCTCACATACAAGGCACCTGCATCAGTTGAAGGTTGGTATCTTGTGCCTATGCAGGGACTTCCACTAATGATGCGCATAATACTACTGCTTCCACTTTGCTCAGCAGTTTTGTCTTTGAGTCACAGTTGGATAGTAGGGCCTGAGCTAGGCTCCTTCTGCTCCCTTTTGTGTTATATTTGGTTATCTCTTTTTAATAGGGACATAATGAGTCTTCATGTGTGCACAGACCAGTTTTTGGTGTATAACTATAAGCCTGGAGCTTGCATCAGAAAACTCACGGTTTTGGAGATAGGTATTAGCAGAGTAATAGAAAACCTCTGTTGTATTGCAGATTAAGTCACTGTTGTTCAGATGTTCTGATGGGGCAGCACCATTAACCTATAAGTACATGGTCCAGTTGGAGTTACAGCAAGAAGCTGAATCATGTAACATGCTGATTTGTTTGCATGGCCAGTGTTGAGACTTTCTTTATACTGGGATGTTGACTGTGGGTTAGGTTCACCTTAAAGCTGGGCAAGTTTGAGTTATGTATTAGTGACAGGGTTGTGCTCATGCCTACAAACCATGTAGTTACAACTTTCATGATATATGATCCACACTGCACAAAATTAGTATGAATTATTTAAAGAAGTCTTTGAATAGGTCAGTCTAATTAACCATCTAATTAACATTAGATATCACCATTTTTATATTTCAAGAACCTGCAGACAGGAAAATAAATCTCAGATACAAGAACTAGCTTTAGGCTCTTGTGCAAATATTTTAGGTACAGGAATTTATTGCTTTTGGAGAACCATTTCTACTGACGTAAGAGATAAATTTGTTTACAATGGATCTTAGTAAGAGCCTAAATTACTTAGTGAAAGCATGAGTAGAAATGGTTAACAAACAGAGCAAGGGCTTAGTGTTCAGTCAATAATACTGAATCCTTATTCACAGATTGCAGACTGATTTTCAAAGAAGCTGAAGAAACTGAAAGACAGCATGAAGGAATTGTGCCTAAACCTGGTAGATCAAGATCAGAGAACCAGATCTTTTGGATTTATAGTGGATCACAATCTGAACATGAATTGATGATATTGTGCTCTTGCAAAGAAATGTCAATCAGCCCAAGATGTCCAGTTTTACACCGGTTATATTGCTTCTTTTTCATGAGTGGAAAACTCACACAAAACAAAGAAATCAGCAGGTCTCCTCATCTAGCATCATGACCCACGGTAGGATCAAATGGATCTGCAAAGAATTTACAACTGCCTCTGGAGTTGTAATTATAATGTTAATCAGCCTCCTGGTACAGCCAACCAAACAGCCTCAGAAAAGCTTACACTGGCAGAAGAGTGTGTGAGACAAAACCAGGAGCAAGGGGAAAAGGAAAGGTAAGTGATGATCTATACCGGGCGGCTTATACCTGTATAATGTGCTGAACTATGATGCAATTTGATCTTACTGAATCACAGAACATTATGAATATAAATGGATATATTCTTCATTTAAAAAACCCAAACCCCATGTTTCTGAATGGTCAAGACTTCTAGAATTTAATTCTGTCCTACTCAGCTTTGCATCACCTGAAAAATCAGTATGCTTCCTGTTTTATTATTTATGTTAATGACAGAAAGAAGTCAGAAGACAGACTGAAGACAGGCTCGAGGAATCCAGCAATCTATTCTTTCCTTTTGACTTTAATTACTGCTTGCTACCCAGTCAGTTTTGTTAATGAAAATGTCATGTATGTGTCAAATGCCCAATCAAACTGACAACAGGCTCTGTCCTATCCATGAGGCCTGTTCCTTGCTGGAGAGAAAAGCAGGTTATCTGGTGTGATTTACTTCTGACAGATCCATGGTGACTGCTATCATTCTCTGGTTATTATCTAGGTATTAATAATATTTTATGAGATTATTTATCCCAGGATTTTTCTGAGGATATAAATTAATTATGCAGATCAAGCTGTATTTCTTTGGCCACATCCTTCCTGCTTTGCAGGTTTGTTTTATTTTTTCCACCAGTATCTCATTGACCTTAATTTGGTCAGTTCTTTAACTGTCTTTTGATCACATTCTCTGGCCCCAAACAATTTGAAAACACTTGTTTTTTTCTGAGTGCTCCTAGTCTATTCTTTACCTGTTCTGACCTGAGATAATTTTGTTCTTGGCATCACCCGCCCTCACTAGCTGCTTGGAGGCAATATTTTTTGGAAGTCTGATACAGTGAGGGCACCAACCATTTCAGCTTGCCGTATAATTTGTGGACAAATTTTCTTCTCTCTTGAGCAGTTCATTAGTATTTGTCTTCCTTATAATACAACTATATTTACAGAGCAGTTTTTAACAGAGAGCTCTCATTAGTTCAACTGTTTTGCAGGATACCTTGTTTAGTCTTCCACTTTCTCAGTAATCCAACCTGCTTTCCTTTAAATGGTCTTCCTGTGCTTGAGGTCAACAGGGACCTCATGATGTGGCCATACTAGCATTACAATTAGTTCTATTCTACTTACACCTGAGATAAATGAACTCTTTAATTTACTCTTCTAAAGCATCATTCCTTTTCATAATTCCTTTCTTCAGACTTCCTTCTTATAAGGTCTTAACCATTAATTGCTTAAGTTTTCATGACATCTGTTTTTATTTAGCTGTTCTTTTTCCTTCCTCTTCTAGGGACAACAAACTGTCATTTTGCAAATGTTCTTTTTTGTGGGCAAATTACCACCTACTTTCATGTTCTCAGCCAGTTAGTCTTCACTGATATTCTCTCTCTCAAAAAACCTCAACAACAACAACCAAACCCAAACAAACAAAAACACCCCCAAAATACGACGATACCAATACAAACCAAACCACCCAACCAAATCCTCATCTTGTGAGTAGTCCCTATTCTAAGGAAATTGCTTCATCCAAGATAAAAACATCTTGCTGTCCTGTGAAGAAAGGCAGCCCTGTAATATTGAGGAAGATGAAAGCGACATGCTATGGGCATGTCTACTACAATCTTTAGTAGGAGACAGCTCTCGGGGTATATTTTATTCATGGTTTTAACTATGGTAACAACATTCCTATAACCCACTACTCAGCCTAGAATTCCACCTATCTTTGCCTTTCAAATAAGAAACAGTTACCAATCACAGAATGGTGGAGATTGGAGGGGACCTCTGGAGATCATCTAGTCCAACCCCCCTGCTAAAAGCAGGGTGACCCACACTGAGCATATTTCCCAGGGCCACAATGTTCAGGCAGGTTTGGCTTCTCTTCAGAGAAGGAGACTCCACAACCTCTCTGGGCAGCCTGGTCCAGGCCTCCAGCACCCTCAAGAATTTTTTGTGTTCCAGTTTGTGCCTGTTGCCTCTTGTGCTGTCACTGGGCATGACTGAAGCCTGTAGTGACAGACTTGGTGGGCTGGGTGAAACAACTGGGCTTTATGATCTCGGAGGTCCTTTCCAGCCTGAATGACTCTGTGATTCTGTGAAAGGCGTCTGGTCCCATTCTTTTGCCCCCCGCTCTGTAGCTCCTGCTGAGCGCTGAGAAGATCCTTCCTCAGGCTGCTCTTCTCCAGGCTAAACAGCCCCAGGTCTCTCAGCCTGTCCTGTATATACGGTACATGTGCTTCACAAAGCCAAAGCCAGTGGCCTCCAGGAACCAATGTGCTTCCGCTGCTCAAGACTGTTTTGCGCACCAGACGCGAATGGTTCACCCAGGCACACTAACAGCTCTACGCTGTGTACCGCACAGGGACACAGCTCGCTGCTGGCACTTACCCACCTTCAGCCTGGAGCTTAGCTGAACTCCCTTTTTTTGTATGGCGCTGTAAGGGCACAGGCCACTGCCATTTCTTGGTCACTGCAGCAACAGCACTTGAGAAACTAGTTTATCAAGTTAATGCCGCTTGTTGCGTCGGGTCGGCAAACAGCATCGCGACTATGGGCGTGCACTGCGGGCCCGGCAGCCCCACGGGCGTGGGGAGGAGGAGGAAGACTACCGCCGGCCCTTGACTTCCTCCCTGCCGCTGGCATAGAGGGGACCCGGGCGGGTGGCGACGCCAGGGCGGCGAACGGCTGTGAGGAAGGGGAGCAGCCGAGCGGGAGTCGAGGCAACAGGCAGAAGGAAGCCGAGGACGAGGAGCGTAAAAGAGAAGCGAGCGCAGTTCGACGAGGAGGCAGCAGCCGCGGAGGCGGTGGGGAATGAAAGCAGCGGAGGGAGGCGGGAGCAGCCGGGGCGGAGGGAGGAGCGGGCGGTCGGGCGCAGCCAATTCAACGGGGGGGCTCGTCCATTTTTTGGTGTGAGTCAGGCACGTCGGTGGGGTGATGCTACGGCACTGGGCAGGGAGAGCCGCCCGCTCGCTCTTACACGCTTAACCGTGCCAACGCCGCCGCTGAGGGGAACGCCGCTTCCTTTTTCACCTCCCTCGCCAAGGCCGGCGCCATGGCTGGGGGCGCCGGGCCTGCCTTCTGGCCGCCTCGCCGTGCTCCCTAGCGGAGCCCACAGGCGTTCTCGCCCGCGGAGGTACCGAGCCCGACGCCGCGCGGCGGGAAAACCTGAGCGCGCGACCAACGGCCGTGGGCGCGCGGTCGATGACCTCTGGGGCTGAGGCGTGGGCCGAGGGGCGCCGAGGAAGCGGGTGAGGGAGGGCGGCGGGCGGGCGGGTACGCGCGAAGAGCGGCCGCAAGGTTCCTCAGGTCAGAGCGCTGTCCTGAGAGAAAGGCAGCCGTTGGGACGGGCAGGGAGGGGACGGCGGGCAGCTTTGGCGCGGGTGGGCGGTTAGTGGCGGGCGGGGAAAGGGAGGTGTCCTGAGGCGAAGGGCTTTCTCCGCCGCTCACAGGCTCCATTCATCTGTTTCCTCCCTTCCTCCTTGTAGATCTTGTCCTGGCATCAAGAGGAAAAGCTTTAAATTACCCTTACCCCGAACTGAGCTGCTTGCTTCTGAAGCTTGGGAAGGGAGGCGACTACAAAGGGTTGTCCTTGCATTTCATGTTTCGTCAGCTTGACAGCATTTTGGCTTTGATTCCATCTTGGTCCTACCTGTTCCTGGACAGTAACGGGGTGGAGGAGAGGCACCATCTCACCATGTCTCGTTACAGCCTCCATAATCTCCTGGACTGGATGTATGGAGGTGTGGACCCCAGCTTTGCTGGCAATGGGGGACCAGAATGTGCAGCCTTTCTGTCTGGGCAGCAGCGCATTCTGGAGACTGTGGTCTTCCTCATTGTGGGCGTCGTGGAGATCCTTCTGTCCCTGTGGAAGCTCAGACAGCCACATTTCAGGGAACTAGAGGGTCATCTGCTTCAGCAACCCCAGACTAAGCAAGAGAGCTTGGGCAAGAATGTGCTGCTGGTGGTGGTCTGTCTTATCTTTGGACTGGAAGTGGGGTTCAAGTTTGCCACCAGGACTGTCATTTACCTCCTAAATCCTTGTCACGTTGTCACTATGATTCAGGTAAGACTTGTGTACAGGTACCAGGAAGTTTGCTTTAGCGTTAGATTTGCAAAGTAGTATTTTCCTATAGTTGCTTTGTGGACCAAAAGTGCATAGCAGAAGTACAAATGCTGATAACTGATACTGACATTTTGAGATTGACTTAGTTTTTAATCATTTGAATCAAAACATATGAAGAAGACAAGTCAAATGAAAAGGTGAAAGTGCCCAGATCTCTATTTGAAAATACAGAAAATTAAGACTGTCTCACGACTTGGTTTCACCTGAACGTTGTTTCAGGAGTAGAAAATGCTGTTTTGATGAACAGCAGTGGTAAAATTAGCAGCAAATTTAACTGGAACAAGATTATTGCTGAACTGGCTAGGCAATTTGCATACAGTTTTTTTCAAGCAAGTGGCTTTCAGAGATGTGAATGTATTGTGTGAAGGTGCTGAAGAAACAAATTACTCCTTATTCTATGCAGACAATGTTGGGTTGCCTTTCCAATTTTGGAAGCTGAGGAGTAACAAGTGTTAACCTGTGTCACCTGCATGGGGTGTGCAAACCAATCTGACTTAATACTTGTGGGTAAAGTATGTGGTTTAATGGCTTGTGGCTTAGTTGTGGATGCATGATGGTGTGCAGTTTGTGTAGGTTCCAAAGTAATGGAAATATTCATGAACAGTTGCTAAACTGCGACACCTAAAGCTTACAAGCTGTGTTTGTCAGTAGTCCTGTGCAGCTACTTAACTGTTGGCTTCGCTAAGTTTGGTAGGGAAGACATCAAAATTGTTATTATTTTGTTTAATTTTGCTAATACTGTATGCTCAACACTGGATAGCTTGAAAAAAAAGTTAAGCTCAAGAATTAGTAGAATGTCAGAAAGGCTTTCAGAAAAGCTGCCATGGTAGCAACATCTGTCTGAGGTCAGTTAGGGGTGAAAATCAGACCAGTACTGTTTTAGATCTCCCTCTGCAGAACTGCCAGTGATCTGGGCTGTGTCAAGTCAAGGTTAGCTTCATTTGTGGGGAGCATTGCCTCACCAGAGTGGAAAACTCTTTTATGGTTGTACCAGAGGTTTGAGGGCAGTGGGTATTAGTTCAAGAGGGGGGAAAATGAGCTCTTGCAGCAATTTTCAAGACCTTTATAACAACTAACTTAGTTTCAGAACTTAATTAGCAAGCTATGTAAATTCCTAAGTAGTGAGGCAATGGTAGCTTAGTATTTTACACCATGGGACACTTCCTTCCTGTGAAGTGGATAGCAATTGCAGTGCAATTAGTTAGTCAGCACTGATGTTGAAGGAGAAAGCAGAAGGTAATGAAGAAGAGCAAGAGCTATAAAATAATATAGTCACATCCAATTTCTTGGCAATACTCAATGTTCACTGTTAAGTTTTCCTTTCAGTTCTGTGGGGAGAAAGTGAGACTGTTAACATTATGATTTGAAAGTCTAGTTGTCTTGATAGGGTATATAGTGTTATGATGATAAGTATTTAGCAAAAACTAATGCTTATGCATAAATGGGGAGGCTAATGTTGTTTACCATGCCCCTTCATGCTCTCCCCTGGGAAGTAAGACCGAACTTCTGTAGTAAGATATGGGCATTTCTTAATCTGTTTTTGACCAGCTGTGAGTAATTCTGTGCTAATCACTTGTTTTAAATGGTGTTGCGGAAGTTGTGAAACTGAAAAGGTGGATATGCCAACAAAATTCAGAAGTTATACCTCTTCATCCTCAAACGTGTTAGTTAACGCAGAGAATTAAAACAGCGGCAAAACCAACAGCTTTCAGCAGAGAAAACGGGTTAGATACAAAGATGGTGACCTCTTTCAGCAGAGAAGTGATACATAGTAGTTGGAATCTTGCAACCATTGTTTTTCTGGCCTGAATTTGCAGAGGGCAGCAGATTGGCAAGATGAAATATATGGAAATACAATTTATTCTTCACTTCTGTTCTTACAGTAGTTTGTATGTAGTCCTGCTGCTATGCCTAAACAGTAGGATGAAGAAAGTAGGAGGTGAAGAGATGAAACGTGCTAAAACAGTCAAGATTGTTTCAAAGGGAAGCCAGCAGTAGCTGTTGGTAAAGATCTCTTCTTTTATTCCGTTTCTGTTTTCCTTTTCTTCTGCTGAGACTGTTTCACCTCAGAGGAGCAAAGGCTCTGGGCCAAAAATGTTTGGAACTAAAAATGATCCTTCAGGTTTTCTCTACCGAAGAGCAAAAATCATGCTTTTAAAAGTCCTAAGACTGAAACGAAATAGCAAAATAAAATTGGAATTACATCTGTAGTGCATTTGGGCAGACAAAAATGCCTGGTAGAGTGGATACTGAGTGCTTGATCAGGTGCTTTATTTCTGCCTATCACACCAATCTGTGTTCAACTCAAATCTTCCGAAGTGGGAAGAACTACTTTAGATGTGTTATTTAAAAGATGATGTGTCAATCAAATGAAGAGATTTTACTGTATAAACACTCCTCGGGGTTAATCAGATTCAGACAATTTGTTGCTATCCCAGACCTAGCTGTATTATCTGGAAACAGTGCTACTCATTTCCAGCCTAGTCTTGGGTTGGGCTTATCACAGTTTTTGGAGGAAGAAGGAAGATATTATTTCTTCACCCGTGATGTAAGTGGAGCAGCACTGAGGGATCAATGCTTCAATTTTGAAAATTGTATGTATCTTTTAAACCAAAGGTGAATGGAGACTTCTGTGATTTCTTTAACAGCTGTCCAATGGGTTTGGGGTGTGTTTGTGCAGTATCGTATTTCATAAGTGTCTGGTGCAGTAGAGGGGAAAAGGCTATGAAGGGGTTCATATTAAGCTCTTTCTTTACATAAAGAGTGGTCTTATTGAGAATTAGTTGAATACTATTATGAAAAAAAGAAAACGTTCTTTTTTTAGGAGTGAGGATATGGTTGGACCAATGATACTGCTATAAACCTGGCATGAAGTGGTCTCCTGAAAGAAACATCAAACTCACTAGAATGTTCTTCTTTGCATTGCAAGAAAAAAATCAGCCTGTATTTAGGGGACCAAGTGTTATCCTTGTGGGTATTTTAGAAGCCATAATTATGGTGTTGAAATGGAAGATTTGAAGGAAATCTATTAAGCTTCTGATTTAGCAGTGTAAGAAGAATTCACCCTTAACAGAACTATTGATTTAAAATTCTGTAAAAGAGACTTTTACAAAGTGGCCATTGAGAAGTGCATACATATGTGTTGTCTTCCTGTGTGTGAGGTTCAGAATACTTAAAGCATTGCTTTAGGGAGGTGAAGGGAAAGTTTAATTTCTTACAATGTCAAAGCCAGTTATATCAAACCCACTCTGCTTATCTGTTTTCTGTGCTTTAAAGTATACATGTTTTAACTTTTCAATCTAAGTATTTGTATTCATGTAGGGGTTCTTCATTTTGGTTCAGTGGAGAAGCAGTTAGAATTTCCATCAAAAACTCTGTATTTTCATGGTTTGCTCCTCTACTCCAATTGGTAATTTGACACGCATGTCTTCCAAGCTATTATTATGGGTAATGATGGTAGGGTGAAGTGATCGCAAAAGGTCCTGTCCAACCTGAATGATGCTGTGTTTTTATTTATTTTTTAAAATTTGAATTTCAGATTTATTGAGTTGAATCATGAGGTTCATAATTTTAATTTGGTTGTTTGAAGCTTCACTAAGACTGCTTAGTTCTGAAGGTTATGACTGACCAGTTTAAAAGAATGTAAGCTTCTTGGAACCTTGCTTAGTGAAGTGTCAGATACACAACTATAATACCAAAATAATAGGAACAACTGCTCCTCTCTTACACTATTGCAGATTGTTAGTTTCCCCTATTCTGGGTGACTGCTTCAGTGATCCTTCTAGCCAGAGAAGTAAACTAAGAGAGAAGTGCTAGGTGGAAAAAAAGGCAAAGGAGAGCATTACGGGGGAGTCCAGTTTTCATTGACTGGTCTTGATCTGATGTTTGCATATCTAAAACCAGTGCTAAGTTTATCTGCAGTTCATTAAATACTAAACCCTGTGTTCATTATTTCCAGTTTTATCTTCTTTAGAGACCTGGATCCTTTCTGTCCTCTGCAAAAGAGGCTACTGTGTTTTTGGAAACAATGGGCTGTTTTGGAAACTTACATAATAGACAGCTTCACTGAATTCTGCATCATTTGGGAATATGTCCCAACAAACAATTAATTCCTCTCTCCTCTCCTCCCTCCTCCTTAAAAGAAACCAAACCAAAACTAAACCAAAAAAACTCCCACAAGCAACCAACACAAAGCCTTCAAAAAAATGTGATTGTGTGGTCAGATGTGATTTCTCAAGTGTGATTCTGAATTTATTAATCAGAAACTGCTCCTAAATACCCTGTAATATTTGCAAAAATTCAGTTAGATTGGGTATGATTTCTATTTCCTGTTTTCAAAACCTTGAATTAAAATTAAAGGGACATCTATATCCTGTTATTTTGGGTGTGAGTATGAAGAACCTTTGGCTACAGAAATTCAGTAAATTTTAATAGAAATTACACTGAATAATGTTATTAGGTTATGTGAGCAGTGGTTCGCAAGTAAAAGTATAATGAGTCATTCAGTTTTTAAGGGGTAGCAGTACTCTAAATTGAAGATGTTTATCAATAGTTTCATTCACTGCTTAATGTATTAAGATTGTTAGGGAAGATGTAGAGCAACAAGGGCCCAAAGATATATGTACAGTTCAAAATATAAGTCTTTAAATGTGAGCCTCTAAATCTCCCTTTTCATATATGAGTATATTTTGCTTATCTACATAACTGTTGTGTATACCTCCCACATTCCAAAACCTGGTACTGCTGCCTGCAGAACTTGTTAGTTTTAAAGCCCTCAGAAGACAGGACTCAGTTTCAGGAGATATGATAAAACTGAGATGTAGTAGAATTTGCTATGTTAAAGATTGAAAAACATAGGTGAGAAAAACAAAGCTATATATTTGGAGTATAACATGATTTATTTCCAAATCTGTCGTAGGAAGGCCAGCAGTTCTTTTGGTGCTCTGAAATGCTGCCTGGTGGGCAGAGAATTTATCACTTAAGCCTAAGGGCAAGATG
Source organism: Ramphastos sulfuratus (assembly GCA_013399055.1). Taxonomy (NCBI): domain Eukaryota; kingdom Metazoa; phylum Chordata; class Aves; order Piciformes; family Ramphastidae; genus Ramphastos; species Ramphastos sulfuratus. Next base: position 72,102 of record WBNM01034226.1, read on the forward strand.
TGTGTGATCACAGCTCACAAACATAGCAGATTATTAAGTATGGAAGCTTGATTGCTAGATTGCATAATACACCAGTCTTTACAACTACAAATTTAACTTGTGATACTTCCTCTTAAAGCTGATTGCTTCATCATAGTGTGTGCTGAAGAAGGACAGATGAAGAACAATTCAAGTTGAAAGTGCTGGTGTTTCTTGTCAAGGAGTGCAGTTTACTACTTGAGAGATGATAGCTCAAGTGGCATAGATATGAAGTGATGGGTCATGAGACACATCATCAGTTCTTCTATATTGGGTCTGGGATGCTCTAGAACTATTACTGTGCCTTTCAAAAATTCTCTTGCTCACTTGCGTAGTTCAATTTGCCCTTGGCTCCAATAATTGTAATTTTCTTTTCTTAATAGTTATTAATTTTTAAGCAATGATCTTACAGTGTTTTAAAAACATTGCCAACTGAAGTTTAGAGGCCTTAACTGACACCATAATTAATGTAATAATTATTTATTGAGCTGATAAAAAGCTTTTCTGTGATCATTTTAACAGTGTGTGTAGTTTGTTTCACTGTTGTGCCGATTTTAGTAAATCCCAGAATATGTCAGAGAAATTGAGAAATGTTAGGATGAGGCAAGGACTTTTACTCAGAAATAATAGTAATTTTTAATTTAGTATAAAAAGAATAGCAAATGTGTCTTAAGGCTGTGAAGCAGAGTTTTCTTTGTGTAAAGAGGTAACAGTTCAGTTACTTCAGTTTAGACAAGATTTGGCTTTATCTTGAGTTGAAAGTGTGAGTGTTGTAATCAAGGTGGTGTGGAGCACTGTAATATGTTGTGCTACCAAGGAATATTCTAGTTGAGGAACTGGAGGTGAAAGCTGCAGGTTAAGCCTTTGTCTTGAAGTTGCTAAAATCTGGCAATGCATGCAGTGCTTAAAGACAGAATGCATGCTGAGGTCAGTCTCTCCTTCTGTTCCGTATTTTCTTTGGAGAAAAAAAAATACAAAAATATGGAACTGACAAGAAGTAATCTTTCTAAAAGGCAGTAGTAAGTGAAAAATTGGAAATTCTACATGAAAAACCAATAATCAGATACTGGTTTGTTTAGATGAGATCATTGCAGATTTAAAACAAATATCAATCAAAGTGTAACATGTAGTTGAATAACATGTGACAGAGACACAGTTGTGTTTTTCTGTTCTGTTTTCCTCTTCTAATTTCTGATTTTTTTTCCCCCCTTTTTTTCATACAATGGTGGATTTTTTGGTTGTTTTTAAAACTGTATCAAGTCTCACATGCCATTCCATGAAGGGTATGTGCTAGTAGCTTAAACTGATGTTTTGGGAGTTACCTGCTTGAGGCCTTTACAAACTTTAGTGGAGTTGTGGACTAAATCAAGTTGCAGAAGTAACTATGCTGGACACCTAACTTCCAGGGATTGGGATGACTTTCATCTAATGATTTCCATTCTAAAACTCCTTTGTTTCCCTTGCTCTGCTCACACTCTCGTCACGGATACTGAGTTTTACTGCAGTGATTGTACATCAGCTGTGACAATTTGAGCTGTGTTGATGTTCACTGTGAACAAATTCTGTACTGTGAATTTGAAACCTGCCAAGTGTGTAATGGGACTCATGTTTCTTCTGGCACTTCCTCAAGGCTTTAGATAGACGTGGAAAGGGTTTACATTTATTCAGATTGCCAAATAAATGGTGTCAAATTAACTTAACTGTTTATATTTTAATTCTTTGATAATTAGTGGAATGACAACTTAAATTATCAGGAATGTGATGTTATTGTGTGCAGTAGCTTTTTATGGATGTGTTCCTGTTTCTTTGGCAAAAATGATCAGTAATAAAGCTCTTACATATTTATTATCCTATTTTTAATGATAACAAATTGAGGAATTGAGCTGTGACATGAAAAAGGCATTGGTGACGTGAGACAGAGTAGGACTTTTCTACAATTTTGTTACTTTTGTAGGAAACTGATATGAAAAATCACGCCTGGGGGAAAAGTAACAGAAGTGAATGTATATGACTATGCCCCTGAGGATCATACTGCAAACTCAGGCAAGCTTCCAGTGTCACTGACAGATGTAAATGCAAGTCAATCCAAATTTAGTGCAGAGTTACTTTTCTTAAGAAATTGGACTTTGGAATTGATTTTATTTCTTTTTAAATGCAGCCTTTATTGCTCTTTTACCCTTCAGGTAAGTTTTCAATTTTTCTTAATCTTTAAGCTAGGAAGGCAAGTAGTGATTTGAGAAAAAGGAATAAAAATAACCTCAATGATGCTTTGTCTCTGAAATAATAATTCCTAAGATATGGTAAGTAATGCAACTATACACATAGAAAGACTTGGTCTTATGTTAATAATTAATCCTAATACATGAGAAGTCTAGAAATCTTTTACCTAAAACCAGAAATGGAAAGAAGGTGAGTACAGATTAGCCAAGTAAACAAACAGGCTGTGGAAGAGGAGACTAATCTGGAACCTTCCAATGAACATATATAATTTATAAGACATTAGACTGTAGAGGATGAAAATTGTTCAACTTGCTACACTTCTTTCTTTACTAGGGAGAGGTTTCCTGGGAGGTTGGAAGGAGGGAACAGGCAACTTATTTTCCCAGAGTCTAGTTTATGTAACACAGAAACTACTTCTTTGTAGTATTACTTAATGCTCTGCCAGCAATGGGGCTTTGAATCAGGAGTACTATGAACAATAGATTAGCAGTTCCACAGGACATAAGAATTAATTTCTGAACCTGACAGCTGCAGTAAGGCAGCTGTGATTTTTATTCAAAAATATTAAATACACTCAACTTGCTGCTGTTTATCAATGAGAATATAACACCTTTTCAGCTCTGTTATCTGTTCGGATTTGGCAGTCTGAACTTGGCAAACCACAGTTAGGATATTTTTATTTTTGTAAAGGAGTTGCCTTTTATAAGGCAAACAGGTGGCTTTTAAGTCATGTGGCTGTTCTGTGCTGAATTCATAGTTTATACAAAGACAGTTGGCATCTAACAGTCCTAGATGCTGGATCAAAGCTATATAGTGGAACTATTAAGTTTTCTGATAAGTGATAGGTTGATTGTTTTGAATGTACGAGATTGATAACTCTAAAATTAGCTTTTGAAGTACATCTTTAAAATTACCTGGCTGCTTTCTTCCCAGTTTTTAGGATTGCTCTGCATGTTGCAAGTAGAAATTAAAATCTAACCTACTGAAGTTTTTATTTTGAAATTCTATGTGAAAATAATTGATCTATGATCTGGTTAAGTGATCATGACTGGAATGTTTGAAAAGAAAGATGTTTCCAGTCTGCTGCGATGAGATACTAAATCAAACAGACAAGCTACTGTTTTGCAAGGTAAATGAGCTGGCCAAGCCGCTCTCCATCATTTATCAACAGTCATGGCTCACTTGAGGGGTCCCTGACGACTGGAAGCTGGACAATGTGGTGCCCATCCACAAGAAGGGTCAGAAGGAGGACCTGGGAAATTACAGACCTGTCAGCCTGACCTCCGTGCCATGCAAGAGAATGGAACAGATCATCTTGAGTGCAATCATAGGGCACCTAGAGGATGGACCCAGCCAGCATGGATTTATGAGGGGTAGGTCCTGTTTGACCAACCTGATCTCTTTTTATGACCAGGTGACCCACCTGGTGGATGTGGGGAAGGCTGTGGATGTAGTCTACCTGGACTTCAGCAAGGCCTTTGACACTGTCTGCCATAGCAAACTCCTAGCAAAGTTAGCAGCCTGTGGCTTGGATGGGGCACTCTGTCGTAATTTAAGAACTGGCTGGATGGCTGGGCACAGAAAGTGGTGCCGAATGGTGCCATATCCAGTTGGGAGCCAGTCACTAGTGGCCTCCCCCAGGGATCACTGCTGGGCCCAGTCCTGTTTAGTATCTTTATTGATGATCTGGATGAGGGGATTGAGTCCAGCATCAGTAACTTTGCAGATGACACAAAGTTGGGAGCATATGTTGATCTGTTAGAGGGCAGGAGGGCTCTGCTGAGGGATCTGGATATGCTGGATAGGTGGGCACAGTCCAGTGCCATGAGTTTTAGTAAGTCCAAGTGCAAGGTTCTGCACTTTGGCCACAACAACTCCATGCAGCGCTACAGGCTGGGGAGAGGGTGGCTGGAGAGCAGCCAGGCAGAAAGGGTTGAGGGTACTGGTCTACAAGCAACTGAACATGAGCCTGAGTGTGCCCAGGTGGCCAAGAAGGCCAATGGCATCCTGGCCTGTATCAGGAATAGTGTGGCCAGCAGGACCAGGGAAGTCATTCTGCCCCTGTACTCGGCACCAGTTGGGCCACAGCTTGAGTACTGTGTCCAGTTCTGGGCCCCACAATTTAAGAAAGGTGATGAGGTGCTTGAACATATCCAGGGAAGGGCAACAAGCCTGGTGAGGGGGCTGGAGCACAAGCCCTATGAGGAGAGGCTGAGGGAGTTGGGGTTGTTCAGCATGGAGAAGAGGAGGCTCAGAGGAGACCTTATGCTCTCTACAACTACCTGGAAGGAGGTTGTAGCCAGGCAAGGGTTGGTGTCTTGTCCCAGGCACCCAGTGACAGAACAAGAGGACACAGTCTCAAACTGCACCAGGGCAGATTTAGGCTGGATGTTAGGAAGAAGTTCTTCACAGAAAAGAGTGACTGGCATTGCAGTGGTCTGCCCAAGGAGGTAATGGAGTCACCATCCCTGGAGGTGTTTAAAAGGAGACTGGATGAGGCACTTAGTGTCATGGTTTAGTTAATTAGAAGGTGTTTGATGATAGGTTGGACTCGATGATCCTAGAGGTCTTTTCCAACCTGCTTAATTCTGTGATTCTGTAAATGAAATCTGTGCAGCATATGTGATATGAAGTAGTTTTATTTGTAGTGTACTTAGCTGTTTCCTGCCAGAAACAACTCCACTCCACATGTATAAGTGTTCCCATTGACATTTTAAGTGCCACTTTGAGTGAAGGAAAGGTTAGAGTTGTGTGACTTGTTCTTTTCTTCCTCACTATCTTTTGAGTTGTCGTCTTTTGTCTTGTTTCTGATTGAACATGGTCTTTGTTATTCATGTTTCTGCCTCAGCAGGATTACGACTGGTAGAAGAAAAGCCTTTCATGACAAGTTTTGATTGTGCTCTGCTTCAGTCCACTAACTGAAAAATTGTGTCGTTAAAATATCACTGAAGGGAGCTCTTAGGTGTAATACTTTGTAGAGGTTTGGAATGTTTTGGAATAAAAAGTTCCCTTCAGCTTGGCCTTGGACACGTTCAGGGATGGGGCATCCACAGCCTCTCTGGGTAATCTGTTCCAGTGCCTCATCACCCTCACAATACATAAACTAACGCAATGTTACTTTCTAATTGTCATCAGAACAGTCTCTTTGTACACAGACTCTTTCTTCTACTTGCTACACTGATACAAATGAGTAATACAAACAGATTTAAGGCTATCGCACATCAAATAATGCACAACAGGATCACACATTGCTTTCAGGAAACTTTTAAAGAACATATTACTACAGGGAAATAAAAAATCATCCTTTCCCTTCTGCCTTCCAGTATGTCCCAGACCTGTAGATATTGTGTAAAGCTTTCTCTTCTTAGGGTATGATTAGAAAAAGGGAATGGTTTGCAGCCCAGTCCAAGGTTAGTTCAGAGCAGCCGTGAGTTCAGTCTCTCTAAGATCTTGTTGCCATGAAGAGATAGTTAAACAGTGGAGTCCTGTATATTAGTCTTCAATTTATAATAGCTCTGCTGGTCATCATATGTTGTGGTGTGACCTTTGAATTTGGGCTTATGCAGGACAGTGCTGGCTGTGCAGTGCTTCATTCCAGAAATATTTACTATGAGAATGGACAATATTTATGTCTTTACAGAGCAATTGGGAAGTATATTGTCAAGCTTCCTGAATTCTGCTTTCCTCTGGCTTCTCAAAGTTGAAGTGACATGTGTTACAAGTTTGTGAGAACAACCATGGAATCTTCTGGTCCTTTGCTGGTGAAAGCCTCCATCATCTTGACTCATGGTGTTGTCTCCCTTGGTGGGGGTTAGCTGTACAGTTCCTCAAGCCACACAGGGTTTTGTACCCTCATTTTCACATTCGTTAGCCCATAGTCTTTACAGGTTGAAGAGTGTTAATGTATTGATCCATGCATGGAAGATGTTCTAGACTTTTTGATCATTCTTGTTGACCTCTGTAACTTTTCTAAATCTGATTTTTTAATTATTTTTTTTGAGAGAGAGAGGTGAAAAGGGAAGTGAATGATTAGAACTGTGTTCAGAATTCAGCATTTTATCTGCATTTTATAGCTTATTTTTCCCTCCTGAAATAGCTAATTTCGTCCATTCTGGACTTTCAAGTAAATATTTTGTCCTTAGTTTTGCTTGTAACATGAATTTGGAACAGGCTAAGAAGGGGCATTAATTGTTTCTTCTAAAATGAGAGGTTAACTGCTCTGCCTTGAACAAGGAGAAGGTCCTTCAGTGTGCTTTAAAATACATGTTGCCCTGTTTACACTAGGACTCTGCAATGTGCCAGTGAATTAGTGCCATCTGTGCTAGTTGGAGCGTGTAAAACCTTGAGAGTAGAGTTGATGTAAAAATAAGCAGCTGTGAATCATGTTCATTTCTTTGCCTGTCTCTATGGTAATTATTTTAAATTGCTTTGTCTGTCTCAGTCTTTGCCACAATGCCATCTTTTTTTTTAATACTAGCCGCTTTTTCTCCTCAGTGGTATTGATTCAGATGATATACAGACTTGTATTGCAGTTTTTGCTTTACCATTTGGTAGTTGAAGCACTCTGCAGTGTTGGTTTGATTATTTTGTGCATATAAGGTTAGTTCTTTATTTTTCCTAGATCTTAAAAAAAAAAAAATTGAAGAGCAAAATTCTATTCATGAAGGTATGAGCTATCCTTCACAAGTAACACATATCTTCAGTCAGGTTTCTGACTGAAAGCATAAAGAAAACATAAAATAATCTGAATGTAAAAGTCAGGATGAACTAATGAGAGTAAATACATACCTCGTTTTGCAAACATAGTGCATGAAGTGTTTAAAAAGTTTGCCAAATGCATGTGAGTAACATGGGAAAAAGTAGTTGTTATAATGTAGAATCATAGAATGGTAAGGTTGGAAGGAGACCTCAAGGATCATGTAGTTCCAACCCCCTGCCATAAGCAGGGACACCTCCCACTAGCACAGGTTACTCAAGGCCTCGTCCAGCCTNAATATGCATGTAGAATATGTATTTTAGATATAAAATAATGTAGAATATTTTCCTGTCTTTAAAGTTCATAAACATATAGCGTACAAGTTAAAGAACTATAGTTAGTAAACAAAATTTATTGCAAAAATATGCCACGATGGAATAGAGAAGCACAGTAAGGACTAGACACGTCCCAGAAGCCATATGTGTCTTATATGCAAGGTTACACATTGGCCCCTCAAAAGATATATATTTTTTTTTCTGCATATACTTTTTTTTTTAGCACATAAAAAAGCATCTATTAGTGGATTGTCATCATGTTTCTGCTGTGTTCACTTCCTCTCTAATTTGTCCTGATGAGCTGAAATTAGTTGCTTGCTTAAAATGAAAGACTTCAGAGAATCTTTGATTTGATTTAAACAGTATCCACTAAGAAAATGTCTTAAGATACATTCAATTAAATTTCCTTGCTGCCTCTTCCTCACTATGCTTTTATTAGAGTTCTGTATCACTTANTGAAGAGCAAAATTCTATTCATGAAGGTATGAGCTATCCTTCACAAGTAACACATATCTTCAGTCAGGTTTCTGACTGAAAGCATAAAGAAAACATAAAATAATCTGAATGTAAAAGTCAGGATGAACTAATGAGAGTAAATACATACCTCGTTTTGCAAACATAGTGCATGAAGTGTTTAAAAAGTTTGCCAAATGCATGTGAGTAACATGGGAAAAAGTAGTTGTTATAATGTAGAATCATAGAATGGTAAGGTTGGAAGGAGACCTCAAGGATCATGTAGTTCCAACCCCCTGCCATAAGCAGGGACACCTCCCACTAGCACAGGTTACTCAAGGCCTCGTCCAGCCTGGCCTTGAACACCTCCAGGGAGGGAGCAGCCACAACCTCCCTGGGCAACCTGTTCCAGTGCCTCACCACCCTCACTGTAAAGAACTTCCTCCTGACATCTAGTCTAAATCTTCCCTCTTCCAGTTTAAACCCATTTCCCCTAGTCCTGTCATTGCAAGACCTTGTAAATAGTCCCTCCCCAGCCTTCCTGTAGGCCCCCTTTAGATACTGGAAGGCTACTATAAGGTCTCCTGGAAGCCTTCTCTTCTCCAGGCTGAAGAACCGCAACTCTCTCAGCCTGTCCTCATGGAGAGCTGCTGCAGCCCTCTGATCATCTTTGTGGCCCTCCTCTGGACCCACTCCAACAGTTCCATGTCCTTCCTGTGCTGGGGACTCCAGAACTGCACATAGAATATGCATGTAGAATATGTATTTTAGATATAAAATAATGTAGAATATTTTCCTGTCTTTAAAGTTCATAAACATATAGCGTACAAGTTAAAGAACTATAGTTAGTAAACAAAATTTATTGCAAAAATATGCCACGATGGAATAGAGAAGCACAGTAAGGACTAGACACGTCCCAGAAGCCATATGTGTCTTATATGCAAGGTTACACATTGGCCCCTCAAAAGATATATATTTTTTTTTCTGCATATACTTTTTTTTTTAGCACATAAAAAAGCATCTATTAGTGGATTGTCATCATGTTTCTGCTGTGTTCACTTCCTCTCTAATTTGTCCTGATGAGCTGAAATTAGTTGCTTGCTTAAAATGAAAGACTTCAGAGAATCTTTGATTTGATTTAAACAGTATCCACTAAGAAAATGTCTTAAGATACATTCAATTAAATTTCCTTGCTGCCTCTTCCTCACTATGCTTTTATTAGAGTTCTGTATCACTTAGGAAAAACAATGTGTGTGTGTCTGTACATATCGTAAACTCTTACTGAGACTGACTGTAATTAAACATACAAGTAAGGAGATCAGAGGAATAAGTGGCTGTATAATGAGAACTTGCACTGGAACTAAAATATTTGGAATCTGTGCATTTATTTGTGTGGCACTGACAGCAAGCTCCTCTTACACTCTAGGGCCAGTAGCATGATCCAGGCTTCAATGTTCACTTGCTGTTGCTGCAGCAAGTACTTGCAATTAATCTGAATACACATCAGTGGGCTTTTCCCTGCCTTGCAACACCTCAAAGGAACATGTTTGTTGAATTGTGTAATCTGATTTATCCACAAAGCAGACATATTCTTCAAATGTTCTCATTCAGAGTGATTTGATGGTAATTTGTTTTGTAGGGTGACAGTGAAATAATCTATTGTGAATTTATTTTAGCAACAGGAGTAAGAAACAGGATCCTTCCC
>WBNM01034226.1:81562-170609 GCA_013399055.1 Ramphastos sulfuratus
CCCCCCAATAATCCTTACTGGACAGTAGGCCAAAGTCTCTCCTTTGCAGTGGTGGACAATATGAAAAATAGGATTTTTATCACTGAATACTTGTGTAATAATCTCTTCATATCTATAGTAAGGCTTGCTGATAGGAAGTTTAAGTCGCTTTGAGAGGTTTTGGACAGTCATATCAAAAGATTATGGTTATCCTTTAAATTTGGATGGGGCACTGTTCCAAATCAACAATACTGTATTACAAAAATATTAATCAAATCCTGTTTATGGTGGGAGTATGGCCTGTAAATAAAACTGAACATGCTGCTCCAGTGGTATTCAGTTACTTTCAGTCTTGTGAAACAGCTAGCTAATAACTGGTGAAATTTTCACAGTACTTTAGCAATACTTTATTGAGCATGCTACTAGACGTAGTTAGAGATGACTATTAAAATTATGCATAGAGCAGATACTATGGTAGCCTTACTTTGGGAAATATTGAGAGGCTTTTATAGACAGCCATCTTGCATGAGATCTTCAAGAGCTTTTTCTTGTATTGCTGAGGTAGAATATTGTCATTGTGAATGCTTGGCCTTTAGTACAGCAAGGACCTTGCCACAAATAAGGGTGAAGTGAGCTGCTGTAGTAAAATGGAAGGTAGTATAGTAATCTGTTTTATGACAGACTTATTATAAAAAGAATATCACATGCAGTAGAATTTGACTTGTTTCCTAGGCACTGGCAGAAACTGAAACCAAAATGCTACTCATGCTGCTCATCCTTTTGTATATGAGTAATGTGAAACCTTTTTATTTGTTCAAGATTTTCCATCCTTCTTAGCTCTGCTGAAAATAAGTTCTGATTAGAAATTATTTGTGACATACAGAATTGGAAAAGAAAGATACAGAAAATGAAGTCTAAAAGAGATTGTATCATTAATTTAAATTCGTTTCTAACATTTCAGATTTTTCTTCTTGCCTGTCCTCCCTGTCGGACTGCAATGATTCTCTTCAGGTAATATCTCTTCCCTACTTTATTTCTGCCAACTTGCCTAATGTATTTTAGATGTCAATCACGAGCTAAGTCATAAAATATTAAAATATATGTCTAATTTGAAGGGCATATTGGTTGGATTGAAAAATCATATAATCATGGAATAGTTTGGATTGGGGAGGACCTTTAAAAGTCATTGAGTCTAACTTCCCCCTCAGCAGGGATGTCTTCAACTAGATCAGGTTAGTTCTGTCCAACCTGACCTGGAGTGTTTCCCAGGATTGGAGCATCTACCACCTCTCCTGGGCAACCTGTGATGTAAAAAATGTCTTCCTTTTATCTAATCTAAATCTCTCTTAGTTTAAAACCATCACCCTTTGCCCTGTCGCAACTGGCCATGCTGAAAAGGTTGTCCCCATCTTTCTGATCAACCCCTTTAAGTACTGAATGATCGCAAGAGGGTCTCCTTAAAGCCATCTCTTCTCCAGTTGAAAAACTCCCAGATGTCTCATCTTTTCTTTTTAGGAGAGATGTTCTATCCTCTAATTATTTTTTAACTGCCTTCTGAACAGAGTAGGCCACAGTATTTGTTGTTTTTCAGAATGAGCCTTTCTGTTTTCTAACACCCTGACAGCATATAAACTGTCTGGAAAAACTCTTTTGAAATTGTAATATCTTTATCCCCCTCAAGTTACTTCTTATTCCTAAGAGTTTATGACAGGCATTGGTTGTAGACGGTTTGTTCTGTACTTGGTGTCTTATGTAAACTGAAACATTACAGATACTATTTTTGTGTTCTTTTGATGCAAACAGTTCAGAAAAAGATGGCAGAAAGGTGTACAAAACGCAGTATTATAATACCACTTTCATGCCTTATTCTTTGCTTGAGACTTGCTGTTACATTTTAACAAATTAATTTGTTTGAGAGACCTCTGTCAGATTCTTGAGGCTTTACTTTGAAGCTGTACATACATGTATAGACAGGAGTAAGAACCTTTATCAAGCATGCTATTTTAATCTCTGAAGGACAAACGAACAGCAAAATTCCAACTATTTATCAGCTTGCATCATGAACAGGATTAACAAAAATGGACAGTCCAGGCTTTCTAGGAGTCCAAAGCTCGTTACAGCAAACAGCCCTACTTTAGTAAATTATTTAAGTGTGTATTGAAAGAGAGGTTTTTGTCCTGGTCAATTCACTTAACAGAGCCTTTGTTCAAATTCAGGTCAAAATAATTTTCTTAAACCTCTTGCTACCTTTTATTGAAGAGATTCTACATAAAATATGTGAAATAATTACATTTCATGTCAGCTTGTGAAAATAATATGACATCTCTTTTTCTAAGGTTGCAGATGCATATGCTGAATGGGGCCCTCTTGGCCTTGCTGTTTCCTGTAGTTAACACACGCCTGGTGAGTGTACTGCACTTTTCCTCCCTTTTTTAAAATTAATTTATCAAAGATTTTCTATGGTAAGATGTCAGACCTTTGCTTTGCTTGGCCTTCTTACAGTTCATTTTACCAGGTTTACTGTAGTTTCCTAGTGCAGGTCACTACAGTGGAGCCAAAGTAAAAATATGGGATTTTTTTGGTGTTTATCAATCAGTGTGACAAATTAACACTGCTGTATTCTAAGTGTTAGCTACAAACTAGCACTCAAAATGAGGGGAAACTTAATGGCTTTGAAAAAGGCTGTCATGGGCCAGTGTTGTGGCTGGTAGTCAAAATCAAGTTTCAGAATTTTCAGATCGAATGTAGATTCCTCAGGCATGGAAAATGCTAAATGCTCTCTGCAAAGGCTGACTGTTTTAAGATGAAATATAAAACTCTGCATCTGCAATGAACCTTCTGGATGATGTGCTATGTTGATTGGCTAGGACACCTGAAAACTGCCAATTCTATTGTCAGTTTGGAAATAGTTTCTTTTTTTCCCTTTTTTTAAACTATCAAATTTTGCATGAAGACACGGTTTAGTTGCTAGAGGGAGGATAATGCACTTGTAGGCTTACACATGGTAAGAACAATCTTCCACAAAGCATGACACACGTATACACAGTCAGTTGGATCATATTTTTCAGATTTCAGTGGATTTAGTGGAATAACCTCAGAGTTCTTGTAAGATTTATGTTGCCTTTCCTGATCTGATAATTATCTATATTCTTTCCTATACTATAATGGTTTATGTGGAGTTTGCCATAAAGTTTTAATAGAACTCAATATTGCTTGAAATGGCATCAAATGAATAAAATGTGGTTTTTTTATGAATAAGGAGAACTCTTTTTATTTTTGTATTTCAGGCTGCCCAGTTTTTAAGTAGATGTAAACTTCACCATAACAAAATCAATTTTCTGGGTAACCATTTAAAAATAAAATGTTGAAATATTTAGTAAATCATTGGCTTGTATTTTGTCCACCATTATCATAGCTCTCATTCATATTAGGGCAGTGGTGATTAACTGGAAAAAACCAGACTAATTAGAAATTTTTTTTCTTAATTAGAGACAGAGAAACCAAACAATGTCTAAGAGCAAATATTTTTGGAATAAATACAATGTAGGATAGTTTTGACCTAACAGCTGCTTGCTATGCTATTCTCTTTTCACTCCTCCTTCTGGCACATGATAATGTGGGTAACATTTTATAGCACTGCTGCTTTGACCCAGATTCTCTTGTGGTAGACACATTCTGCTCTGCGATTGTCATTGTAGTTGTTTTCACTGATACTGGCCTGAAAGCATGAAATAGCTCTTAGTAGGAACTTTAAAAAGTCATAATAGTTTTGTCCACACTATCTGCTCTGCTTTGTGATATCTAAGTGAAAAACTTCTGATTCAGTCAAGAATTGTTGTGTCTCCACGCCTCAACTTTATTTCTGATTTATATTTTAAGTCCTATATTGTAATGTGTACATTGCATACAAAAATGTTGTCTACTTGGTTACATTTTGTGCTAGTTTGAGGCTAATTGGAATACTTTAATGAAAAGAATTATAGGCTGTGAAAAGAAAACAATGGCGATGTCTACTTCACTCATAGGCTTGCTAAGATGTATAAGAGCAAGAACACAAACATAGATAAGACAGACACTCTCAGGCTCGGAGAGTCTCGGTCTGTCTAGCTTTTTGCCTTATCTCTGCCGAGTAACCTAACTAACCACTTTCCTTCTAACCCCCCTGGCTGATCCTCCAAACTCACTTTGTGCATAAGCCAAAGCCTGGAGTAAGGTGGGGAGAAGGTGGAAGGGTGGTTGGGAGCCCCTTCTGGGGACTCTGATTTCTGGGAGTGGTATTGTGTTTCTGTATTACCTTTAACTTGTATATTTCTGTAAATATTCCTGTATATTGTGTATATATCTGCTTGTATATTGTGCTAAACTGTAAATAGAGCTTCATTCCTTAACTACCAGCCGGCTGAGTCTAATCTGGGTGATTTTTACAAAGTGTCGGGGGGCGGGGAACTTCCCAAACCATCACACATTTGTAAATAGTTGCAATATACAGTATGTGGCGAAGAGCATGAAAAATTAACCCAACATGAATTTAGAAGTGAGGAGGGAGATGATACCTGGGGCAGAGAGAGTTCTGAGGTCGGAGAGAATGAGGCAGCAAATAACTGCCTTGTCCCATCAATGCGAGAGATTGTACCAAATGGAGATACTGCTGTAAGCGGTGAAGTGACTTGTAGTCATCTTCATAGTGTAAAATGTGCATTATCCTTAACAGTTACTTGCTATACAGCTGGATGTTGTCTTGTAGGTCGTTTTCTCCTAAATCCCTCTTCCTGTTGAAGTATCTATTAGTTATCCTACAGGCAGCAGATGTTTGCTGTTGATCTGGAGAAGTCAACTAGTAAATTTTTATAGAGATGAAAGTAGAGTGAAATGCAGGAGAAGGTATTAGATGTACAATTTTATTTGTACGTATCAATAATCTGAAAGGGCCAAGGGGCAGAAAATGCATAATGAAAAATGACTAATTTGCCAGCTGATGGATGTTTGTTTAGGAACTAGTAAGTGTCAGGGTTTTGGTTCTAAGTCTTGACTTGTTCAAGAGCATCTCTTAGAACCCTTTGTGGTCCAGTCTGTTAGGGTCACATTTTTTGCTACCTGTTATGTTACTTAATGCGTTGTAAGTATTAGTTTTGTATATATGATATAAATTATCCTGAAAATTAAATTTTTGGAAGCTTCTACTGTAATTTGGCACTTTACATTTTCTCGTGATGTATCTTCTACATCTTTTTAGAGCCTCAATAATTAAAAAAAAAAAATCTTAAGTATTAGTCTGTTGCCAGTAGAAATGGAGAGTTGAGATACTAATTGAAACTACAGCAGGAAGTTTCTACCATCTGTTGTTTTAACCTTTCAGTGACACAACTTATTAAAAACCTTGTCGGACTGTAGTGGGCACCTGGGATAGTGTTCAAAAAAGTGTAGCCTGAAAGATGAGGTCAGTCTATTTTTGTTCTTTCCAAGAAAATACTTTCCTGCCTTGTCATGATGTCGAGGTGCCAGCAATTAACAGTCTTGAGCAACAGATGCACTCACTTATATTTATTTGGCAACTAAATATTCTAGTTCTCTGCTACATTATTTATAATGTGCTGATGGAATTAAATTTTTTGCATTGGAATAGTCATTGGATACAGACAAAATGGTTTGTTTCATATTCACTTAATATTTTTGTGAGTTCTTATTAACTTTTCAGAAATTAAAGGGTGTTTTAATTTTCTATTATAATTTCTTTAGTTTCTTATGATGCGAGTCATTCTTGGTTAGCATTAACAATTCACATGGAAAACAAGGTAAACTTTTATGACCCTCAAATAAAAAAGGAGGATGATGCTAAGGGAATCTGATTATTAGATTCCCAAGTGGGAGCTTAGAAAGGTGTAAGAGGATGTACAGGAGTAGAAAGACTTTTTATTCTATTTATGCTATATTGAGTACAGTCTAGATCCTGATAACCTGGCTGTGCCAGTAAGTTCATTTAGCTGCCACAAAGACTCCGGAGTGCTTGAAGAGTAACTGGTTTTCTTTGAACTTTCATAATGTATCAATCAAATTTTAAAGGAAACACTTTCCACTGGTTTAAAAGTAGTGTTTTTCGCAAGCTGATGTCCTGAAAATGTTGATACAGATAAAGTAAAATACAGGACATGTCCCAGAGGTGTTGGACTTGCCATCTCTGCTCACACAGCTAAGATGGTGTCATTTTAGTGTTTTCAGAAACTGCCGTATTCTATTATTAGAACTGTTTGGCTTGAAGGGTGCACATTCTAAATCTGTTTTAAGATCAGAACCATACTCTGAGCAGTACCAATGTTAAAACCTATGAAAGGATGAAGCAGATTTGTTTTACCTCAAGTAAGAAACTTTAAAGGAGGAAAACCTTACTGTCTCGAGTAACAGAGTAGTCTGTTCTCTGTATTTATTTACACTGCTAAAGAAGCCTAGAATATATGTTATTAGAAGGAATTAGTAATTTGTCTTTGTCTTGTACCATTAGTTGCTTTAAGATTCCAAGTAAGAGAAACAAGGTGAAATGCAGGAAAAATGCTGCTGGCAGTTAGTAAGGGGTGAAGTGGATTAGTTTAAAAAAAAACCAAAAAAAAACCCAGCAGATAAATTGACAATGAATGTCTAGATATCAGATGACTCTCTCTTGGTTATGAATATCCAGTGACTGAATCTCTGGGAAGACATGTACCATGAACATTACTGGTTTGTTACTAGGGAAATACTGAATGCTTCTCTTGAGGGTGGCTGCTTGGTTTCCACAGTGGCATATGATGGAAGAGGACAAATCTAAGAATCGCAGAATGATTTTGATTGGAAAAGACCTTTAAGGTCCTTGAGTCTGGCCATTATCTAAACTTTATCGAGTATGGTGTTAAAACAGTTTCCTGATGAAGTGCTTAGTTTGCTCAGAGAGATTCTTTATTCTAGATTGATGGGTGATCCTTTCATATAAAAGGTACTTGCATATCTGCTGCGAGTGACTGTTGCTGAAACAGACGGTTAGAACTAGGTGAATCAGTTCTTCTTTTGTGTTTGTTACTTTTCTATTTGCTATAGCCTGGCTCTTCAACTTGGGTGCTTGGTTGTACAGAGTTTCTGCTTTTGCAGCTCTATACTAGGAAATGCACTTGCATAATTAGCCCAGCTTCAGAACAAGCAAGCTTTTCTAGTGAAAAAAGGATGTTTTGTTTTACACACAAAAAATATTGTCAAGACAACTGCAGCAAAACAAGTGTTACTCTGTTCTCAGAAGTGTCCTGAGCATAGTGTTTGTGTAACTGACCCTCACAACTTTGTGAGTGTAGAAGCTCTTATGAAACCAGATACTAAACAGAGAATGCTCCTTGGCAGGAGTGAGTCCTCACGTTGTGTTGTTTATATCAGGATTCTAAAGTGTGCCTGTTCCAGCTGGAAGAGGTACAGCTTTTTCTCCAGTTAGGAAAACTGCTTTAGCCTCTTCCAAAATAATCTTGATTCCCTCACTTTACCCTCTGTATCTTTCAGCAAAGAGCAAGAAAAGGTTCAGAATCAGGAAATCCCACAACTTCTGTGAATTTCTTGCTGTTGAAGATCATTATCTTGCTTGATTTTATGTTCAGAATGCTTGGAATAAAAAGACACAACAGATTGTATGGAGGGTTTTTTTGTCCTAGTCTCCCAAGAGTTGGCTGAACATCTTGGAGGTTGTAGTCAGGGCACTGATAGTATTCAGCTGAGGAATGCCAGGACTAGCAGAAACCAGATGCTGGTTTTTAGCATCTTTTACAACCAAAATAGGATATAAGAGGAGTTGTTGAATTGAAAAGATGACAGTCTTAATTACTAGCTGTTTATTGAGTGGTACTGTGGAAGAAAACCTAACTGTTTCAACCTCTCCACTTCTGTTGATGCAGAAATTTTTGTAATGTTTCTGCTTTGGTGCTGTGACTTCAGTGTCTCAGAATAATAGTGGAAAAAGAGGGTGCTTTTTTTTTCATTCTTTTATGTGAGGTGCAACAAGAAGTTGAAATTTGAAGTTTAAATTTGAATATTTCTTGCTACTGTTCAGTTATAAATGTGCTTTTTATTTTAACAAAGACAGACATTTACAGATAGGAATAACTTTAAAATACAGTGCATCACCTTTTCTGACTGATAAAGAGCTACAATTAGTTGAGCCTAGATCAAAAGGCTCAAATTCAGAGTTGTGGTTCAAGTTATTTTTAGCACAGCCTAGCTGACCTCTAAGAAGTAACACGAATTCAACTCTTAAACACACAGATGACCAATAGTAATTTCCAAAAGTTGTCTGCAGGTGAGAAATACCTAATTTACTACTAAGTGGTAGCTTGTTTACATACATCTTTCTGGAGCTTTTCTTTAAAATGCTTTTAAAATATTGGTTATTTTATACTTGAAGCATAGCAATTTCACATATGCATACAGATTGCTGTAAGTTGGGTGCTTTTATTTTTGCACAGGCCTCCTCAGTAATTACTTTGATATATTTATTTATATAGTTACATATACAAGTTTATAGTATTCTGTCATTCACAAGATAACCATTATCTTTTCTTCCTAAATAGACAACTGTCATATGAGTTATGTATAGTTTGTGATTGGACTTCTTTAGGGTTTTGCATTGTTATTTGTAATTTATACTAATTAAGAAAGGGAAAGTAGCTATCTTATTGTTCCTTCTTTGATGTACTTCTGTCTAATTTTGAGAACTGTTTACTTGTAGTGCTGTATTGCCTTTGTGGCAAGGAGAGTGGCATGGGTGCAGTTAGATGCACTTTCAAAGCAGCGCCCATTAATGTAATCTCTTTAATATGCATAGGCAATTAAAATGGGTGAAGAGACTGTCATGGGTCACTTGTAATTCAGTTGTTAGTGATGAAAAACATTTATGAATATTTTCCTTATTCTACAGCTTCCATTTGAAATGGAAATTTATTACATCCAGCATGTGATGCTTTATGTTGTGCCCATCTACCTGCTGCAGAAAGGAGGTAGGTTGGCTGTTTATTCTATACCTATTGAATTGGTCTCATACAATTACATAGCTGTGCTTAATGGCTATGATGGGCTTTGCTCTTTCTACCAGTTTTCTCTATGTTACTTAATAGCTTCTGGTGTTATGCTGGAGTTGTAATCCACGTAACAGCCACCCCAATGAGAATGAAAAAATGGCCTTTTGCCCAAAGGGTTATTGAGAATGTATTGGCATAATCATCACCATTTTCTTGAGTAGCATCTCTGGCATTTTGCAGTGTTCTAATTTGTTTGTGGGATGTATTTTTAAGATGCTTGCTGCCTTGGATGTCTCTCTCAAAGTACTGCAACTTAAAATGATCTGATAAAACCTAAATACTGTTATATCCCCATATAAATATTAGTTGGCTAGTTAGATAAATACCTGAAATTCTGAAGTTCTAATGAAATGTAGTGACACACATAAGTGGAATGAACTAGCTTACTTGTTATCTCTTCCAGCAAGATTACAGTCTTGTCATTTACCCCAGAAGAGTTCACTAAGTCTGGGAATCCCACATTGTTCTACTGGCCAATGATTTTCCCAACTCTGCTCTTTTGAAGGGAATGCGACATGTATTCACCTGGTGTGATACTCTGCTCCCCTCTAGCGTTGACTTGACTCCAGCTTCATTTTCTAGCAGAACTAAATTGTTTCACCTAGGAAATAAAGTATAATAGTTTATGGTATTTTGGTAGCCTTTAATGAAACTGCTGTGATGTGAATGGGATAGAAATTAGAAAATGCTAGAACAACCATAGTCAGTCTCTTCCACTTTTAATCTTTTATATTTTACACCAGCAGTCACTTACTCTACTGTAAGTGTGAAGGATTATATATTTGAAAGTTTGTTTTTTTTTTTCAGTGATGTTTGAAACTAAATAAAAATGATCCAAGGGGAAAAAAAAAAGATACTTCAAGAGGTCATTCTGTCTCTTTCTCTTAGCAGAGAAATATGCCACCCACATTTTGTTATAATCCATTTTTGGTATCTTAAAGTTCTGGCAACTAATGCCAGTGTGCAGTATACTTACAGAAGCTACACAAACTCCTAATTGTTACAGAAGGGAGGTGGAGAGATGGGTGAGAAAGTGTAAACAGCTGTGTAGTACACATAGGCAATGACAAGCCAAGCTCTTGTCATGTCACAAAGTGAAGACTTCTGATGACCTTGAAGTTCACGTGTAACATCTTTTAAAGATGTATTTATTTTGCTTTAAAGTTTGCCCTTGGATGTCCCTTCATGTATTCCTTTATTTTGTTGTATGGTTTGACTGCTTTGGGTTTTTTTGTCAGTTTTGAGGTAAAGAGTCTTGGAGCTCTTCAGCAGCTGTTTTCTGGAGCCAGTAGACTCCATCTGCAGCTTCATCTTAAGCAGTTGTCACCCTAGTTCATTTTTTTGCCCTTTATTAGTTTACAAGTGTTTGCTGCCATCTAATGTTGATGTGATAGCAGTGACGTTTCCAAAAGAACTTTGTTGACTAAGTATAAAAGAATCAGTTAATATTTTGTCATTTCACTTGTACCATTGTTTAAAGTAATTTCAGAGTAGATGACACCCTTTATGCTAACTTGTGAAAATTGTGCTTTTTTTGTCTCTAATATTGATCATCATCTAACTTGATTTCTGTGTTTGAAATAGAAATTTCCATCAGTGAATCTGTGATGGGGAGAAGTGAAAGGTAGTGAAATTGGAAAAATGAAAAAAGATGGATTGTATATGGAAAAATATACTACTTGAGTTTTATTTGGAATCTGCCAGTATTATTGATGGCCCTACTAGCATCTCAGTCATATTATTAACATTTCACAAGGGAAGAATGAGCAGAGTACCTGAAGAAGACTTGATCTGAGGCTCATTCCGTACAGAACAACATTTTCAAGTTTGCCATGTTGCACTGGCAGCAGCATCTTTGTGTCCCCTCCCCTGTGTAAGTATGGGGCTTTACTGTGCTTAGGACTGAATTGAGAAAGGTGTTCTGAACTCAGGCTTCAGTGTTGCAGAGGGAAGTCAGTGAAGCCTGTGGATGCATTAAGACCTTGTTCTCTCTTCCTCTTCCCTCTCCCTCCCCACTTTACTGAGTGAATATCAATTTCTGTACCTCTCTTTCTAATGTATTTTCTTTCCAAGTGTATATGTATACATACTGTGTGTGCGAGGCTAGACAAAATAAATGCTTATGCACTTTGGCTCAGCTCGCTCTTGGCTGCAGTAAGTGACTTGTGCAAAATAGATGTAGTGCAGATACAACAGGCCAGCATGGAAGATTGTTAAGGCAGTTCATCCACAAAGTGTATTTGCAGTTGGAAGCTTTTTTATTGAATGAATCTCACCCTGTATCACCTCTGAACCCTGCAAAAAAATTATAATATCCATCTAGGCAGGACATGGTGTTCTTGAAATAGCTGGATGGGCTGAACCAGAGCTGTAGGTCATTATGTTCTCTTGTCCTCAGCAGTTGAGACTCCTGCCTCCCCATCCAAAAAACAAAACAAAACAAAAAAAACAAAAAAAACCCCAAACAACAAAACAAAACAAGAACCAAAAACATGAATAGTTCTGTAAATTCTGGATTACTGTTGCATCATCTGAGTGCTGGGAGTGGCAAAAGGGAGATGCAGCGAATGCATTGTCAAGATGAAAGAAAGAACACAGGAAACACAGCAGTGCAAATTTAGACCATGGAACCAACATCTTCATTGAAAATCTCCTCAAACCACTTTTATCTACAGAGATGATCTTCTGAAGCTTATGAGGATGCTTAGATAATTATGCTTTATGCTGCTGGGATACAAATTGCTGGTAGAAAGCTTAGGGAGATAGCAGCTAGGCAAGTGTAATGTTTCAAACTGCCACAGCTATTGCAACAGGGCATTAACCTTACCGCCTAAGATAAATATTGGAGACCTTCACTGATGTCCAGGACAAATTAATTTTTGTACTCTTAATGAAAATAAAATCTGGTTTGCACTTTATCAGCCTTAGAGACTCGCAGTTCTTGAGTGTCTTGGTCCTTAAGCTGGCTTGTCAAATCTATCAAAAATCTGGGCAAGATGATATGTGCACCTTATCTCAGAGTTTCAAATCATATTGAAGTCTAATCAAAGCGAAATTGTTATTTCCTGAGTGCTGGGAGCAAATGATGTAATTCCACAACAGTTTGAAATAAGAGTCAATTTATAGCAGCTCTCTAGCAGAGGAGTTCAGGAGATAAGTTTTTTGTGTTTTGGGATTCCCAGCATTACTTAGTTGCCTTAATAATTTAAGTAAAAAAGGGTGTTGATGTTGAGGGGTTTTTGTTTAGGATTTTGTCACTTTAAGGAGCAATCCGATGTACGAACAGCTGCACTTGGGGTTCAGGGTATCACCCACGCTTCGTCAGAGGCCTTGGTACTGGTGGCACTGCATAGTTATGTGGTTCTGACACTAGCCTGCAGGGGGGGATAGTCTCCAGCATCTGCCCTGTCAAAATGGCTCTGCCAGTTCTAAAAATTCGCAATTCAAAGGCAGATTGTCGACATTGTGGAGAGAGTAAATTGATTTGGTTGGTTGTTTTGCTGGGGAGTTTTGTTTGGTTTTATTTGGTCGGTTAGTGTTAGTTTGAGTGTGGGGTTTTTTGTTTGTTTGGGGTTTTTGTGTGTGTGTGTGTGTTTTGCAGTGGGGTTTTTTTGCCCCCCCCCGCCCCCCCCTTTTTTTTTGAGGTGGGAGGATCTTCCTGTGGCAGTAATGGAAGTGACAGTAATGGACTTAAAAGTCCTGTGGTCTGGCCCTATGTATTTTAAGAGATGATTCACTTGTACAGCTGTGGGCAAGTGAACATATACACTCTAAATAGTTAAGCAGCTGAGTTGTTTGCTGTGTGTAGTCAGAATTTTCAGATTGTAAGACAAGTGCTGTATTTTTATAAGCAGTAAAGAAATGGTCTTGCTGACTCAAGTCATAAAGCCCTTTGTTTTTTTGACCTAAGTATCTCAGAAATGGCGTCAGATGAGTTGAAGTTCTATGGCATTGTCAAAAAGTCAATAGACGTTGTTGATTTGTTTTTTCCTGTCTTGTGGAGCATGCCTCTGTCACAGTACAGAAGAGGGCAGACACAGCTCTGTTAGCCAGCTGTCTTTAAGCAGAGTGCAGTGTTTCTTACTTAATGAGAAGCTGGGCTGAGTTGTAAGATGTAGAACACAGATACCGCGTGCAGGCAAAGGATCATTTTTCCTGTAGCTGTAAATTAGGAAAGTGCAATTAAAGCAACTGAGGATCCAAACTTGCTGGCACGAGTGAGGGATTACCATATTTAAAGACATTTCTAACTGTCATACCTTTCTCAGACACTTCCCCGCTTTGTGACACTTACCAGTATTTAGCTATATCTGTCTGTAGGTCCTTAACTCCTTTTAAATGGAGTTATAAAGCAGGCTAGATTATATACTTCAGCAGTAATCCAGGGGGGAAAAAAACCACTATGTATTTGAGTGTAGTTAGGTGGTCATAAATCTGCTTTATCTCCATCCTCATTGAAATACTCATTGAAATAATGTGTGGTATGACTCTTTCACTGAAACTCTTCATTCTTGTGTGGAGTTTTTCTTCTCTCCTGCTGGTAGATTCCATGTTACTATTCCAGCTTTTATCCACCTTCTGAATCCTACGTATTAGATGTAAGTGCTAATGGCGCTTGTATCTGACACCTCAAGCAGTGGGGTGGCTGGGGCGGACTCAGCAACTGGAGGTGTGTGCTGCTGCCGTGGCTGCAGATTCATGCTGCAATCTCTCTTGCAGCTTCATTATTTCAGGATAATCTTGTTTGGTGCTTCAAGAGCTGGAGACAAAGTGGGGGCACACTTGTCTGTCCTGTGACCCTCTGAGCTTTATGCACTGAGCAGTTAGAGTTCTTTGGTAACTATGGTGGCATATTATGAAACTTCTAAAAATACGTAAAGAAGGTAATGTGGCATGCTTAGAGTGGGCCTAAAGTCTGTTAAACACTTCCCTCTAGGAGAGGGAGACATTTACACAGTACCATACACAGTACCAGTGTATGGAAATACTACTACTGTGTGAATATAAAAAATGGTTCCTGAGAGGAGCAGGTAATAGAAGACCACTCTCTGAGCTGTTTCTGATGAGAGTAGCTGGCATCGAAGGAAATGGAAATCTGGCATAAGACAGTATTTTGAAATCTACACAGTGTCAGAACAGCTGTGGAGGGATACAGTGGGTTTCAGTGGGTGAGAATATTTTTTTCCTGTTTTCCCCTGGAAAGGAAGTTTGGTCTCTAGCCTAACTCAGTAGGACACACTACTAGAGTTAACTCTTTGATCAAAGGAAATAAAATGTAAAGTTTGCTCTCACATTTTTACAAGCTTGAAAATGAAGGAATTGTAACAGTTGCTCTGAATTTTGGATCAAGCAGAACCTGTAATTGTGAAACTACTAAAGGAGCATGTGCTGTGATGGAAAACTGGTAAAGCTCTATCAAATCTTGTGGTAATTAAAGCAAGACATTAATTAGGAAAAAATAACATCCTACAAAATATAGTAAAAATGTTCTAATTCTCCAAACAGAGTAGTGTTTTTCCTACATTATATTTTCACAGAAAATCAAAATGAGCATTACTTTCTGTGAAGTTGTGTTTGAACTTTTATAAGGCTATGTTTGGAGAACATAGGTCTGTTTGACCTTTAGATTTTTAAAGCCGTGCTTTCATTTCCTAGGTTGCATAATTAACCACTTGTCATGTTCAAGTCAACAAATTCTTGTTGCAGAAGTGGATGGTGAACCCCAAGCTTGTCAATCTATATGAAATATCCTTCCCATCAATGCTGTTGAAAGAATGACAATTTAAGCTGAGAAAAAAACCAAAACCAAACAACCAAACACTGTAATGCTTTTCCAGCAGGAGCAAATACACAGCCTGTTTAGATGACCCTTTATTTGGACAGGTCTCAACTGTCTGAGACACGAACATTTTTGAGAGTGAGATTAGTGCCAGACTGGCAGTTGGATTAAATTCTTGATTGCGTTTAACATATAAAGAATTACTTGTGATCCTTAGTGAACAGAGATTTCCTATGTAAGTAGCAAGAACCTGGAATTCAAAGCCAAATTATGTCACTGATGTCTTGTGTTATTTTATGCAATTTTTGTAGTCTTTTAATGAGTGCTTTTCCCCTACAGTCTTGTTTCATAGCTGGGTTCACTTCTCTTAGTGTTCATATCCTACCTGCACTGTTAAGTTCCCCAAATATCCAGGTCTCTGGATTCTAGCTCTTCTGAGTGTTTACCTCTTTAGGTTACTAACATTGGTTCTCAGTCTTTGTTGAACCCTTTCAAAATAAAACAGGCAACTGCCAACTAGGAGAGTTCATGTGAAAACAAATTTGATATAGCAGTATTCTGCCTGTTCCTGGAAACAGTTTTAGATAGCTTATTTCAGTTTCATTCTGTATTTTGCATCTAAGTTAAACATGCAGCTAGAACTGCAGAGACAATAGAAAAAAGCTTTTGCAAGTCAAATGATGTTTTCCTTACTCTACATCTGAGGAAGGAGACAAAGAGTTTCTGTATGGCTTGACCAGGTCACTTAAAGTTGGTACAGCCAAAAGTAGAGCTACAGTCTCCCGAACTCCAAGGCTGGTTGCTTCTCTGCTTGCTCTCCAATGAAAAATCATATTCAAGGTGATGGCATGTATCTGATATTTGTGGAGTTTAATCAATATCATTGCTGTTTAAGTGAAGTCTTCTGTACATTTTTAAAAAATGTGATACCATGCTTGCTTAAGTACATTTGAAGAGTTAGACTGCTGTGAGTGTTCTCCCTTTAACTGTAGAGCACTGCACTGGGAGTACCTCATTCAGAGTTCACTCTTACATTTGGATTTTTCTTGTAGTGCAGACACTTCTCCTGACTTTCACTTAACAACCAGATAAGAAATCTTATAAGGTGCCTTGTGCTTTCAGAGTTGCTTCTTGACTCATTTCTTGTGACTGCACTAAGCCACAGCTTGCTTACTAAAACACTGTGTGTTGTTGCACATTAAAGCCAACTAGTGCTCTATGGGATGCATATGTGCTGCTGTCACTCAGACACACAACCAGCTCTGTACTTGATGTTGACTAGCACAGAGGGGCTGTGTCATAATGAGATGTGCTGTTTTAGACAGTCAAGTTTAGGCAAATTTTAATTTATAACATTCACAAAATATTTAAAATAGATTAGTTCAGGTAGCTATTGCAAATTCAATTTGAGCTGGCATGGTGGGTACAAACTATGGAATAAAACTCTGCAGAAAAGGGATTTAAATCTGAAACAGGATACCCCATTATATGGTGGTGTGGTAAAGCAAGTGATGGCAGTCATTTGCGTTTATCTACATATGATGCCATACATAGGCCACATACCAGCTTTAGTCTTGTGAGTTCTGAACTACTGTAGTTATTGAAGTTCCCAGTAGCCTCATACAATATATGCTGAAGTCTGTAATTACTCCTTGGTAATTACTGAATGTGCCAGCTAGCAAGCGCTAACGTGGATACTGCAGTATGGCTGTTAGCTGTCCTCTGAGTACTGGATACACATTTCAGTGTTTAATGTCTAGTGGATCAGAGAGCAGACAAAAGCAGATAAAAAAATGCTGGTGCATTTTTTTTATTAATCTGAAGCACCAATGACTTCTTGCAGCAGCTGAGTAGCATGACATAATGTGCTTCCTTCTTTTGCATCCCTAGGTTATTAAAGTCATAAGGAAAACAGTATTTTGTTCCCCATAACTTAAACTGAAATGTTCATGGCTGTTGGTAAGAATCTTGAGAACCCTGTATTTTTTCTCATCATGTGATGTTTGAGCATTTAATTCCAAAAATAGCCTGTATCTAAGGTTAGTTGTATTAGATCTGATGTCCTTGGAACATTCTAGGTCATGTGACATTGTGTTCTGTCAGTAAATTGACAAAACCTAGTTTCAGGGGGAGAGAGAAAGGTGAACCCAGGAATAATGTGGTATTTTCTACTTCATTTGAAAGGAAAAAAAAATATTTTACAGTATCTGTGAAATCTACTGATTATAAAATTGTATGCATATCTGAATATATCTCCACAGCAGTTTTCATTTAAAAGCAGAGTCTGTCATTACTGGATTGAATACTTTATACAACCTTTCTGTTCCTAGACATTATTGGTGCAAGTTACTACCTAATATTTATTAAACAACCATAAAATTAGGAATAACAGCAAGGCTATGCTTTAATACAGTGCAGTGCAGGAGCTGCCACTGCCTGGGTTAGTTCTGTCTGTGGAAGTCATAACCCTCATAAGAGGCAGATTTTTGAAGATACATTGTATACCATTACAGTATTGAAAAATCATTTAGTTCTGTGGTAGAAGGAAGAATAAGGTAAAAATCACTGGTGCTGGTGAAAAACAGGGAAGCATAATGAGGCAGTATACTGTATATTTTACTGGTGGACCAGAATGAGGAAGGAGACTGATCAGGAGGTGCCAGGTAAGAAATAAGGCTCTCAAATATTCATTAGTGTAATGGTATTGAGTAGGTTATCAGCTAAAGCCAGATGCCCTAACATCCACAGAGCAGAAGGGAGAGTATTATTCATGAGCCTTTGATGGACACAGCAACTCAGCTGAATACTAATGTATTCCTTTCTCTTCAAGGTATCTACACTCCAGAACCACTCTCCAATTTCTGGTGGGCTCTTTTATCCACGGGGTTTATGTTTGTATATCATTTTAGCATCTTGCAGATTCTGGGATTGGTAAGTAAACACAGGTTAATAAATGGATAGTTTGCAAGTACATTCAAAGTTAAAACACTAACTAGTTTTTAAAAGTGTCCAGAATTTTATTGGGAAGATTGCTTGCATGCAGATTCTTAATTGCATGTTCCTATGAGCATTTGTATCTCTTAAGTAGGTAAAATATTTCCTAAATTTGTTATGTACCTGCATAAATCCATCTATTAAATGCACACCTGAATTTGATCTGCTTTCCTTCTGAAAGCTACCCTACTTGTCTTGAACAAAGGAGTATCACCTAAACATTTTTGATTATTATGGGGATTCCTTAATTACCATTTTAGGTGTCTGAATTGGTGCAACACAAAAATGTTGTTAATTTATAAATTTGTTGTCACTTTCTCAGGTTACAGAAGTGAATTTGAACAACATGTTGTGCCCAGCCATCTCTGATCCTTTTTATGGGCCCTGGTATCGAATCTGGGCATCTGGACATCAGACTATCATGACCATGACTCATGGGAAGCTTGTAATCCTACTCTTTTACAGTGCTGTCCCCATCTTTAAATGTAGCATGGACTTCCTTAGACTCCCCACTAAGAAAATAGACTGAAATGTCTCCCCATGGAGCAGTACATACAGGAAGTACATGCAGTACATTCTTATACTGGAAAACAGAGGAGGAATGAGAGGACAATGTCTTTATACTTCTCTTCACAGTTTATTGCCTCAAAAATACCTCTGTGATCCAATGAGGGGTTTTCTATGCTGTTTCTTACTGCCTATTGCCAATGGCAAAATTAGTGGCCTTATTCTGGAAAAAGTTTTACACATTTTATGTAGATTCCAGGAGAACCTTGCTAAGCCACCATTTAAAATTAGGCCAGGATCTGTCCACATTCCAGCAAAGACAGTTGCAGTGCTACCTCATTTTGACTTTTTCTCCCTTGTGTGTAAGTACACTTTTATATCATCAGATAGGAATGAAAGCTGAATGGCCACACTCCATTGATGTGAAAGAATACAGGTTGAGGTACATCATTCTGATTTAACTCCCAGCTCTTGAATGTTGCAAAGTGGTCAGGGTGAAAGCGATGTACATTTCATCTTCCAGACTAAGTGCAAAGCAGTGAGGTTCTACTGTACTTTCTTTAAGCGGGTTGAAAATGTTGGGGAACAAGAATTATTTTTTTTTTCTTAATTGACTACTTAATTTCTAAGCTGCTGTGGGTAAATACCTGTCTAAGTCCCATTCAGATCTTGATGCTTTGGAGATGCTTTTATACGGGTGAGCAGAACACCACCATGTTGAAATAATGTCAAAAGACCATGTTATGCATAGGCTATGATGAGATATTTCATCCGCTCTTCTGACCTGACTTTGAGCGAAATGCGGTTTGTTTTTTTCCCCCCACTTAGCTTAGACTGGAGAGGGATTGGAGATACAAAGTCTAATATAAGCATCAGTTTTCTTTTCTTTGCTTCCTAGATTTTGAAGCATTCCTTCTTTGCATTCTACACTAACCCTCACTCAGAGTGGCTAGTGAAGAAACAAAACGAAACTGTGTTCTCTAATTAATCTGATATTAAAATGCAGACAGAAAAAGGAACATCAAATCAGTGCAGACCTCTACCAGAAAGAAAGTGTATCAGTTTACTGGTATAACTAAATCTTCCTGTCAACACATCTTTTGGAGACTGGGCTGTAGGTAGGCAGAATAATAAATAGTACACTATGAGTACCTGTTCAAATTTTCCAAGGCTAGAGGACAAATTGTTGGGCAGAAGTTGAGTCTTGAGTGTATTCCTCCAGACAGTTAATTTTGAGTCTGTCAACACCATTTGTTGTTTCAGGGCTGCAGGAATTTTGTTGCAATTTATAGGTTCATTGTGTTGTTGAAACTGTGACTTGTAAGATAAAACCATTATACCTCCTCCAGTTGTATCATGTGAAGATATATTCTGAAGTTAAGGTACAGTCATTTATACCTCAAGAAGGAAAATTAGGAATGAGAAGTGGTTGACTTTTTTTCCCCTAAAGAAGAAATTTTTTTATTGACAAAGGACAAATGGCTACTTCAACTGTCTTTATTCTGTATGATTTTTAAAAAGTACGGTTCAATCAAATGCATTGTCCCACGCTCCAATTTACAGACCAGTTTATTGTTTTCTTCCATGCCTTGCTGTGTGTGTGGAGACTAAGTACTGTCACAACTGGAGAATGTGACATGTTACCTGACCTATCCATCAAACATATACAGCTAGTCTTAGTTGTACCAACTGTACAATTCCTTGTGTTTTTAATCAGAATTCATATTGAGAAAGCTAAGCATCTGATGGTAAGAACTACCAGATACAGCATTGATTTTTCAGTTGTCGATCTTACAACATCCAAGTGTCTAAGTAACTGAGTGGTCTTGCTTCTGCCTCAGTAAAGCTGGGTACATGTGGACTAAGTGTTTGTGGAATGAAGCCTAAAGAACAAATGTGCTAGTATTAAAGGCCTGAATCTGTCTTTGGCCAACCATTTAATGAGGTGTTGAAGTGATAGAAGTTCTTGCTGTTTATTTCATCAGATTCAGTATTTCATGATGAAATGCAGGATGTTGCTAGGAAATGCTGAGATGCACAGTGCTGGATGTTAAAGCATTCCCTTTTTAATGTACTTCATCTCTTGTGAATAGCTGAGTGAAATATTCAGTGATTCTTCCCTCTCCATAGCTACTGTCAAGTGTATCATGGTTTATTTATTCACTTAATCTGTCAAATGCCTTATGTTGGATTCAGTCATGTTTAGAAGAAATATTTGGTGTCACAACAGAATGATCTACATTTTGCAAATGTTATTTAGCATTATTATTTGCTTAACTTTTTTAATAATTCTTTTTTGTTTTCTTCAGGTTATTGTAGGCACTGAAAAAAATGGAGTTAGGTGAAAGCAGCAGTCTTTTTTTTTTTTTTTTTTTTTAACTAACAAAAAAGCCCAACAAAAAAACTCTCCAAACAAACACACACCCCACCACCACCTCCTTACAACAAAAATACAACAAAGCAAGCAAACAAACCAACAAAACAGAAAAAAAACACAAAACAAAACCCCAAAACAGAACAACCCTACAACATTTCCTATTTCTAGTCGTATTCTTCAGGGCATTTTAAACAAGTATAAAAACTGCTGCTCTTTGTGACCAGTGACTGCCTCTGGTCAGTTAACTGTAGAAGCTCAAGTGTCTTACCTAGTGCAGGCTCTTTGGAATGCAAAATCTGTGAACTCTTCTGACTGACTTAAATATTAGTCACAGGAATAGCAGTGTTAAATACAACCAACAGAAGGAACATCCCTGGGGCATCTTGGATGAAGGGATTCTTGAAGCAGTTGTACCACATGTACCACTGATTTTGATAGCAGAGCTGCTGTGATTGCTGCAGCCTTCCCTCCATATTGTAGATGTCTTGTTCCTGTCACGGTGCTCTAACTCATACATTTCCCTGTTACCCTGGTTCGACTGGTTTCAGTCACTTCAGAAATTTCAGGCATAGTTACACAACATGGAGTATGCTCATCAAAGCCAATGGGACACTCAAATTCCCCTTCCGTGCCTTACCTGCACAGGTTCTGGAGCTTCGTGAACTCTTCCGCAGCAATTTAAGTTGCTAAAATTCAGCAAAAAAAGTAGAGAGGCAAACCAACTACTTCACCCAGTAAGGATTCTAGATTATTTGGGCTGTTGTAAGAGTCTGTCCCAGGTTGAGAAGTATAGGGTTAAAATAGCCCTCTAGGGACTTGAAGATTGTTATTCAATCCCACAATTCTGCTATCTTTTCATAAGCTCACGGCAAGGCCAGCTTGTTCTCTTTTCCTCCCCCTCCAGCCTTGTGTCGGGCAGAAGCTGCGTTATTGGGATAAACATGTAAGGATTGGCCTGGCTGGGGCCTCCAGAGGCTGTGCTTAGGCCTCTTGGGTGGCAGAGGCATGGGGCGGGGAGGATTGGAGCACTGGGGATGATAGATTTAGTTTTGGGTTGGGGGAAAATTCAGGGGATTTGCTTATGGATTCTGTATCTGCTTTGTAATTTCTATCTGTAACTCTCTTTCCAAATATAATTCTGTTTTTTTTCTCCAATTCGTTTGAGAGCTTCACTCTGTCGGCTCTTTAAACCCACAACAGAGTCAAATGGTGCAACTGGAGTCAGGCAGAAGGCAGTGGAACCTTCACCTCTTTTTGAGCTGTTGCTTCTTTGATTGCACACTATCAGTGAAGTTCATTGAGTTAGGATAGAGTCCTTTTATGTTGTAAAAGACCATTAAGATCATTAAGTCCAACTGTTAACCTAGCACTGCCAAGTCCACCACTACACTATGCCCCTAAGTGATACATCTACTTGTCTTAAATCTTTCTAGGAATGGTGACTCCACCACTTCCTTGAGCAGCTTGANTTTTTAACTAACAAAAAAGCCCAACAAAAAAACTCTCCAAACAAACACACACCCCACCACCACCTCCTTACAACAAAAATACAACAAAGCAAGCAAACAAACCAACAAAACAGAAAAAAAACACAAAACAAAACCCCAAAACAGAACAACCCTACAACATTTCCTATTTCTAGTCGTATTCTTCAGGGCATTTTAAACAAGTATAAAAACTGCTGCTCTTTGTGACCAGTGACTGCCTCTGGTCAGTTAACTGTAGAAGCTCAAGTGTCTCACCTAGTGCAGGCTCTTTGGAATGCAAAATCTGTGAACTCTTCTGACTGACTTAAATATTAGTCACAGGAATAGCAGTGTTAAATACAACCAACAGAAGGAACATCCCTGGGGCATCTTGGATGAAGGGATTCTTGAAGCAGTTGTACCACATGTACCACTGATTTTGATAGCAGAGCTGCTGTGATTGCTGCAGCCTTCCCTCCATATTGTAGATGTCTTGTTCCTGTCACGGTGCTCTAACTCATACATTTCCCTGTTACCCTGGTTCGACTGGTTTCAGTCACTTCAGAAATTTCAGGCATAGTTACACAACATGGAGTATGCTCATCAAAGCCAATGGGACACTCAAATTCCCCTTCCGTGCCTTACCTGCACAGGTTCTGGAGCTTCGTGAACTCTTCCGCAGCAATTTAAGTTGCTAAAATTCAGCAAAAAAAGTAGAGAGGCAAACCAACTACTTCACCCAGTAAGGATTCTAGATTATTTGGGCTGTTGTAAGAGTCTGTCCCAGGTTGAGAAGTATAGGGTTAAAATAGCCCTCTAGGGACTTGAAGATTGTTATTCAATCCCACAATTCTGCTATCTTTTCATAAGCTCACGGCAAGGCCAGCTTGTTCTCTTTTCCTCCCCCTCCAGCCTTGTGTCGGGCAGAAGCTGCGTTATTGGGATAAACATGTAAGGATTGGCCTGGCTGGGGCCTCCAGAGGCTGTGCTTAGGCCTCTTGGGTGGCAGAGGCATGGGGCGGGGAGGATTGGAGCACTGGGGATGATAGATTTAGTTTTGGGTTGGGGGAAAATTCAGGGGATTTGCTTATGGATTCTGTATCTGCTTTGTAATTTCTATCTGTAACTCTCTTTCCAAATATAATTCTGTTTTTTTTCTCCAATTCGTTTGAGAGCTTCACTCTGTCGGCTCTTTAAACCCACAACAGAGTCAAATGGTGCAACTGGAGTCAGGCAGAAGGCAGTGGAACCTTCACCTCTTTTTGAGCTGTTGCTTCTTTGATTGCACACTATCAGTGAAGTTCATTGAGTTAGGATAGAGTCCTTTTATGTTGTAAAAGACCATTAAGATCATTAAGTCCAACTGTTAACCTAGCACTGCCAAGTCCACCACTACACTATGCCCCTAAGTGATACATCTACTTGTCTTAAATCTTTCTAGGAATGGTGACTCCACCACTTCCTTGAGCAGCTTGACAGCTTTTGGGGAAGAAAACTTTACTAGTATCCAACCTAAACCTCCCAGGGTGCAACTTAAGGACATCTCATCCTACCCTGTCACTTGTTACTTAGTAGAATAGACCAACACCCACCTTGCTACAACCTCCTTTAGGGGAAGAGAGTGAGAAGATCTCCCTCAGCCTCCTTTTCTGCAGGCTAAACAAGCCCAGTTCCCTCAGCTGCTCCTCAGAATACTTGTGCTCTAGACCTTTTACCAGCTTTGTTGCCTTTCTTTGGACACACTCCAGCACCCCACTTATTTGTTGTAGTGAAGAATCCACAAGTGAAATTACTCCCTCCTCTTGTTTGAAAGCTTTTTAAACCTTGTGTCTTATTTTGCTTTTTGTTATGGTGCCGCAAGAAACTGTCTGCGCATAGCTGAGACACAAGCTTCACAGAAGGTGAAGCACAGGTCAGAATGGGAACAAAGGGAATGAACTTCTGAAGCTAATGTCATGGAACTTCACATCCTTTATTCCTTAGCTGTCTTTGATATCTTTTTGTAATATACATCAGCGCTTGTTCAGTGTGCAGGACATTGATTTGATGGGAAAGCAGAATACTAAATCTTCAGGTGGGTTAGTTACTCTCTTCCCTGGCAGAGGGTGATCTTCTTTTCCCTGAATGGTTTATTTTATAGGCAGTTATAGTGTATGGATGTTTTGTTGGTTGCTTTTAGGCTTATTTGTGCTGCTGATTAAAGAGCAAAACTATACTGCTGTTCTTGAAAGTTAACTTTCATTCCCTCCTGCGTTACTGTGTTCACCATCTATGACAAGATAACCTGAGGTTGTTTCTGCCCGGTACCTTGGTGATAAGCTGTTTACGTGGCAGCAGTGCAATGTCCAATTGAAAGTGTAGGCCCTGTCGTCCCTGGTAAAATGTTCCTAAATCTTGTGTCACAGTTACAAAAAAGCTGAAACTAACTGGCACAGAGCAGGAAGGGACCATACACACAGATTATTCCTTTCAGCAGAAGCGTAAGCTGACTGTAAAAATCTTGGCCTGAAGTGGGCTCATTTGCTGTCCACAAGCAATTCATTGTGCAGTGTCAACGCCTAGACCTCGCATTGAGATGTAGTACGGTGTCTGAAGAGTCAAAATGCACAGGGACATTAATTGCTCTGCCAGTGAATGACTGCCAGCAAATAATTGCCTAAATTTACCTCCAAATGTACACGCACATGAAATTTGTTTATGCAGCCTTACAGTAAGTGGGCCTTTTTCCAAAGCAGAAAAGTATGTTCTGCACCCACCATAGCATCTGGGCATTCACTTGAGTCTAGTGGGCTCTTGTGCCAAGACTTTAGCTGTCTGGGATACATGCTGTGCTGTCTTCCCAGGATTCAGACACTGTATGTGGTGTTTAAGCTCGATCTGTTTCATTTCTTCCTATTTAAGCACCAAAGAAGAATTTGCGTCTTGTTTCTTTTGAAGGGTGAAATTCAACAGCTCTTGTTCGTGCTGATATAAATCAGTGAAAAGCCAGTCTATGACCGTTCAATCCTGTACTTGGTTTTGGTTCTCCCTGCTTATCAGCAAAACCTGCTTGTGCTTAAGCAGATGTTGCCTTGCTGAAGCTGGGCGACTGGAAAAGTCCATCCACTTGCATACCTTAAGATTATAGAGTACCTCCTTGTAGATTTATTCATCCATTTCTGGCCACAATCAGGGGTTTGGCATTTCTGTGTATTTGATAGCTTTTTGTAAAACCCAGTTGTATTCTTTCAGAAATCACTGTTTGCAACTGTTAAATTACTGTACTTTTATCTCCTAAGTCAGTCATGCATCTAAACTTCAGGCATTTGTTTGCTATGCATCTAGAGCTAATGGAAAATACAGGTGTGTTGTTTCTTTTGCTCCTCCAATTGTTTCACTAAAGGTGGATTCTTAGGAGTTAAATTAGTTCTAATAGTTAGCAACACCGTAAAAAGGTGGTGGGGGGGGAAAGATAAAAAAAAAAAAAAACCAGGAAGAGAGCATATGTCAGCCTTTTTAGGAGGCAAGAAGTTCCCACAGGCAGTTCCACAGAAAACCTTTAATGTTTTCATTTTTACAGTGACAAGACTTGTAACAAATCTGTTGAATTTTGTGGTTTGTACTCAAAGTGATTTTGCTGTAAATCTGTCCTGCAGCTTTTAGAGTATCTTAGGCAAAGCCAAGCTGGTTTTTAAATGATGTCTTTTTAATTTCAGGGTCAATTTTGTACTTTCAAAAAATTATTTCTGCATTTACTGAGTCTTTATTTCAGTGCTGCAGAGAACACAGCAGGCAGAACAGTGAGCTTAATCACACCACTATCAACAACCAGACTGTGCTGGGGAGATGGGAGTAGCTCAGGCACTGGACTGAATCACAAAGCAGTTCCAGTTGCCCAAGCCCAGCATTATCCAGGCACAGACTGGTATGGCAAGGGCAAGGAGGGATGTGGTGAGGCTCAGCTGCCACAGAACGCTGTTAGCTCTGAATAACTTGTAAGAGTGTCATAAATTTTGTAAACTTTCTAATGTGCTAAAACTTGGTTAAGAGGTAACATTTACAAGTAAGGGATAGTTTGTGTACTTGTTTTTGTATTTTGGTCTGATGGTTTTTTCCACTGTTGTGCCCTAAGTCCAGGGCAAATAGTTGTTAAATCTTTGAACTAAAACAAATAAATGCATTTTAATGGATCGTGTACAGTTTTGTTATCATTCTACTTGTGCCAGACTCCAACTCTGTCTTACTTAACACTTTTTTTAAAACAAGGTAAGAAAACCAGAACTGCCTTTCTAATTCAGTTTGCAATACTAATAGTTGAATGGATAGGGGAATCCATATTCTTACCTGCTTTGTTGATTTTATGTCTTGGGCAGGCTGTATTGCTAGATGTAGCTTACCTTGCACAAAGCAGTTTCTGTATGTGAGAACAATACTGAGATTTCTGGAAGTTTGAAGCTTTTAGGTGTGACCTATGCCAAGCCTTAGTTCACTGACAGACCTTTCTGTAGGACATGAACTCTTTAATCATTGTTTAAATAGTCCCTGTCCATGTAATTCAGTTAAAGATCTCTGGAAACATTATTACAGTATTATGATGCTTTCTCTATGCTTCTTGCACTGTTCTTTAGCAATGTCTTCTTTCCTGTTCTATGTCACTTTAGTAGATAGCAGAACATGTACTGTAGTTTTCAGCTCAAAACTTTGTTTTAAAAGTGGCTGTAATTAAGGTAACCAGACAATCTCACACCATATGTGGTGGCAAAGTACTTTTAATGTACTTCAGAAATGTTTCAGGCTCTATTTTAAAAGTACATTTAAATAGACTGCAGTAACACTGTGACCCAGTACATGTCAGACAAGCAGATATTTCATTGTGTAAGGTTCCTAGCTAATCATGTTCCTGGAAAAAGAACATGCTGGTTGTGCCCAACCTGTATTATACATGCATGGTAAGAGTTTTAAGTTTCCACAGAGCTGGGGACTAGAAATAATTCTCCAGTTTAATTTCTTTTGAACAGTATAAAGACTGATAAAACAGTTTAAGGAAGTTTCCAGCACTTCATGCTAGATTTCTGAGATGAACTAAGCAAGTAATCTGCAGCGCCTGAAAAAGGAAATTATCTGCATCTCTCAGACTCTGAGTGTAAGTCAACCTTTCATTATTTAATACCAACCTATATGTAAGAATAAGCAAGTTTCCACCTCTGAAACATCCTTAATTCTCAAAACTGTTGAGCTAGTTTGATTTAGTAGTGGGATAACTGCATAACTACATAGCTGTCTAAAGTAGCAAGAGTGAGAAACTATTGGTAGAAGCTGTACATCAATATGAGCTCTGAGTGCCAGGTAGTGTTAGGCTCTGAGATTAAACAACAGTTAGAGTTAAAACAACAGAAGCGATTTACTCAGTGCATTTAGAATTTGGGTCAGGAAACAAAGGTCTCCAAGTCAGTTTTACCTGTGTGGGTACTTTAGTAATCAGTGGTACTGTGGATGCTTTGCTTCACAGGAACACGTTCCTTCCCTTCTCAAACAACTCCTTTGGATCAGCACAGTTATCCATACCAACTCAGCGGTTTGCCAAGGCTTCCTCAGACAGGAAGCTCTGCCATCAAGCCACAGTTACTGCAGTGACACTTAAAAACTGGTGCTAACAGTTAAGGCTGTGCTCCAGGTTCTGGTGTGCAGTTCTCTGAGTAAAACAATTTAAGTGGCCCCACTGTATTAAAAACAAAAAAGCTTTTGGGGAGGGGACAAAGATTTCTTCCCTAGCCCCCCATTCTTTCTAGGAACCTCGTAACTCTACATTATACTTACTCTTTTCCATAAAATTTGGTCAGGATTACAATCTATGTATTAGCTAGATATGACATGCAAGATAAAGAAATCCCTCCTGGCAAAGCTTGACCTAGATATTCTTAAAAATCACACCTACTAATTCAAGTGTCATTACAGTACACAACATTACAGTACACAACAAAATGTGTTCTACACCAGGGTAACTGGTTCTGCAACAAAGTTTTGCTTCAAAAGGTTGAAACAAACCACTTCTGCCTCTCACAGTAAGAAGACCAAGCCTGGACAAAACTCCATGTATAAAATGAAGACATAAAGAGCACAAAACTGAACCAGTAACTGATATAAATACTAACAAATACACAACTATAAATCATGATATAACTGATATAAATGCTGATTTAACTTGGAGTGTTCAGTGACTAAGTTCTGAATTAGCCTGAAATCTGCAGGCACCTGTCCACAATCTGTTCTGAGAGTAGGCAAAATGAGAAGGCAGGATTAATCACAGGGAAATATTTCTAACACATCATTAGCCTTTAGTAGTAACACTAAGGAAAAATGCTTAAATAAAAATTGACCAAGTCGCAGAATTAAGCAGAAAAACAGAGCAAGAAGTGGTGATTCTTTTTCCATATTTTATTGGGTAAATGACTTAAAAGGTAATAACAATAGTGTTAAAACTACTACAATATCTTTCCACAGCCATATCTCACAGACCCACAGATAACCTTCTATATACTTTTTTTTTTTAAACTTTTTTCCTCATTTTTCTCTTTTTTTAAGCCATACTTATATTAAAATGCCCATTTCAACAGTTTCTTCACACTAATAGCAATTAAATGTGGAAGGAAGGATCTAGTTATAAAGGAAGGGGGGGTTCAGGTAATGTGTGATATTACCGTAATCAATCAAGTTACTAAGGAAGAAAGAAGACAGAGGCCTTACAAGCTACACCAGGTAGCTCTAAGCCCATTGCATGTCACCATTGCATTAAAGATAACTCAAGATGCTGGTGAACAATTTAAAGTAATTTCTTTTTTTGTAACATATAAAACACTAAAATAACTTAGAAACTAGATCCAAATATCTTGAAAAGAATCAACTTTGATATACAAAAACAGTCATAAGTTGTTATAAAAGTTCCAAACAAAAGTTTGTTTTCTCAGTGCGTTTATGTACCAGCACAATTACTGGGTCCAGAGCAAAGAAAGAGGTTTTTATTTTTTTATTTAACAGTAATAAAAAAATGAGGAAAACATATCTTTGTATATAAAGAATCATTGCTGGTCTTAAGAATAAATGTAACTAGAAACCCTTAAATCTGAGAGGCACACTTGGGGTTTCTTTTTTTTTTTTTTCCCATTTTATTTTTCTAAAACATAAAAGGAAAGTCACCAGTTTATTTAAATGGAGAATTTCATACTCCCCAAATAAACAATTCAGTTAACATCACTAGC
The DNA here is from genome assembly GCA_013399055.1 of Ramphastos sulfuratus. NCBI lineage: Eukaryota > Metazoa > Chordata > Aves > Piciformes > Ramphastidae > Ramphastos > Ramphastos sulfuratus. The sequence continues at coordinate 110,980 of WBNM01034226.1, forward strand.
AAAAATCAGTTAGAAACTGTACAAAAATAAAAAAGTTAACACATTTAATCCTGCAGGGCTTTTGTAAGGATTGGAAGGCAGGCTTTAGGAGCAGCATTTGGGCATGGCTGGAGGCTTCTTTGGTTCGATCTAACACACATAAGAGATGTAACCTACTCCAGACAACAATTTTAAAAACCCGCACATTTGAAGACAGTAAAGAGGTCTGTATACAAACGCCAGGGTGTGCAAAGCAATTCAACTGCCTGGATTTAATAGTGTATCTGAGGTCAGAACTCCAGTGTGCCTTCCTCCTGCTATGACCAGTGGTGGGGTTGAGATGGTGAAAGGCCAGTGCTACAGCAGTCTAGGCAGAAGGAAGGCCACTTGAAACATGACTAAGTAATAGGTTCATTTAGAGTCTACGGTTTTGTTGACTAACTCAGCTTACAGAATAGAGGTTTTAGGAACATTATGCAAAAAGAACTTAAAAACCCGCAACCCCAACAGTCTGTTTAATGAGTAAGGCAAACTGAGTAGTACTCATTAAAAAAAAGGAGCATTCCAGCTTAAGTGACATAACCTACTTGCTTGTATGTTAACATCTAATAAAGTAACCCAAATGAAAAGAAAAATCTGTATCTAAACCCCTAGGGTACTAAACAGAACTATCAGAGAAGGACATTTAATGAAAGTAATGGTTGATCAGCTTTAAGCAAACAGACCTATTCTGGCCCAGTGCATGTCACAGTGAACAGCAAGTTTTGTACAAATAAACCCACAATTACACAGAAACAATCCGTAGTATTTTCAGCACTTGCATGCTGAGGAGGTAGGTGCCCTAGAAACACTGCAGAAAGACTGATTATACTAATCTTGTAAAGAAATATTGTACAATCTGATTGACCACAGACTCTGTAACAGTTTTTTAATTAGTGATACAAAACTCTGGTCCAGAAGGGTCTGGTATTATCTCATTTCAAAAGCACACCTTTACAGTTTGTATAACACCTTTTTAACTATATTTGTAAGCAACAGCTACTAAGAGATAGACAAAAATGCATTGTGCATTATGCTGTATACAAAAAGGAGACAAAATTATCCTTTTCTCCCCCAAGCCATGGTGGGAAGTATTGCTGACCTTGTCCTTAAAAACCTGCAGGATTGTTTATTCATCAGTATATCATCCTTATTACACTGGTAAGAAATTCTGTATAACATCTGCATATATCGAAGATCTTTTTAAAAAATCTGATATGATTTTAGATCCGCATGACCAGTCACGTGACCTGCTTGAGGTTGATTAGCACCTTTCAATACATATATATTTTAATATATAATAGAACTTTTTAAAAAACTTCTAACAATGAGCTCATACACATGAGCATGCTGTAACGAGATGACAGATAAAGATGGGGTTGGATGACTTTTCTTCTTGTTTGTTTTTCGTTCCTTTTTTTTCCTGTAGTTTGTTTTTCTTTTCCTTTTTTCTTTATCTCTTTTTTTTTTTTTTTTTTTTTTTTTGCAGCAGAACAACTCAGTTTTGTGCTCAGTTTCCCTATAAGGGCAAGAAAAGAAACCAACACAACTCTATCAGGTAGCCACTTGTTTGTTATTTCCACTTGAAGGCTAATCCATTTAAAAGTGTTCCCCAAGTGGAAACACAACAGTATCATTCAAAATAGCCTCTATATAAACATTTATTAATTGTTGCAGCTTCTGGCTGGCATCTCTTGGCTCCTGAAACTTCAGGCCCTCTGCTTGTAATTAAGGCATCATAACTGAAAATGTTATATTTGGACATCAAATGCTGTGGATGAAGGAATACCAAGACCTTCCACAAGAATCTCCATAGAAATTGTGGCAAAGCCAGTCTCACATAAGGGATGAGCACAGTTTATCCATGTCTGGGGTTTTGAAACCTTACTGAAATATTTTTACATTTTTTTAAAACAACTAATTTTAACTGATGTTACCTATTTGAATTGTATATATCCATATATTTACAAACATTCATTACTCAAAATCACTGGGATTTCTGCTTACTGTGGTTTACTCACTCCTAATAGGAAGGTCTTTTCAGTAACAGGTGGCATGTATTGTCCCCTAGAATATGTAATGAACTATAGCAGGTATCAGTGGGAGTTCTGCAGGCATACAGGCAAGGAGCTGGAGCTTGCAAATATACCATGCATACCTTCTACTAAATCCTATTTTTACAGCAGGATAAAGTTGCAATGGGTTTTCTTTCTTCTACCATGTGCAGGGGTATCAGAATTATTATACAGTACTCAAGAGCTCTCAAGTACTGTTCCTGTAATAGATGAAAATGTGAAATTATGGCATACTTGTCCTGTGCTCTTTTACAAGTCTCTTTTCTTTTTTAAAATTATAATTACCTTTAGCTAGCTATTCATGACTTGATAAAACTCAACAACTTCAAAAGCAGAAGAAAGAACAAAACAGGGATTTTTCCTTTTCCAAAACAGGTTTGCTATAAGAAAAAAAAAAAAAAAAATCTCACTTTAAAAAATACCCCCAAACCTGATGCCAGAGCAGACTCAATATAGTTTGCTAGAATGCCTGGCAGATTTGCTATATTTTTTCTATGAATCTTATATATAAAGTATATAGTTATGTTATAGTCAAAGGCACTAAAATCTAAATCCATTTTCTTCCTAATATGACATCTGCTATTCACCAACCTGCTTGTAAAAACAAATGTCACTTCTAATATGAGATCATCAGAAAGGCATCATCTCATTACAAATGCATTTTTATGACGAGTCTTGACAGAGCTGGATTGCCCTCGATTCCCAGCACAGCATGGGAGACAAAGGTACCTGGTAGTCCACTGGATTATGTCATGCCCTATCAATTAGACTACTAGATTCTGAAAAGGCTGCAATGTTAACATCACCTCTCGTTGTACCTGTAATTGCTTCTCTTCATCCAAAAAAGCTTTTTGTGTGCCAGCCTTCAAATTTGGGCTGTATATGCTGGATCTGAAGATCAGGTACATAGCTACATGAAATCTTTACCATGACAATGAGATATTGTACACACAACATTGTTACAAACATTATGAAAATGAAATTGTCTAGTGTAATACCTGAATCTGATATGTTTCATTCCCTGTCACACCTAGTAATGCAAAAGCCATGAATGCCTATTTGCTAAGCAAAGAATCCCTAACTGTAATCCTTAAACTCTTCCTTCCATCCACAGTCACAGAAAGCCTTGACTGATATAGTTCAATGTTAATGAAGTAGAAATTTTAAATTCCATAAAAAACCCCAAGGGCTATATATGCTGCAAAAAAATCTGCAGTGACTCAATAATAAAAAAGTATGGGTTCTTTGTAGTAATGTAGTTTTCCCACCCGTTGCCATGATGAGCTTAACCAAGAAGCCTCAACATAGCAACGGAAACTATCATCATAAAATGGTACAGTAATAGAGATAGCTAGACCAAGAAGGGGCAGGGTCTCCTGGGAAGAGGTCTGCAGAGAGGTCCAGTGACTGGTCATGCGGCTCAGTGTCAGGAATAATGGTTGTATGGTGGAAGGGGGTGTCCAATACCATTTTGGAAGTGATGATGCTGACGATGGGCAAGGTACTCTGTGTAGCTCATCGTCATCTTCTCACTACGGTACCTAGAAAATAGCAAAGAAGCAAATTCAAGAACTATTACCAGGAAACTAAGTAGCACTAAAAATATTGCGGTTGTGGTATGTTCAATGGTTACAGCTCTTCTGATTATGGGAATAAGACTGTCTTCAGTTGCACAAGGGAGAGAAGTGCCGTGGCTGTCAGGGTCATTCTTGAATCACATGACAAATCACAACATTAAGTGCTTATGAAACAGAACTATTAAAAACCATTGCCTACTACATTGCTTGAAGTAGAGGGAACAGAAACTCATGGTGATTTATTGAGAATGTGTCATATCTTCAGCCAACTCTCTACATAAAACCTAGGAGCAAAGCTGTAAACAAGCACTACACATTCTGGGCTGGTTTTAAGTAATGTTTAAGCATTGTCTGCCAAATTCTGCTTTTAAAACAATCCCAGCTACGTTAAATGGAGTTACATTCTTTTTAGACTAGAATCATAGAATATCTCAAGTTGGAAGGGATCCGTAAGAACCATTGAGTCCAACTCCCTCCTCCTCACAGGACTACCTAAAACTAAACCATATGTCTAAGAGCATTGTGCAGATGCTCCTGAACTCTTTGCCAGCTTGATGCCATGACCACTTCCCTCGGGGCTCTGTTCCAGTGACTGCCCCTCTTAATGATGAGCTTTTTCTTAATGCCCAATCTGAGCCTCCCCTGATGCAGCTTCATTCCATTTCCTTGTGTCCTATCACTGATCACCAGAAAGATATCAGCACTTCCCCCTCCTCTGCCCCCTTGAGGAAGCTGTAGACTGATGAGATCCCTCCTCAGTGATGAGGTCACTCCTCAGCTTTCTCCAAGCTGAAGAAACCAAATGACCTCAACTGCTCCTCCCAAGTCTTGTCCTTGAGGCTTTTCACCATCTTAGAGTGTCCTGAGGGGAAGGGCCAGGCCAGTGCAGTACAGTGGGACAGTCATCTCCCTCAATCACCTAGTAATGCTCTGCTTGATGAAGCCTGGGACACACTTGGCCCTTTTTGCTGCCAGAGCACACTGCTGACTCATATTTGATTTGCCATAAACCCAACACCTCAGATCCCTTTCTGTAGGGCTGCTCTGCAGCCTTTCATTCCCCAGTTCATGTATGTAGAACCGGGGTAAATTACTTGGTATATGCTCTTGTTATATTTCATACAGTTGGCAACTGCCCAGCTCTCCAGTCTATGCAGATCTCTCTGTAAGGCGTTTCTGTCCTGAAGAGAATCTACAGCTCTTCCTATATTTATACCACCAGCAAATGGAAGGTACTCCTAGGTCCAGGTCATTTATACAAAGATTAAAGACCAATGGCTCTAAAATTGAGCCCTGGGTAACTGCACTGATGACTGGCCACCAACTTGATGTACCCCATTTATTAAAACTCGGAGCCTGACCTGTCAGCCAGTTGCTCACACATTAGGAGGGACTTGTCCAGCTGTAATCTAGATGTTTCCTCCTGAAGGATACCATGAGAGACAGTATCAAAAGCACTCCACATCTACTGGCTTCCTTTGATCAACTAGATGGGTGACCTTGGCATAAAAGGAAATTAAGGTAGTAAGATGTTCCCCTCATGAACCTGTGCTGGTTACAATCAATGACTCCATTATCTCTCAAGTGGTTTTCAGGAGCTCCCAGAATAACCTTCTCCATAACTTTACCAGGCATTCAAGTGAGACTGATGGGACAGTAATTACAACAGTTCTTCCCTCTTACCCATCTTGAAAAATGGGACAACATTTGCCAGCTTCCACTCAACTGGGATCTCTCCAGACTCCCAAGACTGTTGAGAAATAATGGAGTGAGGTCCCACAATAACATCAGCCAGCTCTGTATGACTAAAAGCAGAATATTTCATATATACTTGCATCAGTATTGTTTGACAACAAGGAATGTGTCACCACAGTTACACTTATCTACACAAAACTACTATTCTTCTTTTCCACAAATGTCACTTAGACCTTGCATAAGAGATCTGACAGATGAGATTTAATGAGTCCACCTACTGTGATATAAAATATTTCCACCTCTCCCTTCTATCTCATTTTTCTTCTGGAGCTGTGCTGGTTGTCCTCTGCTCTCTGAGTGAGGTCTGAAAAACCCACAATAGGTGGCTCAACTGCTTGCACTCACAACCCAGCAGAGAAGTTTAAACTACTATGGAGTTTCCAACTGCAGCAATTAAGGTGGCAAACACATTTGCTTCTAGTGCCTCTTTGCCAGAGCAAGAGAGCAGAATACCTTACACTGTTTGCCTCAGTGGAAGTGTTTCAGAGCACCAAAGATGCCCACACCTACCTGACCCAAGAGGGTTTATTAACAGTGCACTAATTTAACAAATGGCCACTGGTCCTTGCTGAGAGATTAGCTGAGCTCTTCCTGAGCTGATGTGAATGGTGTGTGGCACTCCGCACTTGCCAAGTAAGCTGGTCCATGAATGAAATCCCCTGCCACTGGGAAACTAAACCGTAAGCCTGGCAGTTAATGAAGCTGGTTGTAAGTGGGTTAAGGCAGGCCACAGGCTGCCTGACTGGAATCACATCTGCTCATTTAAGCAGATGGAAGAGAAAATGGAGCTACTGTCCTTACACATCCTAGGCCTCTAGAATTGGTACACTTCTTTCAGCTCTACTATTTTTCAACTCTATTCTTCAAAACATGGCCAGAACTTCTGGGTATTAACTTGATTTTGTGGACTGCCAACTATCTTCACTACAAGAGTAATCTATCTGAATATTTTTAGAACTAATCTTGTAACTCTTGAGTCCTTAAAAGTTGATAAGAGATAGGAAGAATAACAGTTTTGGACAAAGGATTCTAACTTTGTTATTTGTATTAATAGCATGTCAAGTGTGGCCTCCCTGAAGAGGATGAACAGTCTTATGAACTTCCTTATGATGTAAGATTTTAAAAATTCTTATTTCTCTGAGCATAGAAAAGATAATGAGAGTTTAGCAGTCATTTTGTGCCGCAAGCTTATGAAAATGTATTGTTTTAGAGGTGTTCATATAAGAGGCGTTCATATAGACATTTACTCCTCCACCCTTCATAACACTACGCTATTATGGGCAGAATATCTGCTGCTAATTCTAAAATACTTTTGCTCCCACTCACGAGGAAGCCCTCAAGAACACATTTTATTAAATTAGCAAAATCAAAATACACTAGTGTGAGAGAGTGACAGAGTATGAAATAAAACACTAAATTCATGTCTCCACTCCTGAGAATATCCTGACACTGTACCTGGTGCACTGATGTCAGATCTGCTACCTAGTTTGCATACCCAGCACCTGGTAAGAGAAGGGAAACCTGAACTGCACAGGAGAAAGAAAAGACCCAACACTTTCTCTGACAGCTGAACATATTACTAGCTCTGAGGGGCCTCCATGACTTCACAGCAGCAGACCCACAGTGCACCATCTGCTCAAATACACATTGACAATGGCAAGAAATCCTTGTTAATAGCCCCTGATGATTTGTTACAGCCAATGAAGAAACTGTAAAAAGCAAGAGCTAATAAAGTGCTAATACTTTTCAGAGTTATGAAAGAAAATATGAAGGTACCCTGAAATATATGTAGGCTGATTATTTAACAACAGCCTTTTCTTTCTTGCTTAGTGTCACTAATCTCTATGCAAGACAGATATTCTTCAAAGCCTGCACTGCTGTTATGAAAAGAAAGAAATCATTAATCATATATATAGGAAAGCTTACTATCAACATACAAAATAAGCACTTACCAGGAGTGAACACATCACAGTATTACAAAACCTGTAGTATCCCTTGATGCATACCTGGTTAGCTTTATTGTTTTCCTGAATTCATTAGTAATCGGAGCTTTGTAGCCTCCTTTCCTCAATAAGGAATCTATGGTTTGAATGTGGTCCCATCCTGTTGAATTTTACAGTAGTAAAAATTAGTGAGAAATACAGCAATAAGAATAGATGTTGCAAAAACACAATGCAGTGTGTAGTGTTACTGATAATGGAAGTGCTCTGCTGAAGTTCTGTATAAAACACAGGTTGGTTTTCCCTACTTGAGAACAGATGAAGGAAATATGACATACAAGATTTCTTTACACACAACGTATGTTAAGAAACAACAATGTATTTTGATCTTGTAGCTGAAAAAATTTAGAAGTGGACACATTACCTTCAGGTGTCTCAGACTGGGGGCAAGACCCAAAATTCAGCTTTCCTGAAATGTTCAGGTATGACCATGGATCACAGTCACTTTATACATGATAAATGGCAATGACACTATGAAAATTTAAACTTCTCTATAGAATAAAATTTTAAAGAATGAGTAGTTGAATGTGTGCAGAGCACTTCAGAGATTAGACTTCTTCATAAATATCACTTAACTTTACAGTGATATGTCTAATTTCAGAACTACTATATTGTGTTATAGGTGTCTGGGTAATAAAAAAGTGATGGATCAAAGAATTCAGATTCATTACTCTTCTCAATAAAATCTTCATGCTATTCAAAACTCCCTTTTATTGATTTAAAAAGCTGAATATTTTAAGTGGGTGTTAGACACGTCTACTCCAAAAGATACAATTAGATTAGTCACATTGCTACATAAAAAAAGGGGGGGGGGGTGTAATTCTGGGTACATTAGAAATAAAATCATGCAGTTTTGGGTACTTTAAAAAGACTGATTTCAGTGCCTGGTCTACTAAAACGATTTAGAAATTTGAACATTACCACATACCACCTCCACACCCTTAAATTGACTGAAACGGTCACAAAAGTAGAGCCTGGAGAGACTCTAAAGTGACTATTTTTGGAACAGAATTATGAATTAATTGATTTGATCTTCAATAAAGTTTTTATCCCATTCCTTAACAGACCAACTCAAATATGAAAAGAAGGGGGGGGGGGGGAAGGCAGCAATGCAAAATGTAAAAAAACTAAGACAGACTGTCACCTTAGAAGTAAAAACCATAGTGAGTCAGCTGCTTAGTCCAAAAGAGTACTATTCAACAAAATATACTCTAGGATTTTTAATTCACAAACTTACCGTGCCTTTATTAAAAGGGACTTTAACAACATTATTTTGGAAGTACTTCCCTTCTAAGTATTAAAAACCTCAGGAAGCCAGTGTTCATATGAGGAAATAAGACTCACCTAACTGAAAAGCACCCCAAATAAAAAAAAAATAACTTGATCATTACAAATTTAGGACTAAATCAGCTGTTAATTGACCAGACATCACGCCACTTAACAGAGTTAACAACTACATGAAAATTGGCACCTCTGACAAGTTGGCTGATGGCATTGTACCACCCCTCCATATTTTGCTTTTCTACAACTACACTGCGTTTGTGAGTTGTCTAGAAAACAGCTACAGTTTACTAAATCCTAATAAGGGGACCAATACAAGCAGGTAGTTGGCATCTGATATGAGAGTCTTCTTACAATTAAGTGTGGCTCCATCATCTGACATTAGTGCAAGGTCAAATATTGCATTTTAGATTTATCTGTATGTTTAAATTCTTCACCAGATCATATGAAATAAAGTGTAACAATGACCTTGCTCCTTTGCAACCTCCGGTAAGTAGGTGGCGGTGCGTTTTGATCCTTTTTCATTGATGAATTCTATTCTAATGCCATGTACACCCACCTGCAAGAAATTGGCAGCTTCATTAGTACATTAAAAAAAAAATTACAAGATATTTCTAACATGATAAAAACCAACATGGGACCCTTTCAGTGCTTAATACTATTTTGCTGTTTCAAGAGGTGGTACTGAGTTGAATGTATTCTCAAAAGGAAAGCTACCTGAGCTGCAAAAGTCATTCTGTCTGAGTTTACTTTATCCCTCTGATGCTGTCAGCAATGTTGTTGCTGATAAAAGCACCTGGCCTCCAGATGTAATTTGCAGGCAACCAAACAGCTGGCAAATCTAATGATGCTTTAATTAAGAGCATTAATTTTATTGAAAGTAACAACTGAACAGTGAAAGGTTTGTCACACTATGAACTTAAGCCTGGAGCCCTCTAAAGTTCTGCTGCTAAAGTATGATGAGAAGGAGGAGATATTCCAAAGCATTCTGCCTCAAACTCGTATTTCCATGCTAGTAAGTACTCCAATATCCCAGTATGGGAACTAAAATTACTAATATGAAGGACTTAGAAGTCTATAGAGTTGAACTGGAAAAAAAAAAATTAGAAGAGAGAGAGAGAGAATTGAACATCATAAAAAGAGGCTAGGCACCTTTCCAGGGCATTATTTAAACAGTCCTGTTTTCAAGGTACAGTAATTCTGTTGAGAGTAACTCCACTTGGATCAGGCATGCCATAAAAGATATTCCATTGCCAATAAATTTTCACTTGCTTTTGAGTTCTGTGCATAAACACAAAGCATTAGTAGGTGGATATATTTATTTCCATGCCCACATAACTAAGGTGTTATTTCCATTTAAAGCCAAAAGTTCCCAGCATTGTATGTGGACATGAAGAATTTATGTTTCAAAGGGTATCATGTTATTCGGTATGGCACTTCTTTTTGGGTACAAAATTAACTAAAGAATGTAACCATTTCTCCAGTGACAATCTATTTTACTGTAGCTGCATGATAGCGAAAAGAAGAAAAAAAAAAAAAAATCAAATAAGGAACAGTTACAAGCTCTACCATGTATTCAATTAACATTTTTGCTTATATTAAGACTATTTTTTCTTCTTTATAATCATTATACATGACATAAGCATGGAGAGACAGGAGGAAGAGTCTTTGAGACAAACAAATTTAAATCACTGCAGATTTAAATGTGATATTTCATTACCAAACACAGCTAAACCTAACTTTTGTAACATGGATAATCACTAGAGAGCTCAAATTTGTATGCTCAGATGATGTAATTAGGAACCCAAAGGACCTGAGAGTAAAATGAAATCATGTTAGAGGCAAAACTGTCCCTACCAAGTTTTTTTCCAAGAACTGAGTAAGTTTTTGCAGCTGCTGACCTCGTGGCTGTCAATATTCAATTGCCTAAGCACTAAAATAAAATATTTTCAGGTTTTGTACACCATCAGATCCTGCAGAGTATTAGAATTTAAATTCAATACAACTGTTCTGGAGAAGAGTGATCATGCAGCATTCATAGGAAACTAATCAGAAGCACTAGTGGTGCATTAAACACAGTGCAACATTCAAGCAGTAGGTAACTGCATTGTCCTGGATGTTTCCCATTAACCATTTTAATGGAATTTTAGGCCCATCTCTGAAGAAGAAAGAGATGTACAGTCAAATGAATAAGGCGACACAATGGCACTCACGGTTCCTCTGGTTAGGAAGATTTCTTAGCATTCTATGAAGCATGAATTCCAGCTACATAGCTGAACAGAACTCCAAGTCCAGTACAAATGACTTTTCATTGTTTAGCTCCAGTTAATCAAAAAAAGGCCTGAGTTAAGGAAATGGAAGCCACACACAAGCAAAATAAGAATGATCCATGCTAAGACTGGCATGGGCACAGTTAGGAATTTATTTTTACTTCCTCAAGAGACCAATGTTCCTGCATTAATGAAAACTTCTGTCAGATTTCTCCAAATATTCCTAAGTTGGGAGGTAAGATGTAGGTATGCATTTGGAAGGCATTAACTGGACTGTAACTGATTTGCTTTACCAGGCTCAGCACAGAACTTTCACAGAATCACACAATCACTGAAGTTGGAAAAGACCTTTAAGATCATCAAGCCCAACCGTTGGCATGCTCCTCACTCTAAAAGTACTGCTACATTACAGGTAAGGTTTTGTAGAATAACATCATCTGTGTAGTTCAGAAAAATCAACCAATCTCCTTGTGCAGACAGACTTGAACTTCTATCTCACCTGTTACCATTTATTTGGGAAATTACTACAGACAGATATCCTTCTGAGCTGCAAAAAGATCACACCAGTGCCCCAACAGCCTCCCAAATGAACAGGAATCTATTTAAGACTGCTGCTACTAGGAGAAGAAAACGAGATATGGAGACTTAGAAAAGCAGCAAACCAATCTCCAAAAGAAACTTCTGTAGGGTTTTAGAGCATGAAATACTGTAGATTAGGTATCCAATACTTGTGGATATGGACTTTTTGGCCCACTGTATAAGTGGACAGGGGCTGCTTAAAACTAAGTCCAGTTGCATTATGAATTTAAAACCACAGACCTTTCACCGAATCTAGGGATTGCATTAAACCACATTTTTACTTTTACTGCTGAAGTGACCTCAGCGGAAGTTGAGACTTTGTTGTGTTTTTATACACATTCTTTTTCAAACAAATTGTTTATGTACATACATCTCAGAGTGGGGGAAAACAGACCTACACCACAACTAATGTTGTTCCAGGTGCTTCTGGCACTTGCTAGATTTCTGTCCATTACACCTCACACTCTTAGCTGGGCTCTGAAAAAATTGTTCCAAATCCACACCAAAACTGATGTTCAAGCAATTCTCATGCTCAACTGTTCTGACTCAAAGTTCCGCACCAATTTGTTACTCTCATGACCCTCCAACCATAGTGGGCAAAAGAAATAACATTGTTCTCATTAATCAACATGGAATTTGGATAAGCATCTAAAACATCTGGCCTTGTTGAAATGTAAGCTTCTAGTTTACTGTGGAATAAATTATCATCGAATAATCATTCTGCTAGTTTTATCTACTGCACTGAAATCTGTAAGAGATTCGCAAGCAATTATGACTAATTAGTTCAAGACGAGTTAATTGTAAACATTTTTCCTGAAATCCATTCAAGCGGATAACAAAGAATCTGGTACAAAAAATCCACACAGAATACCCCAGTGCTGGAGTAGTGCAGCATCTCCTTGGTGTTAGAAACAAGTGTCTGGCTCTTCCTTAAGTTCACTCCCTATCCACTGTTCTCCACTCAAGGCTAGAGATACGGCTGGATGCACAGCCCCTTAAACTGCCACAGACTGTTGGCCTCTTGGTTCTACCAGCAGAAGCACTCACAACACCACATAATGAACCAGACTGGGCTGCTCTGGGCTATGGCTCATCATTCTCTGATTTACAGTCAGTTTGGTCTTTACCAGTGATAAGCTATAAATATTTTCAAACAAACAAGCTGGCCTGTCACTTGTGCAGTATTACTTATGACACCAAAGCATGCAACTTTCCACTTTATTGACCTAACTGGTACTTTGGAAACAGCAGACACAAACTTGTTGAAAGTGGAATCCTTCCGGTTAAGTGATTTGCTACCTACTAGAAGCCACACCCACTTTTTACTAGCTGAATTCTACAGCTCTTTAGCCCCACCTTCTTAGCAAATACACTGACAACTTTCTAATCATCTTGAGTAGGGGTCAAATATTACATTCTGATATAGCAATGGAAGCAAAAGACTACTCAGGAGATATGCTGTCCATGACAAGCATTCTTTTTTTCAGTTAATCATTTATTTATATATATGGTATCATATATATATATATACACACATACACACACGCATATATACATATATATATGTCACCCAAAAAGAATGAAATACTGAGAGCAAGACTCTTTGTTCTCTGTTCTAAGGAACAGAGTTGCTGGTGCCACCACTGCACTTGCAGGAAGGAAAGAATTTCCACAACTATTGAATGTTCTGATTTTCTCAACAATGAAAAGCCACCTTTCAGTCAATTTTATTGGCTGCAACACTTTGAGCTAATATTTAAGCCAGTGCACACAGACTAGAGACCTTTTGTATCAACGCTGCAAGCTTGTACAGTTCTGCAGATTTTACTTTAGTGAAGAACAGCAACTTCAGGGCAAAGATCTCTTGTAAGGTATTTCAAGAAAGAGCTGTTGCTCAATTCTAGTTATTTATTAACCTGGTGGAAGTACAATACATTCCAAAATGTTTCATCTGATAATAGCGCACAATCATTTTTCAGATGTTTTAATGAAAAAATGGGGAGATCTGAATTAGCAAGTCAGGCTTTACCTTCTAGCAAAACCTCCACAGATTCTTAATTAATGAGAAAAAAAAATATATTTTTTCACTATAACATGAAATCAAGAGGGAGTGACTAGAGGCACTTTGCTTTTCTCTTCTGTATTTCTAGGAAAAAAGTACACGGGACAGATTAAATCATTTGCCATTGTCACATACCTTGCAGCCATATTCACTGGAGAAGACAGATCCTGTAGCACCAAAGCTGGAATTGCAAGACCTACAACATGATCACACCTTATATATGCCATTTCTGGGATGGGGAATCTACTCACAGGACCTTGCAAGTGTAGATTTAAAAGCTTCACAAACCAAAGAGAAGTTCTTTCTAAAGGACCCAAAGTATTGACACTTCACAGCAATCTACTCAAACTCATTTTGGGGTGCTTCTAACTACGCACAGTGGTCCCAGTGCAAATGAGGAATGCAAGTGTATTGCCATTAAGAATCACCATCCAAAGTGGAGGCAGCCTGAGGCAGAAATTAAAATTTGTGCAGAAAAGAAAGGACTAGATAGAGAGACAGATCAAAAAGGTGAGGCTCAAAGAGACTGGAAATGATGATCATAAAGCTGAGTTTGTGGGGAAGGAATGACTGCTATCAATATCAAATGTGTTTAATGGGTCTTTATGACTTGTCTCCCAAGTAGTCCTTTGACAGCTGATCTTTAATGAGTAATATTATCAAAAAGAGAAACATATATCAGAATTTCTCACATTGCCTGTTTCTTTGAGACAGAAAAGTTGTGAAACTCCGCCCAGGTGGCAAGTGGCCCACCACAGTATTTCATGTGTTCAATTCAAAGCCCTATACCTGTTCAACTACTGCAGTACACTGCAATTCATAACACATCACAAGAAAGTAGGAATGCTCAATTAGGTTTTAGGAAGCATCCTCATGAACCATAGCATCGATGTCCTTTAAAGGTTTGTACTTTCTCTTATTACTCTTAGAAAAAGTGAAAATGGCAACAATTTGAAAACTCAGATGGGCATTAACAGCAGTTGATTTGCTCTGGTCTTTTGTTTACTTGAAGTTTTTGCTGCAAAACCATCTCCTATTGCTTTCTACAACTGAAATATTAATTTATTTAATTTGGGAAGATAATTCATTAATGAGAGAAAAGAAGATCTATTGTTCCTGAGCCATGTCTTCTAATGCTCTTGTCTTTAAGCCATCAGAGCACTATGAGTTGTCTGAACTGGCAATTCTGAAATACTGTGACCTCTATCAGCAAATTGCTGAATTGGGTCCCAAGCATGCCCACAGAAGGAAGGCCTCCTAAATAGGCTGATGTTTTTCAGAATGATCTGGGAATTAACATTACACAAAATGAACCTCTCTTTACATCACATTCCAGACATCTTGAAATGTCTTTTTGTCATTAATATTGCGTAAGTGCAACTCCCTTACAAGAAAACACAGCTAACATAAGCTATCTTCACTGACAGGAGCACAAACAGTGGTGAATCATTCTTATATGGATTAACAATTACAAATTTTGTTTCTCGTATTTATACACACTACCCTGCCCCTTTTGCATGGAAAGCTTGTGGACCATCCACAAGTATATACGATACAATCTCTCGAGAAATGTGTTTAACTTACAGGAAAAAAAGAAAAAAACAAACAACCCAAACCTTGGAACCTAGTTTGTGACCCTTTCTTAAAAGTTCCTAGGAATTTGCTATGGGTTTTAAAAACCTATAATTAAAAAAAAAATAAACCCAACTTAAATTAACTGGGACAGAATATCTAAGAAAATGGAAGAGGGTAACAATTATATTTTTGATCCTTCCATACTTCCCTCATCAGTCAGGACTTGCTGCTAAGAATTGTGACAATTCATAAAATCAGTCAGACCACGGCTCTGCATTAAGCTTGTTTACACTGCTGTTGAAGTCTCAAGGATTTGGCAACAAGATATAGAAAGTAAAAGCCCCCGTTGTTTCACACAAGTATTAAAGTCATGAATTGGAAGTCTCCTAAGGGGGAGAGTGGATTTCTGAACTCAGACTTTCATTTGAGCTTCTCTTTAAGTATGAATATATTGGTCATCTCAGGAATTTACTATTGAGAGGAATTAAAAACTCATCTAATAACATTTATAGAATACTACACAGAAAGAGCTAAATGCTATTACGCTATGCATTTCATACAAGACACATTTTCAGAGCGTATCCATACTCTGGTCTTTAATAAATTACAATAAATGAAGTTAAACTGGTAACATGACACTGGTTAGTACCAGAAGTCAACCTACTAAAGCAGAAAAATTCTACTAGTTTGGATTT
This sequence comes from Ramphastos sulfuratus, assembly GCA_013399055.1. NCBI lineage: Eukaryota > Metazoa > Chordata > Aves > Piciformes > Ramphastidae > Ramphastos > Ramphastos sulfuratus. The sequence goes on from WBNM01034226.1 coordinate 126,867, forward strand.
TGACTTCTAGCTTGGTTTCACATTAGAAGTCATTACAGTTTTGATTACTTGAAAACGTTGTTTAAAGTACTCTCAAAGTCTCAGTGAGGAGACAAACTACTCTGTAAAAATCTTCTTGTGGAGAATGCACACAGCTAAGATATATTTTTTGTCTGCCAGTACATAAAAAGTGAATAATTCTGATTATGGTGAAAATGCTGATGAACCCCAAAGGAAACTTGCATCCATCTCATGCAGCATTACCTATCAGAAGGCAAGATGCCCTTGTCATTGAGTTGAATAGGAAATGCACTTTTATTAGACTTGCAGCTGCTGTAGAATTTGTAATGCCGAGGTTACTTCTGGATACCACTATTCCAACACAGTACATCTCTTACATTTTAACAGCAAATGAAATTTCTGTTTGCTGTACATCTGTTGTGTTTGAATACAACAGAAAGCCCCTTTTTCATTTTAGGATATCCTAAATATTTAGTAGGGCTAAGTCATTACTGTCACTTGTGTGGTGTCTCTGGTGTCTGCTATCATATGTGACAACCTATGTCCACCCAACTATAGGCTCAAAAAGCAACACAATAGTCATACTGACTAAGATGAGATCTTAAGTCCAGTAACTTTTTTTTTTTTTTGCAAATAGTTAGGTAAAAAGCAAAAGAATGTAGAATAACACTTCCTTCAGATTACCTTCCCAGAAATAATTCTGAAAGCAGCACTTGCTTCTTCATCTCTTTTCTACTGCTGTTCCAAGAAAACGCATGCAGGTTTCCCAGAACCTAACAATTACATTAGATTCAGCTCCATACATAACTGGCAAAGGAAAACAAGAGTAATTATTTACTTGGCCTCATTCTATAGGGGGGCTGTACAGGCTACTTGCTCTGAAAGCAAAGAAAGTTTTAGCAGTGATAAATGGCTCACTCCTACGACCTAAAAAAGACTTGTTGTGAGACTGCTTTTTTTGCAGTATTTGTTTCCAGCAGCATACATCAGACGATTAATTTTCCTATGAGAACATCCTCTTTCCACAATCAATGGACTGATCTACCGTGTTTCTGTAGTTGGCTGTGCTGCAAAAGAAGTGTCAGGACACCACCACTCAGACAATACCTTGCTTGATGGAGTCTTAGACATAAGTACAGCTCTGCAGGCCACGCTGACTTTGAGTGCCTCATTGGGCAAGAATACAACTTCATTCCATTTTCATGGCTCAGACTTTTAAGGTGATGACAGTCCTATCAAAAAGGATCTTTTGAATTTGTACACAAAACAAGACGTAGAGTGCAAAACAGTGACAAGAACACTAAACTCACACATAATTCAAAATGGTGTGACTTCTGCTATAAATGTTCATGGTTTCAAAGTGATTTTCTTAACAGATATGTGAGGTCCTTACCTCCCAGTCCATGTAGTCACATACATCTTCAAAGTTAGTGAGTAGAGACACTGAGCAGAAAAGCCGTGGCAGCTCATCCCTCGTCATTGGGGGGAAACGACTATCTTTAAGGGCACTGTTGAAGACAAAACAGAATTTCAAGAAGTTTTTTTTTGTTTGTTTGTTTGGGTTTTGTAAGTTCAAGGATCTAATGGATCAACTGAGAAGCATACAGCACAAAAATAAATCCCGATGAAATGATGGCTGGTTGGATAATCCAGTTGCCAGTGTAACACACTGATCAGCATTCCCAACCTTCTACTTGGACATTTGTTTCAGCCCTTGGGTGGCCAGTCAGGGGGTGTCCTGAAGGTCATTCCTTCCAGAGCTGATTTTGCCACTGTGACAATCTTATTAATGAAGCAGCAGAATGTTTTTGGGAAAAGTTAAAAAAGCAATGGCTCTTTGACTTGCAATTTAGCAAATCCCTTTCAGAAGGGATTAAACTGTACAACACAGAGGGGAAGTGCTATAGTCTGCAATAATCACACACATAATACGGTAATTAAACTGTTGAATTATTCACTGAAAAAAATCCAAACGGGAAAAGTAATCTCTTAAAAAAAAAATAAAAAATAAGTAGTAATATTCATGCTTACTGGCAAAGGGGAATATAAAAAGGTAAAAACATCCAAGGGCTCTACAGGCCTGTAAACCTACAGGACTTGAAGCTGTTCTGCAAAGCAGAAATGATGATTAGTAACAGGGAAGCATGCTAACAGCTAAGCTAATCCTCTGGCTAATGTACTTGCTCTAGAGACAAACATACACCTAATGGTAAAACTCAACACAGAGGAGCAATCTGTACACATTCTAGCATGCTTTGGAGAACAAAGCAGTTAACAGACAGGAAGCAGTACCATGAGTAAGAACATCTGTAAAAACCTACTTGCATACGTTTGGTTAAGAACCAGTTAAATTGTAAAAGGAAGGTTAAAGTGAGGATATTTCAGGATTTTTTATTTTCTTAAGGTTTGAAATACAAATAATAAGGTTTGTATGAATACAAACTTGCTCATCTCCAAAAAAACAGTGATCTGCTACAGGAGCTTTTGGATGAGTAAGGAGAATTCAAGATAAGAGGCTTGCTAAAGTAGTTCTGAGTTCTTCACGTGGCTTCTTGTTTCATCCTACATTTTGATCATTATTCCTTTTACCTGGCATACAGCCATGCGTTGCCATTACTGATATAATTACAGCCATAGCCAAGAACCACAGTAGTGGAATTCAGCCTAGAAGTCCTTCTCCAGAATTTGCTATTTTTATGTTACAATAGGTCAACAATTTTAATTATGAAGGCTAATTCATTATGCAATTAACAGCCAGCAGGCTTATGCGACCCATACTTTTAAAGTAATTTCAGGCAACCCCAGAGTCGCACCTTAGATGGGAAAAATGTTGGGACTGTAACTAGCTCATGTTTATGCTGGGACAGACCTGTGAAGCACACAGAATACTTTGGAGATTCAAATCATAACACTCGTGATACTTAGCCAGTGACTTTCACTGAAGGTGTATCAAAAGATGGTACTCTCCAAGGTTTTGTTGATGGGATTTGCAAAGTCAGCTTTGTAACAGCTGACAACCAAGGAAAGTTACCACCCTCCAATGCCCGATGTTTTGGAGCAACCTCAGAGATCAACTCATTTTGCCACAGCATAAGGGCAACATATGCAAATACAAACAGCTAATTCAGCCTTTGCATCCCTCCATGTCAGGGCAGGGAAACACTCAAACCACATATAAGGGGAAGATACTGACAACAGGGACAGTTCAGACCAAAAGTGCATCTAGTGTGGTATTAATAACCAACGGCAGCTGTAAAATCAGTGAATGTAAGCACACAGTCCTGGGGTACTTTCTTGGAATACTCTCTAGGAATCCAGCTATTTATAGTGGAGGTATTTGGAGCAAGAGATGCTATCTGAACTTAAAAGCTCTTCATGGGTTTATTTAACAAGTCCATGGATATGCACTTCTACTGTTTTACCCCATCTTTTACTTAAAAAAAGTCCAGAAACCCCAATCCTCTGAAAATCTACGTTTGCTTTTATGCAAATGTCTCATTTCCCTAAGGTGTGCTGTACCTCTATCATATAACCAATATATTTGAATTCACTACTGAAAAGCACCCAGAGACAGGTATTATTGCATTAACAACCAACAAATTCCATTACCTTAAGAAACAACTGCATGCATAGATATTGCCAATACTTGTTTAAACCTGGTTTTCTAGTTTTCTAAATTATGCAATCATCTCACCATGCAAACCAAATCCCATATTGTAAGAATTTACAACCTTCAAAACCTTTTTTTTTGCACAACTTGATCCTAGGAGTTTATTGAACTTTGTTTAATTTCATACAGCTGCCAAAATTGCAACTTTTTGAGGCAAAGGTTGCCTTCTATGGGTGTACACCCAGTCCCAGTAATGCTAGCTGTAGAAGTCTAAGGCAAATTACCACTCGACGATCTGCAGCACTGGCATCACTTAGATGAGAATCCATCATTAATTTGACGTGCTCTAGGTTGTACAGAAACACCATACAGTGCACATGCAAACCATATCTCAGCCTGCCTGCTTGAATGCTGAGGTAATAACCTGAAATAAGATGGGTGACTCATGACAAATTTGAATATTGATAACAAGCTCAGATATGAAGCCTTCACCTGAAGCAGAAAGGCAAAAGGCACAAAAGCCTCAGGCATACACAACAAACAAAGTGGTTCAGATTTAGTGACAGTAAAGTAATGCAGTGAGCACTGCACTTACATAGAGCAAGCCTAGGTGGCTAATTCCATTATTCAGTAACAACACCAGTACAAATATCTTGCTACTACCTCATAATAACTAAAATACTGTAGATGAGATGGCAGTGCCATTTCAAACGCTCCTAGTTCCTTCAAAACTGCTAAGTGCTATTGTTTCTTTACAGCCTGAAAAGTTGATAAACACCTCCATTATACACTTCTGTGCAGGTGTCCTGTATCAGCATTCGTTCTGCTGAAGAGAACTGAGGTATCTGGCAGAAGATCAGAGATTTGAGTAAGTCTGACACCACTGTGACTGATCAGTACAGAATATTGCTGCTATTCTATTTCTCCTTTCCCTGTCTCAAGATTTCATATTACAATTTGTTTTCATCTTTCAAAAAAGCTTTGTCTCCATTGCTATGTAAGTTAAGCCAAAATTCACCTGGGGAAACTTGTGTTGACAAGCCATCAGCAATGGGAACAAAGCCTCCTGAAGGGAGATGCCAACAAGAACACATTCATTTATCCTGCCTGCTAATGCAAAAGTTATAAAACTAAAATAGTCCAGTAATTCTGTGAGTTGTCAGTTTTAGAAGAATTAGCTTAAAACTTAATAATCCTGCCCTGAAGAGGTTGATCTAGGTGTGTCATATACTTCTCTAAACCTGGGAAGTGTCTGCCTTTTAAGTAGGTGTATGTTACAGCTAGAGTATCAGTCACCTTTTCAATCACTTTTTTATTACTACCACAGTTGAAACTCTAAAATACCAGATACCTTTTGAAAACCTTAAAGAAAAGCATCATCACTTCACAGATTAACTGTTTTCATTTCTTCATTTTTAAATGCTTGCTTAGCAGGATACATATGTCATTAGAGATGCTTTCCTTCAAAATTCAGCCATTATCCTTAAGCCTAAACTTAAGCTCTGTGGGTAGTGAATAAATCACCATCTACTCACTGTTCTGATGATGTCAGTAAAACAAGTGGATGATACCCTGTAGAGTTCCTCATGGGCAGCTGTCTACAGTGCACAAACCTAAGCTCTCAATGGCATCACCCTCAGAGATATCAGCAGATCTCAACGCTTACAAGGTCAAAAAAGCTTGCATGAGCTTTTCCTTATTTTGTTCCTGTTCTGGAAAGAAAGAATATGAGTTTCTAGAGGCAGCAGCTTGGCACTTGCCACACACTTCATAGGCTCCACAAAGCGCTGTGTGTGTGAATTCAGAGTTCTGCCTCACTTGCCACATCTGTGCGTCTCTTGGTGACCAATTCAAAGCAAGCGTAAAGTACAGACAAGATAGAGTCTGTTGCTTTTCCTCAGAAGCTTGTCACTGCTCTGAGCTGTTCAGAATGTCACTGTATAATTGTGTGCAGGCAATCTTGATGAGAAGACACTCTGTGCTGTTTATTTGATGGAAGCATTATTTTTGTAGTATTAGAATGTGATTTTAGTCTCATTCAAAGACATTTTCTTCTCTTAATTTTGCCATTAGACAAACGGCTTCTTATGGAACCAAACATGGCATATTAGATACCAGGTTTAAAAAAATTATTAACTCAATTCTAAGTTCAACTGAAAAATAATGAAGGAAAGGTTAGTGGAAATAATTATTAAAGTTGGAAAAAACAGAGTTCAAAACTACTTCAAAAGAAAAAAAAATTCTAAAAAGCATTTTCTACCTCAGCTGCTCCTTATTCCTTAATGGCCAGAGCTAATTTACATATATTGCTGCAGACTAAATGGCAGCACATGGTAGTGACGAGTTGAAAAGCATCAGTGTAAGGGGAATTCTAGCTGGCCAATTAAAGGACATTAGTTTTTCCATATGGAGTTCTGCTGCATGTTAAAAGTGAAGCAGGCAAAGTCAAAATTGAATCCTCTTCAAAGAAAACTATTTTTAGACATAAAATGCATGCAACACACGCACAGCCTTTCTAGTTAAATATTTATACAGTCTTGGGTGTCCTAATAAGATCAAGTAAAAAAAACCCACCAAACAAAAAACCAAACAAACACAAACCAAACAACTCTAAAGAACCAAACCCAAACCATAAACCAACAGAAAACCCTTCAACCCAACACAAAACAAAGTGTTGCTCAACTATCAAGGTTTTTTTTTCAGCAGAACTAGGCTATACAAATCTCAGCTTCTCAAATGCAGTTTTTTTTGGCCAGAAGCTCTCAAGAAAGGTTTATTCAATTTAATTTCCCATGTGCCACTCCTTCTTGTATCTGGGATATAGAAAAACTTGCAAACACTTTGAAGACACTGAAAAGATTTGAGGAAAATAAAACTATTCAAAGTCTCTTGAGTTACCATGACAAGTAGCATGGAGTTTAGCAAAAGTAAAATTAAGGTTTGTAGTCCTTAAGACTACATCTTGATTTTGTAAAATACCACCAGAGAACATCTTAAGAATCATTTGAAATAACAGAAGGTGAGCAAAAATGCAGTACTTCAGTGTGTTGTCCATCTAATTTCTGTAGGCTATAAAAATGCTTTAAAAAGAGTAACTTTCATCCCCAAGAACCTATAGGTCCTAAATGTGATGCAGCAGATGGGTAACAAACGGCAGGACACAAAATGGGGCAATAAGAAATACTAACAGAGCTACATTACTCACTTTGGAAGTGCCTGAAAAGTCTTTGTGATGGAATTTAAAGGATCCTTTAAAAGTTTGATAACATAAAATCATCCAAAATAATAAAAGAGGATTTAAGAGGGTATGAAATTAAGTAATTTTTTTTTGGGTGTTGTTATTTAATGACAATTATTAACAAATTTCTCGCCAAACCTATTTTTGGGGACACTCACATCTACAGACCCAAACTGGGTAGAGAGTTTAGGCAACACTGGATACAATTTTGTATGTCACTAGAAATCACTTCACAGGCTTAAACATGACAGAGGAGAAGGAGATGCAAAGGAAGCTGTCAAACAGTGTGCATGATATAAGTAATAGTCACTTTTATAGGAAGTGTAAATGAGGCAGAGACTTAAAGTGACTCATTTAGGAGGCTTGCACTGTGATTCAGTGACAGAATCAAGAATAGAATCCAAGATCCCCGACTCCTAAAAATCTACTTTTTTTGACAGCCTCTCCTTCACAATCTGCTCAGCCCACCATGTGGAAACATAGCTCCCAGAGGATTCATCAGAGTAGAACTGATACATTTAATCGAATTAATCCAATTAAAAAAACCCTGTCCCATTACATTCTCAATTTTCTCTTAACCAGTTTCTGTTATTGAACAGAATTAAACCAAACTAATTTTATTTTGACATCTGAAGAATTCTTCAACTATCATCATCAGCGCTATGGAGAACAGGCTAAAAGATTTCGTTTTACAAACTATTACCCTCAGCTGACAAACAGTGCACCAACAGTACTTTTAGGTGATGGGCAAAGGACAGAAGTTCCATCTGCTCTGAAAACTCCTTTTCATTTAGCTCAGTAAGAACAACCCTGAGATTCTGAATTCTTTCATTGAGTAAAAGCAGAATTACCTCAGAAAACACACTGAACAAAGAAATGGCCCTATGTCAATAAGCTGAGCCCAAAGGCTCAATATTGTTCTTCGGTTAATTCAAAACATCCTGAAATTAATGAGTGGCAAACTCGCTGGATTCTGGATAACCGCAGAGAGAGGACAGCAACATGAGACACTCGGTGCCAGGGTTTCAGGAAGGGAAAGGGGAAAAAAAGTAGTCAATATTTATTGTTTTTCCATTTCTGGGTTACCGATCAGTGAAGCTAGTGAAGATTTTTACTTTTTTCATTCAGAAGCTTAATTCAGGAAGAAATTAAGGAACACTTAAGAAGATCTCCCACTATTTTCCTAATGAAAATCAGCTTCATAACTCAGTTTGGCAGAGATCACAAAAACCAAGTGGCTTCCAAGTCACGATCCGCAATTAATTTTTAAGCCAGAAAAACAGGGCAGAGCGTGCTCTTCTTCAGGAACTGAAATGGTTTTCTCCTAGATGTTCGAGATCAGACAGCCTAACACAACCCACATGACAGCCTTCTAACCACTTTATTTATGACTAGTGGAGTTTTGCCAACTTAAATGGAGATTTCAAGGAGTGATTTACATACATCATCAAATCACTTGAATGCAAGGAAAAATAAATTTATGTTGCCTTTTTTCACTTTTTGGTCAGACTGGAAAAATTTCCAGGAAACAAAACAACTGTGAATGACGTGTTTTTCCTGAACCCTCCCTTATATTTGGGAGACAGAAAGGGAAAGAACAACATTTATATTTCCTGCACATTATGTTGCTAAGTGGCAGTCAGAGGGTAAAAAAAGAAATACACATTTGTTGACATTTGGCACAAAAATACCTCGCTGAAGTTCTTAGCCTAAATCATGAGCACAGTGCAGGTAATGACAACTGTGGTTCAGGATGGGAGAAATAGAATATTCTTTTGGCATTCTGGCCTTCCATTTTTTTTTTTTTTTTAAACTCTCCCAATCTGTGTGGAACCAGACATGTAGTTTAACAAGAAGAAGGAATATTCTGATACTCTAATTTAGACAATTATTTTAGCTTTAAAAGAATACCCTTAATCTAAAAGGCAACTCAAAGCATATTCAGAAATTGCTTGGAAAGGCTCACTTGAAAAGGCAACCTCTATTCACCGACTACATAAAACAATTAAGTTGCTATTTTAGGCAGCCAGGGGTACATAAAATAAGCTGACTGTACATTGTCCAAAATGCCTTAATTCTATAGGAAGTGTGGAAATTGTTAGGAATGTGGAAATTGTTAATTGGTTACTACGAGCAAGGCTGCAGACAGGACATCATACGCTAAGCCAGAAACACACCTGGTTGGTTTTCATGTGTCAAGAGTCATTCAGCTGTGCAGGACTGGATCTTGTCAGAATTCTTTGAAAGGTAAGAGGGCTGGAGTGCCTTTCCTATGAAGACATGCTGAGACAGTCGAGGGTGTTCAGCCTGGAGAAGAAAAGGCTTCAGAGAAGATATTGCAGCTACAATATCTTGTAGCTACAGGGGCTGAAGAGGGCTACAGGAGAGCTGGAGAGGAACTTTTTATAAGGGCATGGAGTGACAAGATGGGGACTGATGGCTTCAAACTGTAAGCTTGATTTAGATTAGACATTAAGAAAAAATTCTTCCCATTGAGGATAGTGAGATACTGGAACATCTTGCCCAGAGAAACTGTGGAGGCTCCAACCCTGAAAGTGTGTAAAACCATGCTGCATAAAGCATCGAGCAACTTGGCCTAAAAGGAGTTGTCCCTGCCTATGGCAGAGGGGTTGGAACTAGATTGTGTCTAAGGTCCCTTCCAATCCAAACCATTCTATGATTCCATGATTCTTGCAGATAGTGTCAACAATGCCATAGAAGACATTCATGTACTACACTGATTAGAAACATACATACCTATCAAGAGATCTAGAAACTGGAAGAGATAACAGAAAGTTTAGTGTTCTGTTTCAAGCATTTGCCTGAGAACACTGCTGTTTGTCCACAATATCCTGAAGCACAAACCAATATACTGAGGTTTTATTACGAGATTCAAACTGCTGAGTGACAAGGAAGAACAGAACCTCTGGGCAAAAGAATCACCATCTACCAAAGAGAGAGAAACTGTTATTTGCTCACTCCAGTGGCTTCCTGGGCTCCTCTCCCAGTTAGGTAACAGGGACAAGAATAACTACATCTCAAAAGTCTTTTCTGAATTCAGATGTCAAATACACTAAGAACTTCATCTTTAGGGAGTTTGATAAAGTCAAGACAGCTAAGCTTCTTGGTTGGCAAAATTACTCATCTAAATCTAAGACATGGTTAAAAAAAAGAAAAAAAAAAAAGGAAAAAAAATTATAAAGATAAAATGGCAAGGTTCTGACTCAATGCTGCAGCTCCCTGCAGAATAAGGCTGGGGTAATTCACATCTCCCCATGCAGGATGCCATCATTTCTGTATTCTGCGACAGAGATGCCCAGCTGTGGTCTGTGCTAATACCAGTGCTGTGCAAACCATGTTCATGGACTGGTACAAAGCAGAACTGCCTGCTGCTGGTAATGACAGAATCCAGCAAAAATGTACCAATTAATGGGACTGCTTTCAAGAAGCAATCTTAAGGAAAACCAAACCAAACAAACAAACAAGAATTCAACACAGAGTTAACGAAAGCGGTATGAAAAAAATACATATTTATGGCTGAAAATTAGAGATTTGTGTCAACCACAACTGAGCTGGAAATTCTTGAAAGATGTATTTATAAAAGTATTAACTATTACTCAAATACACAAGGAGAACAAACAAACAAAATACTATTTCAGATGTTTTGTTTGGAGTACTCTTGAAACCTTAAGAGACAAAATTAGGATATGCAGCCTTCAGATGTTTTCCCACCACTGCTTGCTTCAGTTGTGCATGAAGTATTTCTCACCACCTGCTCCTTGTGCTGTATCACCTCACTGACTCTGCATTTGTGTAGAAACAATTCCACTAGACAGCAGGCAATACAACAGTCACTACAGCATCACAGTATGCAGGTAAAGAGATTTTGAAATCTTAAAACATTTCTCTAATACACTCAGGTTTGATATTGACTGCAAGTGGAAAATCATTTAATGCCTTCAATTACATCCCTAACAGTAATTTTATCTTTGTGTACGTATTGTGCCACTCTACAACACAGTTAAAAGCAAATTCTACTGATATTGCTGATAAGGTTCTGGGTCCTTGTTGTTTTTCCCCAAACAAGTTCAGCAGTTGTTTAAATCAACAAATGAGGTATTTAAAGAGGGAGTACTTAAAAAGTTCCAGATAAATCCTTCCTTTAACCTCAAGAAGTATTCCATGGCACTCTGCATTCTTCCAAATAAACCTGGTTTATCATTATGCCACAATACATTACTACTACATGGGCATATGCCCAAAATTAATTTCTCTTTATTACTACAACAACAGATCAGGGAAAGAACAAAGGCTTGTATGAAGAAGTTCTTAAGCCTAGGAGAATTTTATGTACATGAATTGAAAAGTATGATTGCAAAAGTCACAGCTCCTGCAATCTGCTCCCATCAGAAAGGTTAACGCAGCCAGAACAACAACAGAACAAAAACCAAACCAAAACAAAAAAATCCACAAAGCAATATTCTAGTGTCCTGGTTACATTAGTAAGAGGCAAGTTTCGATGGCTTCAAGTTTTTACTGTTTCCTGAAGCCAGAAATCTTACACTATATTGCATTTGTGGTTCTAAAGGACTTGCTCTTCTCCTTGAATGTGAAGAAACAACAAACCAGTTAGAGACTCTGCATTTTTCTCCTAGTGCTTTGTGCCTGCAGGGTGGGGGGACGGGACCATTTTGCATGACTATAGAACATGCCCTATCACACTGAAAAAAACACATACCCAAACAAAACACTACATCACACAAAGCTGTAGCAGAGCCTCAGCACCAGTTTAGAAGTATAAGTGCACAAAGGCATGCTAAATCCACAGTCTTCACATAGCAGGCCAGTGAGAGGTGCAGCTCACAGCACACTACAGCACAAAGCATGCAGTTACTGCACATAACCCAAGTGCAGCAGAACTGCTCCAAGTGCTGTGTTCCATATGCTCCATTCTTCCAGAACTGAACTAAGTCAGTCAGTTTGGAATATCCAAGCAAAATGGTTGTCTGTATTCTGAACTGCTCAGCATGGAGCTGGAGCAGTATTTTTTTACTACAGGGGAGCACAAGGTAAAGCAGCTGTGTGCAGTGGTTTCTTCCTAGGTGGGAGCTTTTTTACCTTTTTTCCATGTTGTACCTCACCCCTCCCTGCATCATACTGGGATAGGTAAGGATGAAGCAATTCAAAAAGGCATTACGATTTCTGTGTCACACTCAGGAAGCTGGAAGGTGTCAATTGTCGTGGTCTGATATATAAAAAGAAAATCCACAATCTCACAACATAACACAGTAAGCTCGTCACAGTCATTCCAGATGCTTGTTTAAAAATTGCCTAACAAAACTGACCAGGGTTTGGTGTGTAGGTTTTTGTTTAGTGAACACATGATAACAGACTAGTCACAAAACTCTAATTGAGCTCCAACTGGACTGAATTATAATGTCACTAAAAGGCTCTCCAGCAGATGGCAAAGTTTAGATAATTAACAAAAATGAACTGCTCAATTACATTTAAAACTGTACAGCCTCAACATACTAACCAAATCCCTAGAAGCATAGAAAGAAGTCTCTAGAATTCACTTTATCTTCAGCAGGTTTCTCAACACTGACCTAACATCACCACTTTACCCCTAATAGTGAAGGCAAAAATCATATAATGCCACTTTATTGCTGAATTCAACCCTCATTTAATCAATTCACAAGCCATTATTTCTCTCTAAAGATGCATTCAAGTCAATTTAAGAGCACAAGTTAACGTGAAATGTTTATAATTCTTTATGAAGTTTTAAAAGCTTCATTTTAAACACATATAGAAAAATATGTGCCCAAACATCTCAGCAATACAATGATCTATAAATGAATGAGATTGGAAATCAAATCCATTTGATTTCCTGCAGCTTTAAAAAGGAGTTATTTTTATTATACTGTTGAAAGTTTAGAACAACAGAGCACTTAATTTTCTCAATATTTCTTTCCTCACCAGCAATGATATAAACTATACATAAAATATACTGTAGTTAAATTTTTATTAATTGTCAACACAATTCACTTCAAAAGCAACCAAGACAGTAAATGCTGGGAATGAAATTTTAAAATTAAGCTCAGTTTGATACTGTTTGTCACAAATACAAAAACTTTTTTTATGATCAAGACTTTGAACCAAAATTATGGAGAAATTAAACCAAAATGCACAGTAGAATATGCAGTAACTGAATTAAAAAGAAAAAAAAAATTCATATTCACTTACTTGAGTTGCTGCATTTAACTGTTTCTAGAAAAATATTACAACAATAAAATATTCTGAATGTAGCCTGATAAATTGTGACAGAATCCAGTCTTGAAACTCTTGAACAAGTGCCTAAATTAAGACTAATCCAAGATCCACACTGTGTCTCCGACTGGATATGACCACTCATAGTAGAGGGCACTGAGTAATATCCTGGCTCGCTTCCCAAGATACATGTTTCATCAATATCACCACTCGGCTTGGATTACGTTGAAACCAGCTGTTTTTTCTCTTATACATACTACCAGTACATCTGCAGAGAGATGCAAATCTGAGTGCTGTCCGCGTAAAGGTTGGCGTATGAGCTCATGGCATTTTACTAATTCTCAGAGTTGTTATAAATGCAGCAAAAAAGGCACAAGATGAATCCTTTGTGGCACATCATATGTAACAAGACCTCAGGGAAAGAAAGAGCCACTCCTTATTTCATGAGAATTGTGGTTTCTGGACACTTAATCCTGCTGTATTGGAGCCATCCTAGAAGGCAGGCATGAGAATTGCTGCACGCGTTCAAAACGTCATTCCTTATCTAAGGCAACAAACAAGGCTTTTCAACTTTTTTTTCTTCCCTCTCAATTTTGTGCCTGTAGGTTTTTACTTTACATGCGAATCTCATTAACAGATTAAGCTGCAATTGTTCAGTGCCTTCATAAATCATCAATTAAATCCAGACTGTTTAGATATATAAACATGTTCTATACAGCTGGGAGCTTTACTTCCTTACCTCGAGCATTTCCTTACCTTGATCTTAACACACAGATAAGCTGTCTGTAAGCCATTCTCTTATTCTCCTTTTAGCACTCTGCCACTTATCTCTCATGAGAGCAGGTCACCATTTCATCTCTTTATGCCTTCTAGTTTTCTACTGCAATTCTGTCTACTTAGGGTGGCACATTCAGTGCCACCTGCAACTTACTCGGCTTACAGAAGTGATGGGATGGGCCATTCGCTAATCATTGCATCCAAGGTCAAGATGCCCAAGCAACAGACACTTCTGCAAGCCTAGCTGTCACTCTGTGTATGTTTTCCACTCTAAACTAGAGTCTGAGTAGCAAGTAAAAACAGCTGAAGTGGAATGCAAAGGAAGTTACAAAATGAGAAGCAAAAAGTTCAGGTTAGGCTCCATCTGTCTATAGCCTCAAAAACTGTAACTTAAGTATTCCAGGAAGGCAATTAACAGCATTTCATGTACTTTACAGGTCTGCTTGGCTGCAAGATAAAGACTGTTACAGACCATGGAAGTATAAACACACAATGCTTGACTATGAGATTAACTGAAATGTGAAAATTGCAGTTACTAACTAAATATTTTATATCATACCTTTGTATGCCACCTTTTGAAGGTGGCAGGAGTTTTGCCTTCACTGCAGTAAAGCCCAAACCAGCCAATGACTCTCTCTGCTCTGTCCTTAGCTCTCAGCTGACATTGCTACAGGTTTAACTGAAGGAGTTACACCACCTGAAGCCTGATTATTCAGTATTAAATTATAATACAACCTGGACACACAAAGAACTGATTTATTCATACTTCTGCCCACTAGAGCTACAAATCAACACATCTATTTAAGGTGTTTAATACTTGAATAGAAGTAAGTTTCATCACTTTCCTAAAAAGCAACTCCTGAATGTCAGGAAAGCTTTAGTCAAACACACAGATTTGTGAAATTGTATTTAACAGCTCTTGGAAACCTATGTCATTGGGGTGGGGGAAATTATGCATTGTAGACTTCCATGAACTGAAGAGTGTTTTCTGAGCAAGAAAACAGAAAGTCACCCTTTCAGTAATTGAAAAAGCAGAGCACACAAAGAGGGGGTTGCTCTACCAAATGAGGCTGCGTGCAGTGCAGAGCCCTCCACAGACAAAGCCCAGCTGCTGCTCTTTGCAATGAGGGATTAGCGGTCTAGGTCAAAGGAAAAAAAAAAAAAAGCCTCTCTGTAGCTAAGTGAGCAAACTGCAAAATGCATCCTCAGCACAGATGAGAAAGGGCCATCTACCCAGCTTGCAAATCGTAGAGAAGCTTCTGCATACAGAAACAAACCCAGCATGAATTTCTTGACAGAACACATAACACCATTTCTGGTGAGCAGGAGTGATGCCCTGGCAGAGGGCTGGGGTTGCAATGACCTTTCCATTATTTCAAAATTACACTGCCCCTTTCCCTTTTTGGGTTCATATATGTAGCAGGCATTTTTTTCTTCAGGGCAAAACCAACGTGTTATCTGCAAGGGCTTTACTAATAGCATCTGGAAGAATCTATCCTAGAGAGAACAGAAGCACCTCTTTTAGTTGTCTTTCATAAGAACTGAAGCTGTTAAAAATATGCATATATGCACAGAACTTGGTTTTTAAATGTAGACATTCAAATCTGTTTCAAACCTCAAAGAGTTAAGTCGAATGATATTTTGGCTTTACATTGACCCTTCAGATGAACGGGATATAAGCCAGTATTTGAAGAAAAAGAATGACTCAACTTTTTATTATATACCAAACAGATTTTTATTCTGAATCATTCACTTCAGAAACTTTCTTATAGAGGAAAGAATGACTAGTCCCTTAAACTGAGAAATCCTGTTTGAATGTACCAGTGTCAATGTCTTTCTAATCTGGCTTTTGTTTATAAATAAAACACTGGCAATTAGGCAGGTATCTGAAGTGGTGAATTATGTCACAGGTAGCTTAGGACCTATTTCAGTTTATGGTATTACAGAAGTATAAGTCATTTAAATTACTTGAATTAGAAATATCAAAAAAGTGTTACTCTTCAAAGATCCAATAGCTTTTCTTCTCTTCTCCGGTCAAGTTAAACCAAATTAAAACTAAGTAAGATTTACTCAACTGAAAAATTCAGTGAAAAGAATGGAGTCCCATTTCTTCATTGGTAGAAGGCTGACATTCCTGATTCCATATGCTGGCTTGCACGACTGTGAGTAAGTGCTGTCACCACAAAGGGCCTTCTCAGTGAAGCTAGGGTTGCAGCTCATGACAGATGGGGAAGTTCCCAGGACCTGTGCCCAGGCTCATTGGAGTGCTCCGGAACATCTGTACAAGTTCTCCAAGTTCTTGTGAGAGTTCTTTATATGCTGTAGTTCTCCAGCCTAGACTCCAGCTAGATACTGCTTGGCTGACTACTGACCCTTTAGCACAAGTGATCTGCACTCAGGAAAAAAAAGATCCTCCCACTGTATCAGAACAGCAAACCTACATTTATATAGGTGAGCTGACAGACTCTAATTGGAGCCTGAATATAACAGATGCATGTCACCATCCACCCCCAGCCCTCAATATCTTTAAGAACTGACTGTTATC
The DNA here is from genome assembly GCA_013399055.1 of Ramphastos sulfuratus. Classification (NCBI taxonomy): domain Eukaryota; kingdom Metazoa; phylum Chordata; class Aves; order Piciformes; family Ramphastidae; genus Ramphastos; species Ramphastos sulfuratus. The sequence continues at coordinate 143,304 of WBNM01034226.1, forward strand.
AGTCCTACTGAAACTGGTATTGATGACCAAAAACCAGCTGTTCTCTACTATGGTCAAAAAGCTATTCTCTTCTAAATGCAGTTGCAATCAACAGACAAAGTTTTAATTGAAAGCTTTGAAAATTCACATTAAAGAAGGAATGAGGGTAGAAACATGTTTTTTGGATCCACATCAACTGTTTATTTATATACTTACACAGTACTAAGTGCTTTGTAAACTGTATCAATACATATATAAATGCATATTTACGTAGCTAAGGAATCAAGGGATGGTCAGCTTCTAAAATAAAGGCTATCACCAACATACACTTGTATGGAGGATGTATATATATATCACTCCATACACTTTCATGGATGAAAATGGCAGAATTTGAGAAGCAAATCAACAATCCAAAGAGAAGGACAGGACTGGAGTGTTTTTGTCCCCAATACTGTATTTTCAAAGTATGTTAGAAAACAACCCTAAAGATTGGGAAAAAAAAAAAAAAATTTCCCTTCTACAATGCATCGAGTGAACTGTAAGACTTCTATCGTTTGTAAATGGTGGCATTCAAGACAGATCAGCTTTCTCCCACCCCTGAGATCACATGCTCACAAATACATCCATGATAGCACTGGAGCCTACTGAGATTTTGGACAACCTCAGAATCTGAAGTGTGTTTAGAGTTTGAAGCCTTCAGACATTCCTCAGCATTTTGTATGGCTCATATGTCCCATCTGAGGTGGACATGCCACTCATCTTCCAAGAGGTTTTCTACCATCTCATCTGTACAGCTCTGTAAAGGAGACGATGTCTCTCTTTCTGGTGTTAAGTGGAACGAGTTTGAAACCTGCTTCTGTTCGTACTATTAAAAAAAAAAAATCAGACAATCCTGCTGCAATTTACAGGAGCATTTTAATTCTTGTTACTTTAGTCTATGGAAAATGGTAAATTCAATTCACAACCCTTCAAAGTCTTTATGTTCAGGGGAACAGAGATAACAAGGCCTTTTGGAGCCTGGCATCCCACACCCATTCCGTGTTATTTCTTCTTTAAACAGTCTTAAGGAAGCATCAGAAAACACCTAAATGGAGGAGGTGCTGACAGACCAAAAACTTTAATTGAGACTCCTTTCCCACAGTGCCTCCCACACAAAGCTGCAGTCTAAAGATTTTAGCATTATAAGCATGAGACAATTCTTTTTCCTTTGACCTCGCTTAATCCCTTGTATTAGAACAGTGTATTTCACCAAAAATTAGCTCCTTGAGCCAAACAAAGCCTTTAAGCCTTCTTCTGAGTGAGGTATCCAATATACCACTGCTGCACCTCAATTTCCAGTGTCTTAGGAAGCAAAGGACAAAGCATAACAGCAGCCTTCTTATATTTAGCACTGGTCAGTATAAGAAGTAGGAAGCTTTCTCTACCATGCCCCTCGCCTCAGCAATAAATCAGTGGGAAATGTCCTTTACTCTATTTAAAATAAACATCTACTGCAAAGCTGCAAACAGCCAGAGGAACTTGCCCAGAAGCATGTAACTTCTATGCCAACTTCTTCCATTGTGCCCTAGCTAAGACCTTCCAAACATGCAAGCCCTTTCCTTTACAAAACAAGTGCTCCAAAACACATCTGATCTATACCTCCCTGCTGTGTGAGCACACAGCCCTGTCTTGTGTTTTTCAGCACTACCCATAACCCACTACGTCTTTGTAGTGCTTAAGAGGTCATCAAGTCACCTAAAGTCTGAAGTGAAAGCAAATTCCATTCTAAAAGATTTGTAGAAAATATTCTGAAGCTTTTCCCTTTAAGAATATCATACAAAAAGATTACACTGACCAAAACTACGGAGTTCCAACAACTCTCCATAGTAATAATGGAAAAGTAAAGAGGTCTGGGAAAGTAGAGCTTTGCCAGGAAAACCAGAGTGACCAGTTCCCCTGCCCCCACCCTCCCTCCCAAATGCTTATGTCAAGGTAATATTCAAAGACAAATACAAATCTGACTTCCAACCAAACTAGCGCTGCAGCTCAGCTAGCACTCTGAACTAACAGGGTGTGCGCCGCTTTCTTAGCCTAACAGAAGGAGACTGTGTGGGAGAAGCATGAAATGGAAGAGCACTGTGGGAAAGACTGGAGTCACAAACGCCATGGCGCCTCCCTGACACGCACATGGAAAGTCTGCTGGATGGGCCCAGTTATTCATGCGCATTCAGTCAAATTTCGGCAATATCTGATTTGATCAAAATGCCACAAACTACATCAAATAACAGAAATTATTTTGCTTCACCATGGCTTTTTCAGAGTGTGCATTCTATGAGAAGCATGTTTTTCAAATTCCTGATTTTTAATGCAGCCCTTTATATTTTTTTTGTAAATTAAATGATGAAATAAGTGTTGTAATTCTGGACAGTTCTCCGTTACACCAAATTCTACTGCTGAGAACTCAGACTTATGATGGTCCCAGCAAAATCCTCTCCAAGCTTCACTGAGCCATTTCACACAGATATGGCAATCTCATAATAGTTTTGAAGCAGTTTTTCTAAATTTCAGTTACCTTTCATAAACAGTCAATTCACAGAGTAAGTTTCTTCCACCAAACACAGTAATGCATTCCCTAGTGCCAAAGAATTCATATTCCATAATTCAGTTTTCCCGGTAAAACAGTAAAATGGTTATCAATATTTGATAACCCTGGATCTGTTTAAAAAGCTTTGGTCGGGCATCATTATGTACTCCTCCTTTCATAAAGATAAAATCTAAGGGCTGTCCTTCCATTTCTGGTGCTTTCCTTTGCCTGCTTTCAGGAAGTGTTGCTAAGGAAACAGACTATCAGCTACCATTAGGTTCAAGGGTCTAGAAAGGTTTTTCTCAGGAAAAATAGACCAACGATTGCAAACCCCATATCCTTTTATTTTTCAATAAAGGAAAGGAAAAAAAAAAAAAAAAAAAAAGGATTAAGGCAGCACTGTTACATCCCCAACACACACAATGTACAAGAAATGCATATTCACTAGGGCATGCTGCTTCTCCCTCCTAAAAAACATTTTCTCTTCATGAAATAAGAAGAAGCATTTAACTCATCATTAAAGGAAAAGTTTGTGTTTTCTTCCACTTCTACAGCCAGTATTTAGCTTTGCCCTTTGAGAAAAGGCAGTAGACAGTTCTGTTAAGCAACAGTTCCCTGAAATAACAACCTGGCACTGTGTGCACAAAATCATTACAGACCTACTTAGTGAACTGACTCACAGAGAGGAACTAAGCCTGGCTCAATAAATTCAAATTTGTACACTTCAATTAGAGTTTCTGGTACTGTGAGTTTACATTAAAATCCATTTTACTAATAAATAATTATATTCCACTAAAACAGATCTGAGGATTTACCCAAACTAAAGCAGTGTTATTTGTAAAATTAATGTCTACAGTAGTTTAGCAATAAGTTTTTTTCAGCTTAGATGAAATTTAGAAATATGAAGAGCTCTGTACAGATGATACGGCTTTGGCTCAGGATCCTTTCTTTTGCCAAGGAGTTTAGTGACTGGAGATTGCTACAAAGTGATGAGAATCACTTAAATCACTCTTCTGCTGACTACATGACAAGAAGAATCTGCCTTATACTAAGCACTGGAAGATGTCTATGCTATGGCAACACCCTCAACTACCAATCTTTTATTGGGTACAAATTAACAGAGAAGCAGAATTAACTTTTTCAGCATCCTTGTACTCAGTACACTATTCTAAGTGTCTAGTCTTGAGGTCTGTGGTAGTGGGTTGGACTTGATGATCTTTGAGGTCTCTTCCAACCTTGCTATACTGTGATACTGTGAGTTTGGTACCTCTTTTCCTACCTTCCCAGGAAAGCCGGATGCTCTGAAATCACTCCTAAATGCAGCCTCTCTAGGACAGAATCTTGTCACTCAAAAGGATGTTATGGTGCAACTCAAAGACACATGCTGTGAGCACCTGAGGAGCCCAAGCTGCCTGCAGTCATGCTGGCTCCAAAGGCTTTGACAGCATCTGTGGCACTTTCAGTGTTAAAGCTTAGTGGATTTTGTAAGTTGAAACCTCACAAAAAACTTAACAACTAACTGAAGTCATGAGGGGTGAATGGAGTTAGGAGTTACAGATGGCTATTGCCATTCAAGATGGCTATTGACACTGACTACTCACACACTCAGTGGGACTAACTGGTTGTCCATCCACTCAGGTAGACATGAAACACACTACTACAGATCTCCCTAAGCACCTGTTCTTGCCATGACAGCCTCCCTCTCTTGCTGGTCATTCTTTAGTAAGAGCAAAATCTCCGCCCTCCATCTTCATAAGGGAACCTTGAAAACTCAAGAGGCAACCAACAGATACCTGCTTTTCATGGGAGCATACAAATGGGGCAGCAGCAACATGATACTTCCTGGCTTTAAAGGCAACATTAAACATGCAAGAACAGCACAACACTGCTCTCTGCAGAGTTTAATTTGGAAAGTGACAGCGTAAGCTTCATCTCACAATTATCAGGCATTTTTCATTGGTGGCCACCAAACACAGAGCAGTAATAGAGTAAGAAAAGCTGACTTGCAGCCATGGCCTACTATAAATCAAAGCTACAAAATAAAACAGCCTGCAAAACATTGTGAGCACACAGACACAACAACGTGCTCTGAAATATTACATGAAATGCTATTTGCAGTAATTAATTCAGACCATGATTTCTGTGAACAGTGAAGGTCACAACAAATGTCAGAAACATAATTCCAAAGTGGCAGTCAGATACATAAGTAGGCTTCACCCTGGATCAACAGCAATGACTCCCTATACCCATAGCAGCTTTGCCTGATGACCATAAGGGGCTGTGGGAAGTTAGCACAGAGTTGTAGAGGCTGAGTACAGAGGTTGAACGAGTCTGCGATTACTAAAAAAGAAAACAGAAATTAAACAAAGTGGCAGCCTCAGCTGGACACAGAGGAAAGCTGCCCCGTCTGCACAAATGCTTGCCTCTAGTCTTTAGTAAATAAGGCCAACATCAATAGTAATGTGATCAGTCATTCAGTATTTTTCAATTCTGCTCCTTAAATAACTGTGCCATACTGTAGTCTTGCAGCTGGATGGTTAATTTTTCTATGATAGGAGGAAAGGGTCAATGTTTTTCACACAAAGCAGACAAGTTATATGGCAGTGACAAGGACTTGAAGTTGCTGACAAATACAGAGCAGTAGTTGATGCCACTGGTAGCCAAATCCTACACTCAAATTCAGTTATGAGAAAGTTGGGTTGCAGGTTTTATTTCCTTCAGTCTTGTGCTTCCTATCTCATGTTTCCCTTTTTTGTTTTCTTGATCAACCACATCTAAGCTGAATGTCTGACAGCAGTCATATTTCTCTCAGATAAAGTAAGTAGAGCACACAACAAGACTGATTATATAGTACAGTCGGTAGAGAGAGATCTATGCTAGTTAAGGAGGGTGGGCTACAGATTACTTGAAAATTTAAACCCAATTGTCAGATGTTGTGCTAATGCACTTAAGGCTGGAGTCCTCCCAGTTTTCTTCACTGCATTCTTCCATGACAGCAGTCTCCATCATGTAATGTCTCCCTTTATCTGCTGCTTTTCTATATCCCTCCCCAAATATATATTCCAGTCTTCAGAGGATAAACCAATGCAGAGTTTAAATCTAATTTATACACTTGTTATATCCACTAGGTACAAAATATTACTTCAAATTATATTAAATGAGGAAAAAATAAACTAAAATGAATAAACAAATTTACTCAGTATCTCAAGTGTAGAAGTTCAGTGCCAAACCCTAAGTCTTACTGCTGAAGAGAATACATGAAAAAGTAATTTATCAACCTGTTATGAAATTCTGTGGTAACCTGCTTCCAAGTTCAGTGTATTTTCTTGAAGGAGCTGTAAAACACAAGGTATTTTTCATAATCTGGGTTGGTTTAATTTTACACATTCAGGTAGGACATTCAATTAACACATTCAGTCTAAAGGACTGTTTTGCCTATACAACATTCAATACTGTAAAACATTTTGGATAAGGTTAGAGGGTTGTATTTTTATCAAATCAATTCCCAAGTAAAATTATATTTTAAAAAAAAAGCAGCACTAAATCTGCATCTATCTTTTCATAAAGTTCTGCAGAAGTTTTTAATAATCTACTTCATTTCCCCTGTGGTTCACTGATACAACTGCAGAGAAAATTGAAGCGTGACACATAGATTTTATTAGGAATACAGTACTAGTAGTTTTAACTGTGAGTATTCTCAACTCTCCTCACGACTTAAGCAGATGCATCCAATTAATGATGAATCATTCCACAAATTTCCTGTGTAAAACATACTGGGAATACCAGCACAACATCCTACAGAGCTCAAAATAGGGAAGAGATACTCACTAGGTCACACGCCATCACCATTTTTTTTAACAGACCCCAAAAAGGTGTTTTAGTTGGGGAGTGCATGTGTGCAAGAATGAAACTGTTCACTTCTCATTCCTGGTTGAACTATTATTGTGCTATTTTTGAAGAAGCTATTGCATACAGATGGAGATGTACACTACACAGAGTACAACACACAACCAGATCTCACTACTGGAATTAAGAAAGTTTTATTTGTGAGCCTAAGCACTACTCAGCATATCTGTAATAAATTCATGTCTGAAGGAAGCTGTGAATATGTTGATTGCTACAGCACCGGGGCACTTAAGAACAGCTATTTTGTACTGTTTTACTCACAGAAGGCTGGGCCACAGTTCCACAAAAGGTGTTGAAAAAGATAAGAGTGAACTGGACAAACAACCTGGTTCTGCTTATTCACCCTGTATCTTCAGAGTAACTGAAGAAAAGTGCCTGCCAGTGTCAAAGTAAAATAAAGCCAGAAAAATATTTGCCTGTATCCTCAAATGAACTTTTTGGTCAAATTCCACTTTCTGGAGAGTCTATTCTTACTCTACCTACTTCGTTGTTTAATTTTTGCCTCCCCTGAAGAGGATTTTGTTTTTGCTTTCAGGAACTGTCGTATCTTCTGCAGGAGCCTGTTGCCCATGTACTGCTGGGTCAAGCCATAATGTCCTAGTTTCTGATCCCTCCTAGGGAGGCCTGTGGAGCTCCAAATGAAAGTTCACAGACGTTTCAAAGGTGCTTCTGTTATTCCTCAAATCCTCTGGAAGCTCTGTAGCTGAAAAGACTAACACCACGAAGAAAACTTACCACAGGTACCCTTCATTTTCTGTTTTAAGCAACTGATAGAAGGGAACCACTTTTTCACACATTTAGATATGAAATTTACATTTCAGTGGTCACAGCTAAAGTTTGTTGGTGCCATAAATATAAAAAAGGTTGCCCATAAAAGGCAATAAGATCCAATATTTCACTAAATGTAATCCTTTATTTAAAAATAACTGATGATCTCACAAAGATTTCTGCAGAGTAGGTTGGTAGAGTTTCCCTTCTCTTATTTGAAAATTGCTGATTGAGCCCCTGCACAGCACAGTATCAACATCCCTAGCATGTGGCCATCATTTAAATGCCACAGTGAAAATGTTTCTGTTGCCTTTAATTTGCATCACTTTTCATATATATTTGGACTTCAGCTTTCAGATTTGGAATACAGTGACAAGACTCTTACAGGTATTTTTAAAGGTGTGCAGGATTTCAGGCCTAGGTGATTTCTGAGAATGGAAACATCTATGGGCAACCGAGACTACTTCTTTGGCTATCACCTTCTCCCTAGTCTTAGGTGGTAATTTTCTGTACAAGCTCATTGTTCTCAAATCAAGCACTGTAAAGTACACACATAAATGAAACACTCTCCAGTGCAGGGGCAAGTTGATTTTCCTCCAGTCTGGCTCACTAACAGTTCAGACTTTAAGGTTTTTAACCTGCAACAGAGAAATTGCTTTGAATTTTATTACAAGCATCTTCTCATTGACCATTTCGATTGTTGAGGTTTTAAAAGGACACAACCTGAAGCATTCCATATCACATAATAAATAAAACCAACACAATAAAGGTAACTACGTCTTTCAGAAGTCTGTAAGGACTCCAGGAGATGAGCAGTTGATTTCTTCAAGCTGAGCAGAGAAGCATGAAATGAACTTCAGCTTGAAACAAACTAGGGAAACACATGTCCTATTTTGATGTTACTTAATACTAGGATTGACAAGGCTTTTTAACAGCAAAGAGGAAGACTCTGTAATGAAGGAAAGCCTCGAAATCTAAAGTGATCTGGAGGCACCAATCATTTTAAGTGATGGCAATTATAGAGATCTACACATGCCAGAATGTAGTTTCTATTTTAAAGCACTACAAACAGTCTATTGTAACCAAGTGGAACAAAATTCCATTGATTCTTTAGAAAATAAACTTAAGAAAACTCTTAGAAAATACAAGTAGAAAGCTTGCTACTAGCTCTAGTGATAATCTTATTAGTTTTCACTCTATGCAAAGGAAATGGAACAATATTAAGGTGAATGAATTTAGGTGTAGCTCAAAAAATGAAGGATTATGCTGCCAGGGAGTGAAGGATTATCATCACTTACCTCCCTCATCCAGAAGCTTCCCACTCAGGGGCTGGGATGTATCTGAAGAGTAACATGTAATGGAAATTTGTAGCATTAAATTAACTGCAGCTGATTGGAAGGACCTGATGGAGAAGAGGTGAGAATACCTGCTGTTTTAGGAGTGTGAATAGGATAATCCCCAAACCTGACTTTCTGGTCTTCTGCTCTGACATTAACTATTATGGCTAAAAATCTGTCTGAACACTGGAGAAAATACTATAAGAGTCAGTTACAGTAAGCTACTGGAGAGTAGTTTTCCAGATCAATAAAAAGAAAACAGGCTCCAGTTACAGTTTTTAACTGAAACCATAGCTTCTTGGCATCGGCAGTCAACTAACCAGGCACTTGGCATCCAAAGGAGATACAAGTTTTCATTGATTGCTGACAACCAAAAAAACCCAAACACACCAAAGCACACCTATCATCTCCTCAGCAGACTAGTTAAATATGTCAGTTAAGGCTGTGAAAAACAAAGTCTTACCTAGTAAGTGTGTACTCCCTGAGTCCTGAATGCAGGTTCATGGCAGAAAAAGTACCTATGCATCCACGCAATCGTTTATCTCGACCGATCTTCCACGTTACAAACAGTGGGCTGTGTTAGAGAAGAGAAAAAAAGAGACAGACATGATCACAGAAGCAATACTGACAGAGTGACACTTCAGCAACTACACCCTGCCATATGGGGCAGCGAGGGCAGATCTCTCAACTGCATCTGAGCAGGACACAGCATTTACACATGTCCCTTGCAATTCTTCTGACTGTTCTGAAAATGCTGCTCATGTGATACAGTGGAAAATAAGATTAGTGGAAGAGTCAGTGGACACAGTGAAATTGCTTGGGATATATTTAGTGTCCCTCACTCCTAGCCACTAGCCTTCTCCTGTGAAAAGCCTTGCCCAAGACATCTGTATATAAGGAAGCCTACACGGAACAGAAAAATACCCCGTCACACTCAGCACCCCCCCACCTCAATACAAATACTTTGGTCCTTAACACAAACTACCAGAAACCCTTGCAGGACAAGAAAATTTAGGAACAATCTCCTAAAAGAAACTTAAAAGAACTGCCTGGAAAAAAAGGGTATTTTCTCCATGTACTTAAGAACATCAAATATGACCAGGAGTGAAGTAAAGTCTCAGTAAGTTGAACACATCTCAATTATGAGTGGGAGAGTTACAAAGAAATACTATCAGACCACTGTGTACCAACCGATACACTAACATGAAAGAGATAAACCATACAGCATTTTAGGGATCAAAGTTTTCCTTGCAGTTCTAGAGCACCGCATCAGTACATAAGCAACGAAGAACTACACAAGCTTGGACTTCTGAAGGGAGTACATGTGACTCCTGGACACTCAGACCTCTCAACTCTAACAAAGATTTCTAAACCTGAGATGAACAAGGACATATAGAAAAGGAAAGGGGATAAAATGCACTCTCTTTCCAGAAAACAGACAAATAAAAATGGATTACACAACCAAGACTTCCCTTTCCTTACTGTTAGGCTTAAAATAATAATTTTTTTTAAAAAGCCTGTCAACTAAACAGCTTGGCACAGACTACTCTTAGTCACAAACAGGTTCACAGTTCTGTAGAACAAACCCCATCATGCTCTCCCCAAATACAGAGCACTTCCCCTTCAAATCCTGAAGTGTTAATTTCTGTGGAAAGTCACCACTCAGGGATAAACATGTATCATTCTTCGCAGCCACGCTTGGCTCAAGCTGGCAGAAGCAAGGTGCATCTCTGACACTGAGCACCTGTGACCACCACACGCACACTCAGGGATGCACAACTGATTTCTCTGCAGAGCTATGTGATCAGGCCCCGCTCATGTGTACAAACCATCAGGCTGAATTCATCTTGTTTTTCTTGATAGCTATTTCCTACACATTGTCCTTATTATATAGTCCATAGCCACTGCTATCGAGATCAAGAAGTCCAACACGAGGTAACCTACTTCATTCTAATGTCTGAGAGGCAGATTACCAAGCAAACAATTATCACATGTGCCTTGAAGGAGGGAAGCAGCAGATTGAGAAGCACAGACACAGTCAAAAAAACCACCACAAGAAAACAAGCTGGCTGCGTCATAGAACAGGAATTTTTTTTTTTGTTACTACTATCAGCTGTAAATAATGAGCATATTCACAACAGTGCATTGTAAGATTAACAAAACTGCACAAGATAGCTTTTGATAACTGTGTCTTGACTGATTCCTCACCTGAAGGATCAGTAAAAATATAATCTGCAAATTTCTCAGTAGTGTAACAGAACCTCCCTTTCTAGACATGCTGAGCTTAACATACTGAGACGAAGAGCTTTCTGAGCTGCTTAGTCACTGCAAAACTGCAGTGTAACAGAGATGTACGTAACTGCGCTGGGCACATAGGTACATGGGATTTGGGCTCTCGGGGAATAGCCCATATTCCTTTTCCTCCTTCCATCCCGTTTGCTATCTGATGTGGCACAAGATACTCTTCATCATATGATGGCAGAGGTTATGCCTCTCTCTACAGAACCAATGCAGTACACCCAGTCCTCTTCTAACTTTCCACACCAGTTGTTATTGCCTGCTGGTGAGAGCAGCTTCCTCCTGATTCGATTAAGCTGGACAAGTTCCCTTCTTTCAATAACAATGAATAGAAGAGGAAGATGAAGTCATCTCTTTCCTTGTGATTTCCTTTTATTTCTTTGCCCCTCCTCCTTTCATATTTTTTTAACACTGTTTGATAAAAATTGAAGAGCATGCAGGGCCTAGTACCATTTAGTAGCAGGCAGGCTATTACATTGTTCTCTGGTCAGATCGGCAAACAGCATTTCACTTACCTTTTCAAGAAAGGGACCCCAGGTCCCCTGCAAGATATCAACACAATTATTAGATCATAGTGGTGCTGAAGACACTCTCTACCCTTGCACAGAAACAAGCCTGAATAAGATTCAAATTGGACTGTAGGATTATTCTCTTGACCTTTATCTTTGGATTATGAGATTTATTAACTGTAATACACTTAGTGGAGGGCTGTAATTCAGGAAAAAATACACGCATTTACTTTCTTGTCAAAATGGAATTACTTCTAGGATGCATGGTTACTGCTGCTTTAAAAGAACAATAGAAGAAAATGTCCAGGGACCATCACTGAATGTCAAAGAGATTACTGAACATTTGCATATTCTTTGAAGGTCCCTGTCAATGAGTGCCAACAGCAAAAGTAAAGGTTATATATGTATATTTTTATACTTGTGGTAGTATTAGTATTAACCTACAGATTGAACCAATGTAAGCCTCTTTCCACTGTGTAAATGAACCACCACTGACAGCCTTAAGTGCTATACACCACAAAATTTGACTAAAGAGCTTTTCCCAATCTTTTGAGTTCTGTATTCCCTCACATTTGTCTCCCTGTTCCCCAGGAGCCACTAAAGGTATCACAGCATGTCTACACTGGAGTCTACCAAGCAGAATTACTTTTCTTAATTACCATCAGAGGTGTCTTCAAAGTGCGATATGGACCAAAGCTTCAGTACATGCAGTGACCCTGAAGGATTCTAACTCTTAAGAGCCAAGAAATAAGGATGAACCTTCAGGGCTCATAAGGAGTAATTACATTATATCATTCTGTTCACAAATTCTTCCCATTCTCCATCTTAAAAATGTCTAGAAATAAAGGGGACAAACTCCCCAAAATGAGAAGTGTGAGAAGGCTGCCTCACAACTTCATTGAAGTTCCAGAGCCTCTGGAAACATTCTGATTTCCCGACGAAATGTTTTCCCAGTCACCTTGGACCTAGCTATTCTTGTGCCAGTATTGTCCTTTAGTTTAAATAGTTCTATTCCCTTCCTGGTTATTACTCCCTAAAATATTTATAGAAAGAATTTGTATGCCTCTTCAGACCTAACTGCTGAACTAAACAGGTTCATTCAGTTTCCTGTCAAAGGGGATTGTTTCATTCTGACCATCACAGCTCTTCTCCATGCCCTTGTCCAGTTTAAATTTACCTCTTGGAGATCAGTCTCCAGAAGTGCGTGCAGAATTACAGAAGAGGGGCTTGCACCTGCATTAAGGATTCCATCTCTGAAACAGAAACACTGATTGCTACATTTAAGAATTAATTCTCACAGCCTAACATGAAGTCCAGGCCTCCCATTCCGAACTTCACAGAGCACTTCTAGTCCTACACAACAACAGAAAACCTCCTACTAGAACCTAGACAAGCTCTGCAGAGAAACGAATGTTTACTTCTAGTGATTTGCTTTTTCTTGGCATTCTTGGTTTCAGCTGCTTGCCCATCTTCTGCAAGCCTGCAAAGCTCCTCTTGTATTTTGAAGCCAATAACCCACAAATAAACTTGCCATCTAACATAACTGCAAATCTGAGACCTGAGGCTAAATGCCAAACTCCACAGATACCAATGTCAGCAACAGCTAAGTAAATATATACATTTTCAACATGAAAAAAACCCCAGACCTTATTTTCATCTGTTACCTCTTTTTCTTGGAATAAAAAGGAGAGTTTTCTTAAGCAATGCACTATTAGATCTAAAACAAAAATTTGCACTTCTGGGCACTTAAAAGAAAACAGAAAAGAACAATAGAAGAGAAGATCTTCAGTAAAAAGCAGAAGAGGTGGCAGATGTGATGCTGGTCCTTTTTATCCAGTAGCATACAGCAAGGATATAGCTCACATACTGGTGATTCAAGTCCTCTTTGTGTCTGGAGAAGTTTTAGCTCATATCCCACAAGAGTGGGAGTGCACACTGGGGTGGATTGTGCTCACCTTTCTGACTCTGCACTTCCCTAGAAGGGCTTTAACAACTTCAGGTACTTCTCTTACTCAATTTAGGGTGAAGCCCCCTCTGGAAAAGCAAAACAGCTCCAGGCTTCAGAGTGAGCCCTCTTGAACCAAAAGACTTAGAAATAGGTTACCCAAGCTTCTGATCATGGTGCCAGGAACCTCTGGCAGATCCTGCTGACAGTGTTAATGGGAGTGATGCATAGCACCCTGAATAGTCAGTTGTTGAAAGCTGAGGGAAGATCCTTCAAAGGGTACAGAAGCAGAAGGGACTAAATCCAGACTCTTAGAAATATCTGTAATCATTCTTCTTTCATAAGGGTCTTTAGTCTGATTTTTCACTTGTTTGCGAGGCACACTGAAAAAACATTTCCATCTAAAACTGTTTACAGGAGCCACAGCAAATTCACAAGCATCCTAAAGACTATAAATTTTCCATCCAACTACTGCCTAATTTACAGTTTATTGGGAAGTCTTCCCCAGCTCTAATCTAAACACCAGGCAACTGTTTCAGTTCTTCGCTACAGAAGTTGTCAGGCTCTACTCCAAACAAACCAGCTGATCATACATGCTGGTTTTCCCTTCTTTCAGTTGCAAAACTGAATTACAGAGACAGCTGCAATGCAGCAGGAGTTTGAACTAATACTGCTTCCTTATATACAACCGCTGTCATTAAGAGAGGCATGCATACATAGTCTGTCTCCTTGACACGCTCCTGAAATATATGCCTGTACCAAACACCCTAAACACTGACCTTAAAGGCCAGCCAGAAAATATGTGGCTGAGGCATGGGACCATGGGTCACTCGATCAGAGTTCTGACCCATGTGTCACTTCAGCTAATATTACACTATTTTCATTAATGAAGAAACTAGGACATCCCTGTACTTTACTTGAGCGTTAATCTGTTACAGCTTCTGGAGAACTGGAACACTAAGGCCACAAGGTATAAATTCTATAAACATTGAAAGTATTGTAATAATCTCTTAAAGAGCACACTCAGTGCCCTGACCATATTTCTTATCCATGTTCTACAATCAGAATCACCAAACCAATTATCGGCCTGCTTGCTATATGTTACTGAAGATATTTAGACTGAAAGCAGAAGCGTGCAAGCTATTTTAGCAGTCAGTCAGCTATCACAGCAAGAGTCAGCATGCCAGTAACTTACACTGACATCATGCAGAAAGCACTGTTAAAAATATCCCCTTTTAATATAAAGCAGCACTGGATACAAGCTGTCTTTTACTTACAAGTATATTTAATAAAAAATTTGAAGAGATGCTTTAAGTTGGGCCATGGGGGAGAAGCTAAGATGTGTGAACATGGTCTTCTGGTACTGTTAGAAGCAGCATGAAAAGTTTCCTTTTTTTGGACAGAGAGGAAAAGAAAGGGGAGAACATGGGAAAAGAAGGGTAACAGATCAAGAATATCTGTTTACTTTACGAAAGATGAGCAAGAACTTTTTTTGTTTCACTTGCAGACTTCCAAAAACCTTGTAGTGAAAATTGAAAAGGATTAAGCTTGATGAACTGAGAGGTAAAATTATATTGAGACATACATTTTAACTATAGTTCTTTAACCTACCATCTTTCATAGAGAAGAGAAGGAAGTCTCTACAACCCTAATGTTACTTGACACCCAGAGCTGTAGGATCAGACGCTTTTCAGAGTCAGCACACTTATCCTTTTGTAAGGCTAAAACTGCTTCCAGTTGAGCTCTGCAGTTCGCCAAGCAACAACACACCCTGAAAGCACTCTGAACAAGCAAAGCTGCAACAGCAGCGTTTACCTTTCTGTTTTGCACAAGTGAACAACCTATTGTTCCCAAATTCTAGAAATTTAAACATTTAGATTTTTTAATGTAAAGCTTACTCTGTATCATTCAGAATCATGCCACACCTTCAAATAACGCCTAGCCTTTAACTGTTTCAAACCAGAAGCATCTGGAGAAAATGAAGTTTATGATGACAACAGTACCCTGCGATCCCTTGCACAAGCAATGCCAGCCTTATCCAGAATCCCAGAAAGCAGCTTCCTGCTAAGTGATCCACACTACACTTTGTTATACTCCAGGCTGTGGCATTCCCAGATTTCACAATTCAAGGAGTTAATTTGTACTGCTCAATCCAAGAGGACATAGCTTAGTCACGAAGGAGACAGGAACACAGACACCCCGAGCTTTTACCAAGTTTTATACTGAGGGTGGCAAGGCACTGGCCCAGATTGCCCAGTGGGATGGTAGATGCCCCATTACTGGAAGCATTCCAGTTCAGGTTGGATGGGGCTGAGCAACCTGCTCTAGTTGCAGATGTCCCTGCTCACTGCAGAAAGGTTGGACTTTAAGGTCCCTTCCAACCCAAACCAGTCTGTGAACTTTATCAAGGGCACCTGTAAGCATACTCTGATGCTCAGGAAGGGGCAGAAGTTAAAGTTACCTCATTTGTGATGAAAGGGCAAACTTGATGGATGTTGTTATGGAATTGGTCAAGAATAACAAAATCTGTTAAGTGCCTTTCTGCAACAGCCACACAAACACACAACATAGCACGAAAATGTTTCAGCTTACTAGATATATTCTAGGTAAAAATCTGGCAAGGCACAAGGAAGTCAAGGCAAGTGTTCAGGAACCTCCACAATGGAATAAGGGAGAATGGCAACCTGCCCTGTGCCCCCTACACCCCACAAAGGTATAATGACAGAATTTGGTAAATGCAGACAATTAACACATTAGATTTTCTGCAAGAGGAGTAAGAAGGGGGAAAAAAAAAAAAAAAAAAATCAAGAACTCCTCAGAAGAAAGGACATTTCCTCAAAGGAAATGTCCACACGTGCGAAGACGACCAACAATCACAGTAACAGATACACTTGCAGAAACTGAAAATGAATCAGATTATTGAAAAGAGACAGAAAACCAGCGAACCACAGGGGGAAGAGGCACGATGAATACAATCTGCAACATGAGATATGAATATTAATAAGCATAAGGGAAAACAACTATCATTTATGAGAAAAAACAGAGACAAGGAAATTGCTGGCCAGCTACTTAAGTCAGAGACTTCAGGGAACATCTGGCAACAGAAGATTCTAAGAGAAGACGCTAAGATGATCAAACTGTAAAATGTTCAATTAAAAAAATCCTACTGATAGGAAACATGAATGCTGGAACTGCCAGCCTGGGAGATCTACAGCTGCCATCCCTCAGTGTATTCTCAAGCTTCCAAAAACAGGTCACTGTTGCAAGTACTGTAAATATATTTCATTCTATCCTTTAACAAAAGGAGAGACCAAATGGTCTCCTGATGTTTACTGCAGACTCCTTTTCTGATTTTGCAGGCTGCAATGTAAGAGAACAAAGGGACAATTCATACACAAAACTATCCGTTAAATTGTGAGACAACTCTCATTGCAAACCTCCAGGATTAAAAATATCTGAGCAAATCCACATTCATCTTGCAGTTCTGTACGATTCGTTCTATGTAGCAGTATTACAGAACTGAGAGAGATTTAACATTAACCATATCCTAAAGATCACAAAACATTCGTTTATTGCTTCAAAGAACATAACACTCGGTAGCTTCAGAGAGACTCAAGGTGCTTTTCAACATTTACTTGAGCATGTAAGCACTTTCTGAATCAAGAATAGAAGTCACTTTCTTCAGCAAGTTATCTACAAGTTCAAAGTGAACTCTGAAGTGAAAATTTAGAGAAGCCTTAATGAGATTTCTCCTATTCTGAAAGCCAATATAAAGAGCCTTCTGGGGCTAGATGCAAACCACTACAGTGCTGCTTAACACATATTTTAATATGAGTTAAAAAGCACTACTTGCTTGACTATTTTTACACATTTGGAAAAAGAATTAGCTACTGAGGAGAAGTATTAGAAATCCATTAGCTTGCCTTCATCCAATCACACACATACAGAGAACACCCCAACTCTACTAGCAGAATGACTTAATCTAGCCAAAGTCATAAAGACTGGAGCATATTAAAAAGGGGGAAAAAAAAAAAAAGGCATAGATTTCCCTGAACAGGAGAAAATTTATTCTGTGATAACATTCTTCTTCCTTGTTGGAAATATGCTGAGGTTCTTAAATACAGTCACTATTGCATTACTCCTTCAATACAGTTAGTCAAGTTTCATCATTACCTATACCTGACAGTCTGAAGCTTCAGAAGCTAGAAATGAGACCTGCAATTTGGTAGCTTAGAATACAATATAACTACTGAAAAAGCTATTAAATACTTCTGAGGGCACAGCATATTCTTTCAGTCATTCTCAAGACTGAATGATCATGATTCTCAACTACTGCATTTCATAGAATCATAGAACTGTTTCAGCTAGAAAAGCCCTCTAAGATCATTGAGTCTAACCACTGAGCTAACACCACCATGTCTCAAAATTCCAGGTCTGTAGAGAGCAATGAGGTCTCCCCTCAGCCTCCTTTTCTCCAGACTAAAGAAGTCCGGTTCCTTCAGCTTCTCCTCATAAGACCTGTTCTCCAGACTCTTTGCCAGCTTCATTGCCCTTCTCTGGAGAAACTCCAGCACCTCAGTGTCTTTCTTACAGTGAGGAGCCCAAAACTGAAACCAGTACCCAAGCTGCAGCCTCACCAGTGCTAAGTACAGGGGGACAATCACTTTCCTACTCCTGCTGGTCACACTATTCCTGATCCAGGCCAGGATGCTAGTGGCCTTCTTGGCCACCAGGGCACATGCTGGCTCATGTTCAACTGCTGTCAGCCAGCACACCCACTGCAAGGCAGTTTCCAGCTATTCTGCCCCAAACCTGGAGCGTTCATGGAGTTGTTGCAACTGAAGTGCAGAGCCTGGCATTTGGCCTTGTTAAACGTCATAAAATTGACCTTGGCCCACTGACTCAGCCTGGCCAGCTTTCTTTGCAGAGCCTTCCTACCTTTGAGCAGATCAACACTCCCAACCCCACCCATCCAGGTCATTGATAAAGATACTAAAGAGAACTGGCCCCAACACTGAGCCCTGGGGATCACCACCTGTGATCGGCCAACAATTGGATTTAACTCCATTCCCCACCACTCTTTGGGCCCAACCATTCAGCCTACTCCAGCAAAGAGTAGGCCCATCCGAGCCATGAGCAGCCTGTTTCTGCAGGAGGATGCTGTGGGAAACATTGTCAAATGCTTTAGTAAAGTCCAGGGAAACAACATCCACACTTTTCCTCATTCGTTAAGCAAGTTACCCTGTCATCGAAGATCAGGTTTGTCAAGCAGGATCTGCTCTTCTGCAACCCATGCTGGCTAGGCTTGATCACCTGGGTGCCCTGCATATGCTGCATAATGGCACTCAAGATGATCTGCTGTATGACCTTCTCTGGCAACAAGGTCAGTCTGACAGGTTTGTGGTTACCCAGATCCTTCTTCTGGCCCTTCTTGTAGGCAGGCATCATGTTTTTCCAGTCTCTAGTCATCTGGGACCTCCCCAGTTAGCCAGGACTGCTGGTAAATGATGGAAAATGACTTGGTGAGCACTTCCACCAGCTCCCTCAGTATCCTCAGCTGTATGCCATCTAGCCCCACAGACTGTGTGTCTAAGCAGTGCGGCAGGTCACTAACCATCTCCTCTTGGAACTTCAGAAGAACACATTTAGAGATTCCTTTCTTTAGGCACATAGTAGTGCAGTGCATTTGGTGGTTTTCCTGAAATCATTACATGCCCTAGAGAGATCAGCTTCACAGTCCAAACCAGAGCTGCTAGGTGTGAATTTGTTAGCAAGTTCTGCTTAGCTAAGCAGCTAATCTTAAGAAAGGTCAGAAAGCAGCTACTATTTAAAGAAAATCTAGTTTAAACAACAGCATAATCAGGGTTAAAAATAAGAGGACTCACTGCTTCCTGATAGGTCATTTTCTAAAGAGAACCTACAACACCTTAAATAACACTGCATTCAATATATTAAAATTAATTTTAAAAATGGACATGGAGTCACAAACACAGCCAGACAGGTGGCTTTCGCTCAGCTGCAGGACCAGTGCTGCTGGTTTTGGATGCAATGTTAGATAAGCTGAGGAAATACGGTGGCATTCCAGAAAAGAGAAGGTAAAAGTAACACTTTATAAAGAGAAGACAATGACATTCAGGTATGCCCAGACTGGACACTCAGTCAGACACTGCTCTGTATTTACTACGTTTTCCTTTGCACCCTCTCCCTTCAACTCTCACAAGACGATCCAACCACCTCATGAAACGAATTGAGTTTCTATGACATATGTTCTTAAGTTCGCTGTTCACTTTGCTAAAATAAATATTTACGTGTTACAAAATCCAGAACTACTCAGAAATCACACGAGTTGGTTATGTAGGCTTATTTAGCATTGCTAAAAAAAGATTTGAATATTTCCAGTTCCTCAGAGACAAAAAATTGACAGTGTAAGTGATGTTCTACACAAAGTGCAGAATCACAGCTCCGGACAAAAGCAGCTTTACCCATTTCTGTACTCAAGACCATTTTATTGTTGCTAGCACTCAACTGTCCATGACAGAAGTGCCCTTTCAACAACCTTCAGCATCTTAACATCTCCCACAGAGATAGTCCTCAGGGCTGTATGGGTCGTCATGACTGAGCACTTGGTCTGCAGCAGCACGGGTCACCTGGAAATTCCTCAGGATGGTCCCTTCCACACAGGTCATCTCATTACTTGCCTCATTGCTGTGGGTCACTGATACAACTACAAGTCTGTATATCTTGTTTGAGGGTTAGGCATTTGAATTTTCCTCCAAAATGGAAGGTTTCTTCCCCACATTCCCATAGTGACAACCTCATGTGGGTGCAAATGGAGCTTATCCAAGGGGCTGATATGTCACAGTGTCTGTGCAGACACACAGAGCTGAGTATTTATACACTAACCCAGAGGACAGACCGGTTAATCAGCTCACACTGCTTCAAATTACAGTGCTCCAACTGCAGTTCTTGTTCACCACAAACAATGAAGCAGCATTACAACTTTTTTTACACCCCAGTCAGTGGATATGAGGCTTATACATCTGGATAGCTACTAAATCATCAAGTTAAATTGTCACCTGGAACTATCTTCTGAACATCAATCCCAAGGGCTGTACTTCAGACACTGAAGTCATTTGTATTCCCAAGATGCTAGAATCAAGTTTAAGTGAGGATCCAACACTGATCTTATGCAGTTAGGCCTTAAGTGGTATAGGTATGGCTGTGTCTTTTAATTAATAGTTTTAAATAAAAAACAAATAAAATTAAAACTTAAAAATATTCCTAGCCCATACAGCTGTGGAGACAGCTTTCCAAGTATGACCCAAGTATTACCCAATGCAGTATCATAAGATTCCTCCGGCACCTTGGCTGCTGATCTTAGCAACAGCAAAGTTAACACGGCCTTAATGTTTACTATTTCTTGTCAGAATCATGCCTGCAAGAGGGGAAACCATTAGTCATTCCAAATTTAAAATACTTGCAATAATGAAGAACAGTGGCACAAAGTTGTCATTCACACAAAAGAGGGAGAGGAAGGCATAATTTGAGAGTAGACATGAGGAAGGAAAAAGCAAGAAGTAAAATTGAAAATTCACAGCTCCCTCAGAAGACTGTGGAAGCAAAGGAACAGTAAGGAAAGAGGAGTTTGTCCATCTTTCTCTGAATGCTGAGTAGAACAAATCTGTCAGTGTCACATAATGAAAGCTAACAACACAAAAAAAGAACCACCAGAAAGGAACAAGGGGGTACATCCTCTTTAAAACACAGCCATGGTGATGCCAAGGCACCTCATCAGGGTATTATCACAGCACTTTCTGTGATCATGCACACCATGATCCCCTGCTTTCCATATTTACCTCTGACTAGTCGGTTTAGCCTTCTATCCTGTAAACTTCTTCTAATCCTATCCAAGTCCTGACCAGCAAGGTAAATTACTAACATGCTCCATAGAACCAACCAACCAAATGTTTCAACACCAAAATATCACTGAAGACAATAATCAGCTTTGCTTTATTTAAAGGCTTATTGGTATGTACATGCATGTGTATATATATGTGTGTGTGTGTGTATATCTAGTCTAGAGGTCTGTGGTAATGGGTTGGACTTGATGATCTTTGCGGTCTCTTCCAACCTTGCTGATACTGTGATATATATATATTTTTTTCTTTCCATTAAAGGAGCCTACAAATCTCTCGGCAGACATTGAGGTGGAGCAATGCTTCTTGAAGAGAGACATCCCTCACCTACCTCTAGGCAAGCGTGTTTATCGGAGAGGTACAGCACTGTATGTGTGAAAGCAGATAGGATGGCTCTGCTCTTAGTCTAGTTGATTCTGGCTCTCATTAAGTACTAGATCAGGAATTTGAACTGTACATTGTTTTTTAACAAAGCCATAACCACACAACACAAAAAAAAAATTATTCAATGAACACCACAGAAATAAATGGCAGAGATGGAGAAGCCAGAGAAGCCCATTTCTGCACAGCTCCATGTAAGATGTAGTAGGGCACTTGTGTAGCCTCAATGTCAAGTATCACTGGTACACACAAACACCAATTGCTTGTTTGGGACCTGGCTGTGTACTCCTGCTCCATCAGACGGTGACCTTTTAATGCTTCGAAATTCAGTCTTCTGCCCACTGTGCTCATTTGACTATTTCAAGTAGCTTCTCTCCTTTCCCCTTTCTCCCCTTCCATCTCCTCTTCCATTTCTGTCCTCCATCTTTCTCATACTTATTCTAACTTCCTTTGTGAACAGGTTTTGAAAATGAGAGAGAATAAAATAAGTTATACTCAAATTACTGCATTCCACACAGCCGTTACAAGTCAGCCAGGGTTGAGGCTTTCTTCCTAAACAGGTTGCTAATTGCTTCCATAAATTCTGAAGCCCTCATTTTGAGCATTCAGCACATTTCCCCAAAACTCAGTAAAAAGTTGTAAAAAAGTAGATTTTGAATTTTGGAATGCAAGCATAAGGACTGAACTCCTCTTATCAAATAATGCTTAATCTTTCAAGGCAGCACACATATGCTTATTAATGCATGCAGAGTAAGGACTGGACCTCCAGATAAACTTGTGCTCTAATATCAAAACCAACCAAGAACAAGTGTCAGCATATTCTAGGTAGTTAAGACACCATAATTTCTAATATTTACTTAAATTATGTAACAATATGTATATTTACATTATAAAACTATTCACATTTATGCTCTGACCTACTTAAGCAAATTGTTTTTCCCCAATTGCACAATTATGAACCAGAGCAGAAAAATCAGACTTTACAAAGTTAGTAAATCAATTCAGTGTCATTACAAATTATTAACATTACTACTTCAGAGTCTGCAGTCACCTGATTATAACTTTCTATTTAAATATTTCCAAGAAACATTGTTTTGTTTGCCAACACCTTTATTACTACTCATACATTAACCTTCTTTTAATCAACTCCAACTAACTTCAGATTATACATTGAAACTACTGGCTCCTTAACAGAAACTACTCACAAAATCCACTAAAGCAAAGCTTATGTTTCCTCCATAGCTACTCCTAACTTTCTCATACCCCAAAAGACAATACATGCTTTTATGTTCCCTTTCATGGCAGCAGACAGAAAACCCAGGAAAATGCTGCTTTTGAGCCAATAAAAGTTTGCATCAAGTAACTCTGGCTACATTAAGTGTTTTGAACTGGCTAGGTCCCAGCCAAAATCACCTCCCCACCCCATTTTCAAAGAAAGTGAACAACTTAAAACCAGATGCTGCCTCCATATCTAAAAATGAGCTCAAAACTCATGTACCCCATGTTCAGATATAGGCAGATTAACAAACATGTTAACAAATTAACAGGGGTTCAAGTTAACAAGCACTTAAAAGGACTTGGCTACTTATCCTCCCTGAGCAACACTATGCAGTCTTCCCTCAGAGGAACACATAGTCCTGAGTTAGAGCTACAAATGCCAAAGAAAAACATTTCAAAGGATGCAACACAGGCACCCTAAAAACATATAACTGGAAGCTTTGCAAGTGAAACAATTTCAGTACCTAAGATCTCGTATATAATCATTCTACTTACAAACTGGAATTGAGACAAAATATTTTTGCAATTAACGCTTTGAAAGTATTCAGCAGAACCCTTTCTTAAAATTCCAAACCCAAATGTTTTAAGAACACCACATCCAAAATGATTTAGAATGCTGAGTGAGGTCTCCAGAACTTCTACCCTGTAAAGGAATAGTGAAGACAATGCTAAGGAGATCAGATAAGAATAGCTCCAGCTCCTAGGTTCATTCTTTCCTAAGAAGTCACTAGCAAGAATGCAGCAAATGTTAGTTTTGAGGTGCTGGTATAATATTTCCTCTTTTAGCCTAGCAGCATGTTTCAGGCACAAAATTAGTTTTAAAGGTTGATAGAGAAAAAGCATTCTGTAGGCACTGAAAGTCTAGAAGGTCAGTGTCAGCACCGCCTGCGTTCTTGTAAGACAGCAAGCAATTCCACGCTCTCTTGGAAATGCTGCATATTAAATACAAGCTAAAAGCCATGTTTTGCATAGATTTCAGACAGCAACTTAATACACAAGCCCTTAGCTTAGATTCTATACATACTACCTTAAAAGAAAGTCTATTCTCATTGCCAACGAAGATGCTGAAGTTTTTATTCTGATAGCTTGACAGTTCCACCCAAAATGCCAGTGACCACTAGCAATGGAGATGCTGGGTTCTCATGAAACTGCCTTTTTTTACTTTGTTGTTATGCTGAAATATTACCTGAAGCAGTTAGTCAAGACATCAGAGAGTTTTAAAAACTACAGGTCACAAAAAATTTTATTAGAGCTATAACTGGGATTCTCCTGCTACAGATAAATCATAGCTGAAATTCATTAAAACACTAGTTAAGTGTGAGACATGATGTTCCTTCAAAATATTAGATAAATGAGTAGAAGCAGGTAGAAATGTATGCAATTTGTTCTGGAAAATAACTTTCATTAAATTCACACATGAGACACTAGACATACAGTCTCAAAGGCATCCATTTGGACCTTTAAAATGCTTTTTGTTTGTTGCCAAATACGCAATGCATGCTGAGACATAAGAACCTAGGGGCACAACATAAACAGCTGAACAAAAAAATTCTGCCAATAACTGAGAATTTGCCAAGCCTGTAAAAAATTAACACACAGGAGGTTTCAGCTTAAGTGGAACTTAGTTCAAAGGAAAGAGAAATGCTTAAAGAAACCTAAGAAAATCTGGAACTACACAGGATTTGTTTTTTTGTTTTTTGTTTTTTTTTTAAAACAACAGTAATGTGTTATACAACTTACACACCAAGGTATCAGTTACCAGGAGACTGCAATGCAGCCAAACATTCAAAACTATGGCTTTAAAAATCACTGATCCTTTATGTTAAAGTACATATTCTAAAGGTCCACTGCACAGCAGATGCTGCCAAGAGACTTGAAACTCGAGGAACTCTACAATAACAAGATACATTAGAGCATACTTGAGTATTTTTTAAGTGCATAAATTTGAAAAATTAACAAGCACATGATTATTTTGGTACTGGTGTAAGGAGCTCATGATAATGTTGCAAGACAAGCTAAAACCCAAATCTCAGCAGAATTTGAATTCGTCCTCTAATTCAGACTTACTAACTCTACAGCTGGAATACATTAATCTGTTGGATCACAAAAAATACTATTAAATTGGTGCACTCCAGACTGCACTATTTGTGCAGAACTAGTCATGTAACTTAACCTGCGAGACAGTGGTTCAAAGGCAGGCTGAACACAGTGCTGGAATTACAGCCAAATGGGATTTGTATTTTTGCCATGGAAAAGATACACTAAAGACAGCGCTTTTAACACTGACAAAGAGGATTCGAAATTAGGGAGTTCTCACTGGTACAAAAGTTATGGCTGAAAGTATTGTCTGCTATTGGAGACTGGTTTTTTTTTTTCCAAACAAGACAGACACCTGTCAGTCAGCATAGCTATAAAACAGAGATGTCATGCCTTCAGATGAACTAGATGATCTCTCAATGTCTTTCCACCCCTTAAATCATAAATGACTGCACAGATGGTTGAGTAAGAGCAAAGTTCAGAGTTGTTGCTTAAATAAAAACAGCCTCACCCAACCTTCTCATCTCCAGACAGATTGCCTCCTTTCTTCTTCTGGAACAAACACGTGGGACTGGGGCACTGATCTGGTTAAAAAATACACCTCTCTCTCTTTTGCCAGTTTATCTTAGACCAAGCTTGTTTCTCTGTTCTGTTCCACTGTGCAGGAGCATGTCTGGGGACACCAGCTCAGAGAGAGGAAGAGGCAAAAAGGGCAGTCTAAATGGGCAAGGACTATGACTGCTTACACCAGCACTCTACCAGAAGTGGTGCATGCAGCTTGAACAAAAGGAACAGCAGTAAGATTTTAACAGAAAAATAATTACTTTCAATAGAACAGTCTATGTTGCTGGGAACAGCAGCAGAGCTTTCAGACACATGGCTGTGTTAGCAGATTAGGCAAAGCACAGGACAGAACAAAACTGCTCAGAATGTAAACATAACCATTCTAACCTTGAACACGAAAAGCACTTGGGATTTAGGCAACAGAGAAATGGTATAGTGACAAGCCAGAGAAGCAGTCAGTGGTTCCTTTGGAAGAAGGGTAAACTGCAGTTAGTGATAGAATGATGCATCATGTCTTGTGCCATCTCAAGCATTCATGTGGTCACAAGTTGGGTCAGAGATAATCACTTGAAGCAATCCACCCTCCAGTTGCTCTTACCACATCCTGTTGAACTAGGGATCCTCCTTGTAGCAAACAGACTTGAAGACTAAAGCAGCAGCAGGTAGGAGTATCAGACATCTTTACTAGACACACAGATAGCTGTATTTGTGACATCTGACAATCAATTGGCACGCTGCCCATCAGATACAAGGGTTGCAACCTCGCAGGGCATCTACATTGACTAGTTAGTGATTCAGCAAAGAAAATAGCAGTCCATGAGATCCATGCTAGTAACAATAGCGTGGGGAAGCACAGGGAGGGTGCTCTGAAGAACAAGTTCAGGTCACTGGGCAGGAGACTTACATTCAGGAATTTCATGGTGTTATTCTCTGAAAAGTTGCCGGTTCGACATGCGAGGCCAGAGGAGGAGGGTAGGACAGGAAGCCCATGATACAGAGGGAAAGGATTTAGGCATGATGGGAACAGGAAGAACTTGTTAGGCATGCCCATTAGTCACACTGGTGTCAGCCAGGCTGGTATGCTAATCAGAGTTTTGGAACTTAAAAACAACTACACTACTGCTAGAAATTTCAGAAGTAACACAGAAGAAGCCCAAATGCTTGGCCTCACCTGACACCCTCAAAGTAACAAGCAACTCCAAGGCTTGATGGAAGTAGGACAAATCAATACAGGATAATACTGATAGGCTACCAGCTTACTCAGCAATGCCAACAGGAACAACAAACATCTGGTGGGGAATGGCACTGTATGTGAAGGACACAAACATTTAATGTCATAAGGTATTACAGGAGAAGAGGAACCAAATAAACTTATGGTAGAAGACACATAGACACATAATTGAGTAATAAAGACATACCAACTGCACTACCAGTTCAGGAAGATACAGAGTTGCAACCTTAGGAAAGGTTTTAACAGTGGGTAACTGAAATCTCCCAATATAAAGTTGACCTTGTGCCTCATCAGAATGAGATGCAGAGAATTTTTTCTTTTACCTAGCTAACAACTGCTTCCTTAGAAATCAGTGCTTGGAAAGATGTATTTTTTGGTTTGGTTTTGAGTGGCACACAAGACTTAAAGGATATCAACAGGAAACCTGCTCTATAAGTGTGCCTGCACTGCAATTGTGTTTCAACATTGTAGTTGGCCACAACAGGCCATAAAAATATTTAGCACACAGAAAATTAATTTCAAGTAGAAAATAAATAAAATTAAGAGATCAGTAATCCTCTCAACCCATTCCCACTCAAAAAAAAAAAAAAAAAA
>WBNM01034226.1:170635-219413 GCA_013399055.1 Ramphastos sulfuratus
AAAAAACCACCAAACAAAAAAAACCCCCAACAAACAAACAAATCAGTCATCCCAACCCTGAAAGGAATGATCCAAACAGCAAAATGTTTCACAGCTTGGAGGTTGTTAAAAACAAAACCACCATATTAAAAAACCCACCAAAAACCAACAAAGCAGACAGAATTCTGTATTACAATACCTGGTAAAACATTCACCACAGTTAGAAGAGAAAACAAAAGCAGCTGAAAAAAATCTCAGCCCCGACAACAAAAGCCTATACCTTGCATGACTGAATAAAGAAGGTAAGGAGAGCATCAGAGAGAGGTCAGCTTTTGAAAACAAAGTTTGACTAATGGAAACAGAACAGATTATCAACTACATGGTAGTCAGAAGTAAACAGTAAGTAAGAAACTGAAAAAATGTTTGGGCAGCACCTTGAAAAGTTACTGAACTACATCAAAAGCAGGAAAACAACAAGTAAACTCAGAGGCTGTCTTGCAAACCAAGGTGAAAAAGCAATACAGGGGTGATGGCACCAATGCATAGGAGCTCACTGAACACCCTTTTTCCGAATCTTCACTGGTGAAGGAACTGGGGAGACTTTCAGGCTATCTTTATAGTATAGAGATTGGAGGGCCTAGGTCAATTTGAGTTACATATAGGGGAGGGGAGTATTGCATGGACAAATTAGGTGTAGTTCACTTAAAACAGGCATTTAGAGGACAGTTCCAAACCTGAAAGTGGAAAGCCACTGGCTGCCAGCATTAACTCCAGTGCACATAAATGACCCTGAAGGGACCGACACTCTAGAAAAGCAAATATGACTTCAAATCCTGTAAAGTGTATGTGTGGCTTCTGCAAAAAGGAAAATCTACCAAAACCACACCACTGTCCCCCAGCTGAAGCTAGCTTACAGAATCCTCACAATCTGGGGACTGAACTGACTGCATATCTGGGTTGAACACTGAATCTTATGGAAGGGATCAATCAGGATTATTTTGGAAAAAAAACTTGTATCAACTTAAGTCAACCAAGAGAGGCTCAAGACTCACTGTGACAGCCTGCATCTTCTGCTCCTACACATTGCAGACTGCTGGCAAACCTCAGTCTTGAAATCATGATGAACCGGTTTGCTGTGCCTTGCAATGTTTATAACTACGTGCCTAAAAGCACCGTGATGCACCCAGATGAACTCAGCAGGGGGGGAAAAAAAAAATCCCATTACCTTGTTTAGCCTTATATTGCAGCCTGTAAGCTTTGCTCTGATGACTGGGGAATTGGATGTAGGGCAAACAACTGGCAATACTGTTAACAGCAGATACATGAAAGAAAGCTTGTCAGATGTGATGGCTTTTTTCCCCCCCCCCAGCTTCCGGATGTACTTGCAGGCACCAATCTACCTGCTGATGGTGCAAAAGCTGGAAAAAGTCACTTGGGGCAGTTCATAAAAATGAAGATGAAACTCCAGTGTTTCCAGAGATATCTCTAGCACTGCTGCAGACAATTGCAGGCAAATGGTCTCAACCCAGGAGAGCAGTCACATTCTCAGATCAGGAAACAAATCCAGGTTAATGCAACTTAAGCTGCAGTTCTCGGCAGCCTAAAATTAATAAAGGCTAGTTGTGAGGGTCCTATCTCTTCCCAGACTGCAAGGGAAGACCCAATCCCTTAAGCCAGCTTTGGCATTTAGCATGCTGAAAGACTCAGCAAAAAGTCTTACAACTCAGCAAAAAAATAACCTAACAAAAACTGGTAGAGTTATCTGCTGCTGACTTACCAAGCTGAAACAGCACAGCAAGCACACACTGATCAATGCAAGTAGTACAAGAGAGGGTGTGGGGCGCACACACAGGAGGATGTTTTGTCTGCCACAAACATGCAGTCTCATCCAAAAGTTGAATTTAACTTACATTAGTTCCCCAAACCAGCAGACTACAGTCACACCATTAATTATGCCTGCAGCAGATTTGGTATGTGAGTGAAGTCAGACTGTGAAACTACAGACCAGTTCTGTAATGTCATTCAAGTGGCTCACAGGATACAAACACATGGCACAAAACAGCTATTCTGCACTAATAACATCCAAGGAAAACAAAATTCTGAAAGACCTGGAATTAACCTCAAGAAAAGAGACTGCAGTGTTTCCACAGCAAAGCTTAAACACTTTCTAAATTTAAATAGTCTTTCAAACATCACATGAGATACAAACAGTCTCCCAGAACTGTACACTACATCTTCAGTAAAATCCCTTCAAATTTCAAAACTGAATTTCAAAACCCATCCCATCAGCCTGGAAACACTGGAAAATAACCAGGGTGCATTTTAATTCTGATGCGCTGAAACCTACGTGCTTGTCTTTTTTTGTTTTTCTTCACTAGGTACCATTTTATGAAAGCAAAAAGCTAATTACATCTCCAAATCAACCTTGGAAATTATGCAACATTTCTGAAGCTATCTAGACAAAATTACAGCTACACTAGGCACCAGCAAAACAGGCACAGCCTTTCCAAAGTAGTACCAGAGCTCTCTGAAAATATTGTGTGCTGCATCTCTATCACACAAATATATGGTATAAAATTGCCATTTTTGTTACAGATAATTAAGTTGGTTTACTACCAAAAAGCCACAACAGCTCACTATCCATGAGCAGATTCACACAATCATTATTCAGTTATTACTCTGGGACTTAACCGAAAAAATTAACAAAGAAAAAAAAAAAAAAACCAAACCAACAAATGGCTGTGGACATCACTGACCTGAAGGGCAGTATTATTTTGTTATTAAATCCATACATTAGAAACCTCATTGGCTGACCTGGCTGACCAGGTGTATCTTTATTCCAGAGGACTAAAGATTCAACCATCCTACTGCCTATTTGCTTTAAAAATCACCACACTTAAAACAGCTGATGGCTTTTAAAGGACTTGAAAGCAGCAGAGAGATCCAAGTTGGTCCTTTCTGGATTTCTCAGTGCAATGCTTTAATGTGCCAGGCCTCCTATTTTCACCTCTTCCAAGGCAGAAGAATTCAACTATCATCTCAGTCACTGACCAGACTCGTGCCACAACTATTCGCCAGACCTGACAACTGGAGGTGGGCATCTGTTTTTGTTTTGGTAACCTGTGACAGGTGAGTCTACTACAAGTGAGTTCTACTGAAATTAAAGGAAGGATTTACGTGCTGGACTTTGCTCAGGTACAGCAACTGGTGCAGCATCCATGCCATCCAAAGGACTCAGCTCTCTGCCAAATGATACAGGTGAACAGGACATGGCATGTTCCACCTCAGCAGTTTACCTCATGGTGTGAGGCCAAACGCTTCCTTTGACCATCACTTCCAGTTTCATCTCTTTAGAGGTTGCCACTCCCTCAGCCGCATCCAAGCCCAAAACATAGGTAGCAGTGGCCATCCTTCACCTGACAGGGGAAACATCAGCTAAGGTGAGGGGAAATAAAACAATGACCATTTGAAAACACTGATAAAGACCTTGTCAGCTGCTGAAGCAATAATCACCTACCATCTCACATTGCTGGCTTGGGGGTGCTTGGTTTTAAAAAACCAACCAATCAACCCACCAAAACTCAGCTTTGCTCAAGAAGTTGTTCCCATAGAACAATTTCAAAATCTATCAATTTCAAGTCTCCTGACAGAGAAAGTAAATGTGTAAGCTTCGACCTCTCCAAATACCTCAGGGTGAACCTGTCACTTCATCTCCCTGTTACTCCATTTCCTAGAACCTGTGCTCCTAAACCGCTCCATTTATTTGCTGTCATGAACTGCTAACAAAATCCATTTTGTTAGCTGGCTAAAGTTGGTAATAAAGTCTCCAATATTGCTAGTTTTAAAAAATTACTGCTTAACAGATATTTTGTTTGTCACTGGACTTGTCATTTCCTTGGGTTTTATTCTGGCAATGCTTCTTATTAACTGCAGCAATACTGTGTTCAGAAAAAGCAATATCCCCATTCAACATGAACCATTACTGAGTTATGGTTCAGTTCAAATTCAGTGAAAAGTTATTTATACATATAACATTCTCCAAATTCATTACCTGTACAGAGCTCTACTATTGACCAATGTTTGCCTCTGTTCACCTCCACCTCAAGAATGACATAAATCTTACTCAAGCCAAAGGCAAAGTGGAAAGAACAGTAAAGGTTTCTCTGCCAAAATGAAACAGTTTATTAGAAAACAAACCCCAGTGACTAAGTCAGCAATCCTGCTAGACCTGAATGGGTCACAAAGACCCAGTTTGTCTCTGAACTCATACTGAAACAATCTGCTTAAAGTAAGTTATTCTGCTTTTTATCAGAAGCTACATACAGAGAGTCCATCTCTCAGTTCTTAGAGGTATGATACTAAGCTTCATCTATCACTATCATTCTCCAATAGTAATCGTTCCCTTCAAAGAAAAAATAAAAGCATTGCTGTCACACTTTAGAAGAGAAATCCCCATATTCAGAGACAGAATCCACCAGCAACAGAACTGAACTCCTCTGTCAGAACTACCTGTGGATCATTACTAACTCCTACGACTGTACCAAAGGGCATGATCAAGTTACCAACTTCTGCAAATGTCAATTTCAAAAAAGGGGGGAGAAAAAAGGAATTTTTAACCTATAAATAAACAAACTGACAACATGATATGGAGAAGATATGCTTTGTCACTGTAGTCTGGTAACTGGAGACTTTCAATGGCAAAAATGTTTTTATTCTTGACCTTTATCACCAGTAGATTTCTCAATCCAGAACATATTACCAAAACAGAAGCCACAAAGGGACCAGGATTATTGCCATCCATGATTCTCCTTCCACGGCAAGGCCACAAGGAAGAAAAAAACAAACAAACAAACAAAACCCCAAAAAAAACCAAACCACCAAACACAAAAAACCACAAACAAACAAAAAAAACCCACGAAAAAACAACAAACCCCACAGTGATGCCTAAAAGCCCAGACCTGCTGCAATGAACTCAGAGGGAAGAGGAACCTTTTAAACTATCATTCTATTATGCTCATTCCCAAAGGCAATGCATCATATATTCATATATTTATGTGATCAAGACCTATCCAAACTATTTGGATTGCTTGTCCCCACTAATCCTTTTAAATATTACTATAAAGCCATACTGCTGCAGTAAGTAGAAACTTTACACTCTAAAACTTATTCTGTCATTCTATATGCCTTTATTCTTCTGGCAATACTGGCATCCAGTTTGAATAGTTAGTTTGTGGCCAAACCTTGCATGATTACAATTCCGTTACAATCTACACCATGTTGGGAAGGGTGGGGTGGATAGGGCATTGGAGAGGAATACTGACAAAGTACATCACTTCTGGCTAAAGTTATCCCAAACTAAAAGTTGTTGAAGAAGAGAAAAATATCTGGGGAAGTATTATTCTACAGTCAGTTCTTGTACCTTCCTTGCCATCCTACCTTCTCTTTCTGCTCATTTTAATTTTTCAATATTCAGTGATTCAAGAAATCTTGTTTCACTATGGAACCATAGTTTGCTGGCTCTACCAGGACAGTAAATGCCTAACTATACCTTTCCCTCAGTTCTAAAATATCCATAAAAGAATGGTGCACATGTGACTAGGATGAACAGCATGTCTAGAGCAGAAACAATTACGCAATATGATTTTGGAAGGTCTTGTCTTTGATATGCACTAGCAGATTTAACTGTTCTCAGAAAGGATGCGCTAAACAGTAGCCTAATGATACAGAGGAGGGTACTGAGGCTAACAGAACTCAAAAGTGGGAAACTATCCTGAACAAAAACAAAAAAAAAATTAAAAAATCCATTGAACATTCTGTGATTTGATTGAGAAGCAACAATAGCATTTGAAGGATTCATGCTAACATGAGTACAACCATGATTCATTTCAGATACAATTGTGACTAGTTAAAAAAACAAGTTGCCAATTTAAGCAAAAATATGCTGAGTTTAGTCTGCAGAGCAATTTCCACTAAACAGTCTACACAAAATAACAACCAAGAAATTATATTATGCTTATGCCTAACTTTTGAATGTCTGTGATCCATACATTTCAATAACTACTGCCCAGAGTAGGAGTAAATACTTTCCACCTCCAAACTGCAGCATATGGCCTTATAAGGTGAAATTACCTGTAAGCATATCTTCATGGCTTAGCACTTTTCCGTGGAAAAAGTCAAACAAACAAAAAACCAAAACCCACCAAAGCACAGACAAGAACATTTTTTAAACCAAGACAAAATCTCAGTGAAAACTTCATAAAAGAATCAGACCTAAAGCCTCCATAATTCAATTCATGAAGTGGGCTGCAAAAATTTACAGCAATCTTATGAGGAACTGTTCAGGTTCAGTCCACTTACTTAGAACAGACAAAAGTTCTTCATTCCAATCACTTAAAATAAAACACATTGCAGCAGCACTTAGAGTTTTTCATCCCACCCACTGGCTTGCTGAAGTTTTGTTCCCCTCATGCGTAAGGGGATACATCAGTTGCAATAACTCCTCTTCCTTCAGGCACTGCAAGCAGTCTTTGAAGAGAGTTTCTTTCCTTACTACAACTATACCTTTGCTATGGGTTTTTCACCCACCTCCTCAGCCTCCAATACTGTCTCTGCGGAAAGACTACTTAGAGAAGGCTGATGCAACACTCTTCTGACTGGCATTCACTGCTTGTTTAATGTGGCAGTCAAAGTACTAAGGACTAAAAAAAAAAAAAAAATCTCTTTTTCCTCCTGACAAAGCTTAGATGCAACCTCTACACCTAGCACATCATCATCCCAAACAGTCAATCTTATAGCACATCTATTTATACAGACAAGAACTGCCTTGCGACTTGTCATTCACTGGCAGCTGAATTTCTTTTGCTCCCTTAGTGGATAAGGAAAATGGTGTGGCACGCAGTCCTTATACTCTTAGTCACCTGAAAATGGGGCTGAAGTGACCAGATTTACTCATCTGGCCCACACTGTCACACATCGGTGGAGAATCACTTGCTTATTACCACCTTTCTCAATACACCAACACTTGTGAACTGTACAACTTTATCAATACAATTCTTTTATCTGTGCAAAATGCCACATGGAAAACAAGGTAAGTGAGTTAACTCTGTAGAAAGGATGAAGCAGAATTCTGATGCTGATTAGAAGAGGGTTATGACCAGCACCTTTCCTTCTTTTCTCTTTCAAACATAGACTCCAAGTACTATCTCAGTAAAGTAGGCAGTGTCACAGATACTGGAACCCATCAGTGTACCATCAAAGCCTGGAGAGGCAGTGTCTTTGCTGGAGAAGGGCAAAGGATACATTACTGGAGTGTGTCTATGGCTCACATACCAAAAGCATCACAGCCCTTATGCAGGACTTTGCCAAAAGTGCCAGAGTTCAAGCTCATGGAAAGAAAGGTTTAAAACAAGATCTTCTGTGGTGCTACAGTTTGTGAGAGCTCACTCCCTACAATACAGAAAGCCATGACTGCTCTGGGAAGACATACACCGCTCCACACAGCTGCTGTCCCAGTGACCTTGCCACAACTCGGCAGAGCTGTTCTGCATTCTATAAGATGTCATTCTCATGAAATTAGCACTTTAATAACCTTGGCTGCAAGTACTCAGCGTGGCAAAGCATAACCACATACTCACAACAAGCAATGCCTTCCAGGAAGCTATCAAAGCCGAGTCAGATCACAAAAATTTAAGGCATATCCTATGAGACATATAAACATACATGCAGTCTGCTAGGCAAACAGCAGGAGTGGAGAGATGTAACAAATGCAACAAATACCTCACCGAATAAATGTTTATAGCCAGTGGAGCAGGGGGTATCACACTAAACAAATAAAGCCCTTGACACTGATCCCTTCTGTCAAGACCCCAGTAACAAAAGTTAAGAGCTTTTTTAAAAGGTCATACAAGCAATCCAGAAAGAGATACACACTGTTGTTTACAGCACTGGACTGAGAAACACCACTGCCTGCAGTCAGTCAGCATCTAACGAACAGTAAAGAAATCTGGATAATCATAGAATGGTAAGGTTGGAAGGGACCTCAAGGATCATCTAGTTCCAACCCCCCGCCATAGGCAGGGACACCTCTCACTAGTACAGGTCACTCAAGGCCTCGTCCAACCTGGCCTTGAACACCTCCACGCAAATGTATCAATCCAAATTAACCATGTGCTATCTGAACCCATCACCAACACCAACTTAACAGCTCCATTCCATTGCACTCCCTCTCTAGCATGCTTTGTTATTAGGACATGCGTTTGAGAATTTTTGAATTAGCTACAGTAGCGCGGTCCCATCTTGTTATCCAAATGCTAACTCTGCAATGCTAAACTGAGCATCAATACAACACCCCACTCCTCAGGAGCATAAACATCATTAAAAAAAGGTCAAGCATTTTCATAATAGTTTGCTAATAAGGGTCAGGGCCTGACCAAACTTGGTTTTGCCTCCAGCCTAGCAAGAGTTTCTGTATTGTCCAAACTCTGACATGTCTACTATTTTTAAATAATTTGCATCTTTCCTGCCTTCATTCAGACTTTTACCAAACAAATCACCAAGATCTGACTCAGAAAACTTTTGTATTAACATACTAGCACTTCTGCTTCTGAAGACAATAATTTGATGCTATGGAAAACCTGCAGTTAACTGCAAACAAGTAATTAATGTAAAAATAGACAGCTTGGCATACCGAGCTGGTTCCCTTAATTATAGCACGAGTCTTGAGAGAACCAAGAATTATGGACTGGATAGTGCACTTCACTCATTGATTGGTCACAGCAAGCTCAGCTAGCCTGGTCTTCCACACTTTTATTCCCTGGTTAACTCCTAGTTATCAACAACAGCAACTACTCTCCATCTTTCTGGAGATGAGCAGTTCAAAAGGAAGTACAGGGCTCATTAACAGAGCTGCCCATACACTTAGATGATACCTACTTGTTTCTTAACAGATATGACAGAGAAAGTGCCAACATTATATTTCTCCTGGTTTAGCATTCACTGTGAGATAACATTACATTTAGAAAAACATTTAAGTCACACCTGAACAAGCGGCAGAGCTTTGCACTTTTTAATAACTCTAAAAATTTGTGCTCTCAAACCATTAAGATCTCAACAATTTCTAACAAAGAGTATTAGATGTACACATGAAGTAAATCAAATCCAGATCCAAACCATATTTTTCTCATAAGCAGACAGGCTAAACAGGAACATATCAAGTCAAAAAACAGTCAAAATTTCAATCTGCAAAATCCACAGAAATCTTTGTAAGGAAATTATCTTCATAAGATAGAATAAAAGAATGTAACAAAAGATATGAACTTAACTAAAACAGAAGATGCAATAAAAATGAATGACCAAACTGACAGCACAGGGAGAGGTGGCTGCTGACCCCTCCTTACCCTACGCGGGGCATGAGAACAATTAACTTCTGCAAAACCAGGACTGCAGTGAATCAGAGCATTTATTGTAACTCTGTGGTGACCACTCGTAGTCGAAGAAACAGCCAGAGGCCATCCATAACACTATGATGTCATCTCATCTACTAATAGAAACTACCTCATTTGGACACACGAACAGCTCACTGAAATGAGCTTATGAAGGAAAAAAAAGAAGCCCTCAAATTATAGTTAACCTAATTTGGAGTTCATCATAGCAGTATTTTCACCATTCATGAATCATATCAGAAGATAAACCTACTGGAAGAGGTAAAGCTCTTTCTGAAGCCACACAGCTTCATGCTTTTTCCCCCCCTCTGCTGTCCAAGACACATTCACCACTCCTGCTTTCAAATATGCTGGGAATTCCCTGCTGAGCACTGCCAACACCAGTGGAAATACACATTTTCTGCTGCACTGTATTTTAAAAGCATCTACCACAGAATGCCTCTGAAAGAACTACCACTTTGTACTCCAATATTTAATATTCAACAGTAAAGACCATGTTAAGTCAGAAAAGAATACTGAAGCTTATACAAAACCACAAGACATAGACATGAAAAGCAGAATGAAGTCAGACACACAGACATGCAAGAACACTTCCCTGTCCGCATGTTTCATTGCTGTGTTTCTCGGTTTGTGACTGGTGTTGATCTTCAGCCAGGACCAAGCAATCATTAGAACTGTTGTGTAATGCTGCTGAGTGTGACAGTAAATGCACATTATTTCACAGAGTCTGCCACATGAATGAGTGTCTACTGCCACACAACTAAGCTCGCCAGAGAAACAACAAAATCTCCAAGTTCTGATATTAAGAATAACTGAGTAGGGACTGTGGAAGAAGGGTTTTTAAAGACAAAACGAAATTCATGTTTTGATAAGCTTCCAGGCAAATATTCTCCAAAATACCTGTAAAGAAAGTAAAGCAGGAAGTCAAGACTGCAGTAAAGAAACAAGAAATAGAGAAAAGCATGTAATCCCATCAAGGTGCAAACCATAACATTTTTATTTACATGTGTGTAAGCATATGTACATGCTTACAGACAACCCTAATCTTTCTTCAAAGTCTTAAAAATCAAGCATCAGGCAGTGATTTAACACTTTGGAAGAAAATAGCTTTGGGACTGTACAGAAAGATTTAAAACTATTTCAATCTAAATTCCTACCAAATCACCCCCATTAGCAACAAAACAATATCAAGACACAGTAACCAAGACAAAATACTGGATAGTCAGTAACAAATCCTCAAACCAATTCTCTACTACAGAGTCAAGATACACACACTCGGAGCAGTCACAACTTTGAGAATGTGAAAACTACTGGGCACAAGATTAGCTCGTTCCACATTTTTAAACTATACTGAATGTAAATGTCTCCAAATCTCACTAACAAAGACATAAGGCAATGCAGTACTGCCACCCCATATCATTCTAGAATATGTAAATTGGCAGATCTTGGACCTGAAAGCAATGAAATACAAAGGTCAGGCACATAAACAGCAGAGCACAGCACATCTCTAGCTGCTGCAAAACACTAGGTCATCAATGAAGAAATGAACTGATAGAATTCCAAGCTAAGTCTTTAGGTCAAGACTGGATATGACCTACAAAATATTTCAATGCAGAGGCCTTCAATCACAGAAGGTGATCGAACCATACAGATTATTCTTGTGGCAAAGAACGCAGTTGCCAGCACCACTTCTGTCTGAGGGCTGGAGCCTCCACAAACACACGTGGCTGGCAGCCTGTGCAGGCACAGCAGCTCTGATGCTTCCCTACAGCACCAGCTCTGCCACAAGTACTCAGATCAGCTACACACATCATTTTATGCCTCTGGCACAGTTCCCTCTGGCAGGCAAGGAGGACATGAGCAAGCCATCATCTAGGCATTGACGGTACTCATGGAAAACATCTTTCCCAAGTGTTCCTCAACCAGACAGGAAGCAGAGTATGGGCTGCATCAGCCATCACAGCAAAAGCTTGTTCTTGATGACCACGTGTCAGATCACAAGGGCAGAACAAAATTTCCTTTACAAATTGTGTCAAGAATGGGTGGTCACTGCAAAAATAATCCTGTTTACCAGCAGGTGACCTTCCGAAAGGGACTATCAGAAGCAAATGTTTAGCAAATAAGTTAACTGGCTGGATTGCCATACAGTGTCTTTCCCACAAAGACAGTGACATTAAAATTAAGCAGACAGGATGAAGAGCTTGAGGCGGATGCTGTGCAGGATCAAAAACTCGCAAAAGTGATTTCTGTTGCCAAGGGAAATCTTTACAGTGAGCAGAGATGTGAGAATCTTCAAGAGAGAAAGTCCTCCTCGTTGCTCACAGCACAGCTTCAACTAAACTCTTCACACTCACCCTTCTCATCCTGTCACAATCTCCTTTGCTCACACTTGCACCTTCACTCAAACACTGTCCTACTAGAAGAAAAGTACTATTGAGTGGTATGAACCTTGAGCCCTTACACGCTGGTTCTACAATAGAAGGCAGGACAGGGTACGATCTCCACTGATCAGAGGGGCACAGAGTGCATTGCACAAGACCAAACCAGGAAGGAAGTAAAAGGGAACAAGTTACTTGTCAGAAAGGTGAAAAACACAGGGGAAAAAAGGCTACTCTGTTTTCCTTCTCCCCAGATGAGTAGGGTAAAATGTTTTTACAATTCTTCCTGAATCCCCTTACAATTTATTTCTATTGCTACTTCTAAAAACCCTGCTTTTAATCAATTGCAGCGTTCCAAAATTTTATTCAAAATGAGTTTCAAGAACGGTGTCTGAATAGCACGGTGAACTCACAATTTCTGTCTGGGGCAGCATTTTTCAAGCTTTGTATCAACGTCCACTCCTCCAGGATCATTTTCACACTAGTCTGAGCGCCACCATGGGCAAGAGGAAAGCACATGTCCTGCAGAACACAGCCCCAACAGAAGAAAGGAAAGTAGCTTAGAGAGCAACTCAAAGTGAGGTGAAATTTTAAGTAGAGAAAAAAAAACTCTTCAGTTAAGATAGCGATAGAATAAAATGTTGGCAGATCAATGGAAGCCTGCAAGAGCAGAGGAAACCTGTGGCTGGAAGGATCAGCTGAACCTATTCTCACCAAGACAGTGCTGGACAGATTCAGTATCTTCCAGCTATCTTGGCTCCATGAGTCACTTTCTCCAACTCTCCATCTCCTCAGAAATACCCCTGACCAACACCCCATATCCTGTGCTTCAGGAACTACAATCAAAGATATGAAAATGCCAACTATTCCACCCATGCATGGGCTGCACTGGAGTTCAAACCCTGTGCCTGTTCCAAGCAGGCACTTTGTCCCATTTCTACCAACTTAAATTCCTTCCCTTCAAGCCCTGCTGTGTCCTCAGCTTGGCATGAAAAAGTTAGAAAAATCCAGAGGTGTCACAAGCAGGTTTTGTCCAAATAGACGACGCAGCAGAACCCCTTGTCCAAGTGATTCACACAGCTGGTTCTCTTTGATCATGCCCAGTTTCACATTTCAAACACCTGCAAGGAATATGAGTCAAACCTGTCTGAGGATACCTGCTCACAGCTCTTTCATCCTCCCTTTAATTAATGCAATTAAAAAAAAAAAAAAATCTAGAATTCAGATACAGACTTATTTTAGACTGCTACTCTCAGAACAGGTATTTTGGTCTACAGACAAAAACCTCCAAAAGCATTCCAGGCAGAAGGCTGCAACATACATTCACTGAAATATGCCAGTCCTTAGTCTTTTTTTCTGTGCAGAATGAAGCTCAGCTTCAAAGACATCACCATAACTTTGTGCACCGCACAGTTATCCATGGCACTGCCTGCAAGTCTTTCAAAGGCTAGAAGTCCTGCTTCCTCTGAACACCTAACAGGGGCAATTTATTCACCGACCTAGAATTTTACATGTAATACTTAACAACTTTTCCAAAGTTGTTTCCCCAACTGCACAAACATAATCAGTTCACAAGGCTGCTGAAGGCAGCAGTTCTGCCATCTGTCTGCTTATTCCCACCTCACACTTGTGCAGGCACAAGTGTTTGTGAAGCCATGCAACCATCTAGAAAGCACCAAGCTCTGTGAAAAGTAGCCAGGGAAAAAAGTAAAATTATGATTAGATAATTTCTCAATCTGTAGAGCCATGCATGCTGGCACAAGCATGGGAAGGAGCAGAAAAGATAGCACCAGTTTTAATGGCAGCACCATTTTCAGAAGTCCATTGACATAACTTTTCACCAACTACATCCAAGAACACTTAAGCACACATTTAAATTTCAGAAAAATACAATCATTTTGCTTATCTGCTACTGTGTTCTTATTCAAGTAGTAAGTAGAAGAAAGATGAACTGATCTAATGGTTACTTAGAGGAATCAAAGTGCTAACTGGAAAACACTCCAGTGGCGACCTTCACCCCTGCCTCAGTTTCCTCCACTAATAAAACAGACATCAGCACTTATCTGCTCAACAAAACATTCTGCAATACAATTAAAAAACATAACAACATGGTACTATTGTCAGAGAGACACAGACAGAATTCAGCTCTCTTACAGCAATGAAAGAGTGAAACAGCACAAAGCTGATGCTGTAACCTATAGCAGTCTGGGATGGAAAACAGACACAGGACAATGCAAAGGAAAATGGCTACTCAAAGCAGCAGTTCCTAAACAGTTGGTTTCTACAAAAGGACAGACATGGATTTTACAAAAGACCTGGGTAAAGAAACTCACAGTGGAGTCTCCCTGCCCTCCTTTCATTATTGGTACTCTGATGTAATCACATAGGAGTTATGGAGAGCATATAGGGAAGACTTGCTGGGGTGGCAGGTTAAGTAGGAATCCACAGAGCTGGGTTGTCATGACAGCAGCTGAAAGTATGCAAGAGATGTATAGATCCTGGGTGTTAGAACAGCAAGGACTCCAAATAAGATCATTAATACATTACAGCATTTTCAGCACTGCAAAGCGTTCACATCCCATTAATGAAACACGGACTGCGTGATCACCATACGTGTTGGTGAGGTGCACGAGAGTCTAGGAAGTCTAGGACACACACACAAAGTCCTGTATTCACTAAATACTGACAAAGTATGGGGTCTCATAGAGCTGACAGTCATGCCATACACAGGAGGAACAAGCAACATGCACTCTGGTGGACCAATGCCCTCAAATCTCAGCTGAAGCTTGGAAACTCACTTGAGCTCCATCCCATTTAAAAGCAAAGTAAAACAGTGGAAACTTAATTTCAAAAGCCCCTTATGTTCACTTTGTATTCGAACACACTAGGGAGCATGCAGCGACTTAGTAACTCATCCCAGCTGAAAGGAAGTAACTTCCTGTAAGAGAGAAGTTACTCCCTGAAGTGTCTGAACTCCTTATGCAACAGCACAGCCAGTTTTCCGGCGCAGGCAGGCTGCAGGTGCTGACATGCTGGGCAATGCTATCCTGGCGGGTCACTTCCAAAGGCGGGAGGGCAGAGAGTTCAAGACAAACACTGAACAAGAGCGGCAAGGGATAGGAATGAAGCAGGCCCTTGATGGACACTCTTGCAAGGAGAAGGATGGGAGTAACAGGTGTTTATGTGATTTGTTCAAAACTCTGAGAGTTTAATGTGGTGGATTACTCAGGGACTCGGGATGTCTAACACTGGGTGATCTCCAGGGGTTGTTGCAAAGCAAGAACTCTGCACATCTTGAGACCGAAGTAGTGTTACGAGTGCCTGGCACAGGGAACGTACTGGTACACCGGTGCTCACAAATAGCACAACAGGTCTCTTACACTGGGTACTCACCATCCGACACTGGTGAAGCAGAGGCCCGACCTCATGCAGAACTGATGGACAGAGGCTACCTAGCGAAGGCGTCCCAGTAAGAGCTACTGGTGGAATGAGCGTGGAGCAGTCTACTCAGACACCTCTGTACACAGGCAACGAGCGGGGAAAGGGCACTGACACGGGGCATGCTGTGAAGCACCCGCAGTCAGACGAAGCCAGGGCACAGTGGAGCCCAGCACGACGTGTTCGCACAAAGGCAGGGGGCTCGGGGCAGGGCGCTGCCGGGACAGGTACCGTATGGCCCGGCCAGAGGTGTCAGGGAATTGGGAGGAGATGCCACTCGGGAATATCGAGCACGCCTGGCCAAGCTGGACTCGGCAGGGTCTAACAGTGCGAGCGGGCACCGGGGTGCTTCCCAAGGCGAACCGGGCTAGGGAGGACAACACGGCACCCAGCGCACACACCGGGGAGCCCGACTAGCGCCCGCACAGCTGCGGGGCGGGGGCGCCCGCGGGCCAGGCCCCGGGACGGGCGAGCGGCGCGGGGCCAAGCGAGGACAGGGGCCGGGCGGCGGCGGGGAAGGTGCTGCGCGAGGAGGCGGGTGCCGGCAGAGTGCCCAGCCGGAGGGGAACCGCTTGGGACGGGCGCACACGAGGCGCCCACGAGGGCGGGCTCGAGGCACGGCGGTCCAGAGCACGGCGGCGGCGATACTCACTAGGGGTCGTTGGTGAATCGGGGGCTCCGCGGGGGCTGGTAGCCGTATAGGTGACAGTAGAGCACATCGAAGCAGAAGCAGCACATCTCGGCCGACACCACCATCTTCCTGCAGCCGGGCCCGCCGGAGCCGGGGGAGGAGAGCAGCGAGGCGGCGGCCGGCGGTGAGAGGCCGGCGGGGCCCCCGCCGCAGCTGGGCGGCAGCGGCGAGGAGAGAGCGCAGCCGGCGGCGCCCCCCGCCAGCGCCCCAAGGCCGTTGAGGCGCGGACCCCCTGACGGGGGCAACGTCCCCGGCTCGCCTCCCGCCGCCGCCGCCCCGCCGCAGTGGGAGCCGCTGCCGCCGCCTCCCGCGCCGGCCGAGCCCGAGGGAGGGGAACTGGAGAGTTTCTGCTTCTTCACCCCGCAGCAACCCGCCGCCATCTTGGAGCCGTCTCCCCCCACGCAGCGCTTCCGACCCATGGCGGGGGGGCCGGCCGACCGGCCGGGGGACGTGCGGCGGCCCGCTCCGCCTCCTGCCGGGCCCGCTCCGCCTGCAACGGGGAGGGGGCGGGAGGAAGGCGGCGGGAAAGGTGGAAGAATGAATGGGGAACAGGAGAGAGAGGAAGATGAAGAGGGAGAGAGATAGAGAGAGCTGTGTTAGAGCGACCTGGTGAGTGGCCCCGGCTGGCAGGGCCGGGTTGAGGGGGCAGTGCGGCCCGCAGGTGTGGCGGCCGCGGCGGGGCCTGGCAGCCTTTCCCCTCCCCTCCACACACCAAACCACCCCTCTCGCCTTCCCCCCCCAGTGTTTTTTCCCCTCCTTCTGCCAGGGAAGTGGAGCAACTCCACCCCGCGTGCTGAAAAAAAAATATAAAATAAAACCCACAAACCCTAGCTCCACAGGAGCCGCACGGCAGAAGCAAAGCCCTTGAGATGGTTAAAAACACCCCGCTAAATAATTCAAGTGACCTGAGATGCCTTTCTCTTGAGAAGAGAAAGGAGGGGGAAAAGTGTTGGAGTCGACAGGCTGGCAGCCTGGAGAGAGCGTTTGGATGCACCTATTAAACATTCAATCGTGATGGCTAAAAGCCATGGGCTTTATATATAAATATATTTCTTTTTTAATTACAGCTT
Organism: Ramphastos sulfuratus; assembly: GCA_013399055.1. Lineage (NCBI taxonomy): Eukaryota > Metazoa > Chordata > Aves > Piciformes > Ramphastidae > Ramphastos > Ramphastos sulfuratus. Next base: position 187,632 of record WBNM01034226.1, read on the forward strand.
TGGTAATCACATCAGTAAGTAGCAGCTCAGAGCATAGGCCCTCAGCTAAAGGGCAAGCAGCTGTGACCTCGTGAGACCATGGCCCTCGGTGCCTGCAACACACATAGGCTTCCTCACTGCCAGACCTCTAGTGAGTTCAGAGGAAGAAGACAAGAGTCCCTGCGCTGCTTCAGTCATCTGAAATTAAGCTCACCAAACTATGCTGGTAGGAAGGGAAATGTGTTTTATATTAGCCTCTCATATAGATAATCTGTATGTATGAAGAGACTTGCAAAGGGCCATAGAGTACTTCAAAAGCTTGTGTGTATGTGTATTTAGAAAATAACACCTCACCAGTCAGGGTTATGCAGCTATCTCTGGCATGGGATATAACAGCTGTTTTACATGGAATAGCAACAATACAATATCAAGGAAGACGAAGGAGTGAGAATGGCTACAAATAATTAAAGTAATATCACAGGTTTAGAGACAATTGACATTATCCAAGCTAAAATGTAGTTTACAGAAAATTTTCACAGTCACGAGCTACTTAAGAGACTTAGTTTTATATTCCATGTTGGAAATGGACCATCCTCGTGGTCCTAATTCTGGATCGTGAATTATCATGGATTTGAAGATAAAATCTCAAGTTTTTAGAGCTCTAATACTAGTGGGTTAAAAAGTCTTTTGAAGGTTTCTGTCCAAATATAGGCCTAAACTTCTCTTGCTTTGACTGTGAATCATTGCCTTAGGTGATGCAGAGAATAATAGCAAGCAGAAAGGAGAATATTTAAATGGTGTAAAGGAATCTCTTCCAATTTTACTGTTTATGTTTGGAACTGGAGAATACTTGAAGGGAACCCAGTTCCTCTCTCTCAAACTACTTTCAAGTTTCTCTCAAAACAAAGGCAGTGTTTTCCACTTAGGAGATTCATTTGTTTAAAACCAGTTAGCAGTGACACCTTCTGTTGCTTTTGGGAAAGTAGTTTCTCCAGGTATTGAATTCTGGCATTTTCTTTGCTTTTACCCATCCTACATTATTGAACACCAACATTTACAAAAAAACATCAATTAAGTGCAAAAGCTTACAGTATAGACACAAATATAAATCCTTCACTCCACTGTGATAGATTATTTGTAAAGTTTGGATTAAGTCTCAGAGCTAGGACAGATATCCTTATGCAGTATCAAGACTACTGCTAGTGCGCAGCCATCTTTTTTTGAGTTTATATTGCATTTCGGTGGTCCCTGAATGAAAAGATACATTAAATACATTACTTAATGATTAAAAACACCTTACTTTATTCACCTCTGCAGATGTTCTTTGCTGTATATGCCTAGAGTTGTGCTCCTATTTTACCTCACTGCAGTGTAATGTAAACCATATCTCTTTGTTATAGAGACAATAATAAATACACAAGCCCAATTGTGGAAATTATTTTTAGTGGAATCAGGAAGACACAATTGTATTATCAAATACTCTTGTCAGTTTCTCAAAGTGGAGAGAAGTGCAGACTCACAGAACTTTTTTTTTATAGCTCAATGGAAAATTTCCATCTATATTTTAAGAAGAGTTTATTATTTGGCTAAGATGGCTTAATTGCAGCATCTGTTTCATTGGGCCTTTGCTCAGTCTCAAGGACCTCTACGTTTCTTATTATGAGGAACCCTGAGTATGTTAAGTTCCTTCATACATGTAGTACTTCTGTATTTTGCTAACTGTAGCAGATTTTCTCCTGTTGGCTGATGACTCTGCTGTGCCTCACAGGCAGTCAAATGTACTGAGTGAACTCAATATAAAACCCACACTGAGCAGTACAAGCAGAGTCAGTATGGTTGTGTGATTAGATCAGCTTAATTTAGGTGTGATGTAGCTCTCCTTTATGACTCCAACTGTTTGGCACTATTGCTCACCTCAAGCCCTAAAGCCTCAGTAATTTAGAAGTTACTTGTCACAAGTGAGAGATTGAAGTTATTTTTTTAATTAAAAATCACAACTGGTGATTCTTGAAAAGTGCTGTTAGAGAAATGATAGTATGAAAACAAGAACTATTTGCAGAAAAATATTTCTGAGTGATCCAAAGCTTCTATTGGATTGCCCTTCTTAAACAAAAATATCAGAATGACTAGTATCTGGGGGAAATGTTATCTTAACAGACATGGTCCAGTTCCTTTTGAATCTGAGGCAGAATTTACATTGAATGTAGGAGAAGTCAGATTGTTCTCAGTGTAGGCCAGAAGATTTATGTTCTTAGTATCTTATAATCTAATTACGAGACAAGAACAGCCAGATCAAGGAAACAATGAGCCAAAATTGGGCTGCATCAGTAAGCAGGAGTGATATAATCCTCGCCTTTTTAGTATCAATTCTTTTAATAGGCACTGTGACAGGTGAGGGATTTAAAAGGGTACTTAAAATAGCACGTTTAGGCTGTGGCTCCATGTGCATTTCTGCAATAGTAATGTTGGTTTAAGCAGCTCTACCTCAGTTAATTGTTCTCTTTCCTGTCCCACCCATTCTGTTGTGTTCATGCAGCTGTTTGTGCAGATGTGAGGCAGAAGATCAAACTGAAAACCAGTTATTGTTTTGCTTTGATTATTTTTCAGCCAAATCAGTTCTCCAGTCTGGTTTATCAGAGAGCTGCACAAAAATCAGTATTGACTTATTGGAGTAGCCATACAAAATCGAGAGTTAATAGTTTGGTCAGCTTAAGCAATATTGGTGAAAAATGAGAAGATGAAGCAAGTGGGATTGCACATATTTATGGGAAAACTACCAGAAATCACAGAAGTGTCTGATTTTTATTTAACAGGTGAAGAAAGCCAGTTGAGGAAAGATGGGAAATATTACAGGGTGGATAAAAGGCCTTGAAAGTTAAGGGAAGTAGTTTATGCTTGAGACTGTAGAAAACTCAGAGCTAAAGAATGAAAGAAAGGACCTTTTTTGCAAAATATGTCACTTCTTTTTCAGAACTAAAGGAAACTATAGGCAGCACCTCTGTGAAGTTGTCAGTTACTTTTCTAGTTAGTTATTACTCTAGAAAGAGTCTGTACTTACTTCTCCCCAAATTCCAAGGTTAAATTCAATCTTTGTGTCTTCATGGTGATCTTTTTTTGGATGGGCCTGCCATAATCTGGAAAGTTTGAGTGCTGAGAATTCCTTTGGTCTGAGGGGTTTCCACCTGTGGTGGAGACAGTCTAGACAGCTCTTCCCTTGCCCTGCAGCATACAAGGCATTATGAGTGTAGCTGGAGAGAAAGTGAGTTTGCCTCTGTTGCTTTCTCACATTATTGCCAAACTGGTCTATCAACACTCTTGAGGCTCATGTGAGTATTCCTGAGTATATTCTGCATAGGCAGAATAGTTTCTGTTCAGTGTGTTCTCTCTCCCCAGAAGAAATTAGGTGCACCTGGAATCTAGGCCAGAAAGTGTGCACAAAATCCGATAGTTAATGCAAGTTAACTCGCACATGTCTGAGAACAGTTCCTACCCGTTAGAGGCCATATCCTGTCATTGTTCCATATATCAAGCCTCTATTGAAGTCTCTTCTAAAAAATCTTGTACAGAAAGTCATCTCAGGATGTGATACCAGGCAGCAGACAAAAGGTCCTCACATGTTGTGTTACTGGAATCCTGGCCCTGTTTCATTTTATGAGCTATGTTATAATTTCACCATACTGTAATACAGTCTGTGTTATTTTAAAATTAACATTGTTTTACAGACATTTTTTCCCTCTTAAGAAAATTTAGGGTTTGGTCCTGTTAAACCATCTGTGCACAGAGCTTGCACTGCAAAACTGGGCATTGCTTTGGTAAAAAAACAAGCCAACACAACAAAACACCCAAACCAAAACAAAAACCTCCACCAAAAGACACCACCTCCCCAAACAAATAAATAAGAAAACCTCCAAACCATTGCATATTCTAAAATGTTATTTTTCAAACTAAGTATCTTGGATTGGAGAGAGTGCTAACTAGAGGTAAAAACATTAAATGTGTCAGTGGAGTCAGAGAACTTCCTTAATTAAAAACCTAAGGATCAAAGCACTTGCAATAAATGAAAGGTGAGGCTAGTAGGAGCCTTTTAATGGAATTCTTTTCTCTTAATTTAGTGAGCGGGAATTTCCTCAGACACTACGTTAATGCAGTATCCTATCGTTTTTTAATGTAATTTTCCATTGTACAGTGGTAAAAGAAGATGTAGCTTACATAGCCATATTCTCAGGATAAATTCACCATGGTTTCATTGAGGTCAGTGGAGCTACAGTGATTTATGCTAGCTGATACATTAATAATAAGCCTTAGGACATATTTTTTGACATGGCTGTTTGTAGTTGGTCTCCTTCACAAAATGTTTTCCACTACTGTACATCAACCATGTGTGTTAACAGCATTCCTCCTTTTTGACCAGTCTGAGGTAGAAGTTTTAAGTTAATACATTTAGAAGAATACGTAGGTGTCTGTTTATCCAGTGTGGTCATACATCAATCCCTAATGAAACCCAGGAACCATCAAATAGGACACAACAATTGAGGTGTATAAGGAAAAAAAATTAAACATTAATTTCCAAAGGAATGAGTAATCTAGGTGGGTGGTATGCAGTTGCTGAGAATTAAAATCCGGTTAGGGCATCAAAATTCTTAGAAACAATTTGTTTCTAAGAATTGTACTAGATCTTTAACCATCCCAAGTGGTCAGCATATGATTTAATATTTTGTCTAAAAATACCAAAATGAAACTTTCATGTAAATTTTGTTAATGCAAGGAGCAGAAATTTCAGCAAAGAGGGGAATGTTAGCAATGTTAATTGATTGCTAGCAGTGTTAATTGATTAGGATGACAGAATGCTTCCATGTAAGGAAGCTAACAGGCATAAAATTTCATCTTTCTTTTGATGTATGACTGTGTTGATCTTCCTTTTTCTAGGTCTTATTTAATTTTCTCATGAAATGATTTAATTTCTTATATTTCCTGCTTTTGCTGTCATTCTGCACATGTTATCTAGCTTTTGGTGTGAAGGAATTCCACCTCTATGTCTCTAATGGTCAGTTCTGAACTTCAGTTCAGGCACCCTAGCTCTGGTGTTTTATACTGCTCAGACAGCATTGAAGCTGACATCTGTCTTCCTTTCAGAGAAGTGAGATACACTTTTCTCCAAAGGCTGAATAACTTTTTTCTTTAATCTTTGTGAGCAGCAAAAAAATCAGTGAATCCCTCTGCTTGCCCTTTACCATTCTTACTCACTTCTATAAAAGAACCTGTTAATCTAAAGACAGACAAAAATTGCTTCCACTGTTCCAGCTGGGACCATCTAATCACTTTATATTGGATGGTTTTAGTCATACCTTATGAAATATTTTGGCTACTGTTTTGAAAGAGTATTCATTAGCTGCAGTAGACTGTTGCAACTTACAAAAATATGTATGTCAGTCATAAGTACTTCTCCTTCAGTATGTAATTTATTATTATCAAATTTATTGTTTTTCTTTTTCCCTAGAGGTATTAGCATTCTTTATGCTCAAGGCCTAAATTACTTAACCTTATCTCTTACAGTGCTTCTGATCTGTAGAGGTCATCCTGAATGTCATGTCGATCCTCCTATCTGTGACTAGCTTTATAAAATCACCCTTTATGCCACTTTCTTGCACTTATCTTTCTCTTCTCCTCTTCAGAGGAAAAAATGACATGTGCTAGCGTATTACCATAAAGGTGGTGGTGCTTCAGTGTTATCAACCTCTAACTGCTAAAAGCACTACATTCATTGTCTTAAAAGAACCTAGAGATATAAATAGAATGTTAATTAATAGCAGATGTTGCCCTTTGTGATGAAAAGCCAGCATGGTTCCAGCAAAACCCTTCTCAATTGCAGCAGTTAGTTTGATCATTGGCACTTTGTGAGTGCAGCCTCAGCAGGGCTGAGCCTCGCAGCACTTCGGAGTCACCTCTCACCCTCACCTCTATCTGCTTTTACCTGTTCAGTCCTGCAGATTCTTCTGGATTTTTTTGCTTTTGAATGTGGCAGCAAAAGCCAAACAACTCATGTGCCTGAACCTCAAGTCCTGCACATTTCTGAATAAAATGGAATTTGTGAGAATTGGTAACATTCAGTACCTCACTTACTCATAGTTACTTATTCATTAGTTTTATTGTTTCCTTTCTGTAAAATTCATATTCTCCAGCATGATATTTTCTAATGTACTTGCTATTGCAGAAGTCAGTTCTCCTTTCAGACATGTATAAATCAAATTACTCCAATGAAGTCAATAGAATTTTGCCATTACAGAATGATGAGTTCCAAATCAGGCCTTTCAAACATGTGGGTTCTCTTGTAACTTAGTGAATGTTTTGTCTATTCCTAGGTCTCCTGACCTATCCTCTGCTTTCAAGGAAATTGTTATAGATACACATCATAACATAAATTTCAGTAAACAAAACTGTATGTCTTTCCTCCTTCTTATGTCCTAGATTTGTATTCTCATTCTAGGGAAGGGCCTTCATACTGCCTGATGGAGATGATAATTTTGGTTGCTGTTATTTAATGTACCAAAAAAAAGACAATAATTTTCAATAAAAAACAACTGATAAATGTGCAAGCTTTAACAAAGTTTAGCTCTGTTCTTGGCACAGTAGCATTAGCCTTTTTCTTCACTCTTCCTTTAATTCACTATTTCTGGCATTCCTGTTTTCTCAATACCTATATAACTTAGTCCCTCCTATCTGACATTTCAGCAGTTAAAGACAGGTCTTTTGTTTTTAATGTGATCATTATTTAAATTATAAAACATGAAGTTGCAATCTGTGACATATAGAAGTATCTGCGACCATCAAAGGTTGCATCTGAGCTTTGGTTTGCATACTTCTTTTTTACTTTAGTTTGCATACTTCTTTTTTACTTTAGTTTGCATACTTCTTTTTTTCTCAGTGCTTTCTTCCTGGTTAATATTCTAATAACCTGCTGACTGCCATAGGTTGCACAGGGGTAACACATTTTGCTTTGAGGAAATGACCATTTCCATGCTGAAAAAATGTAACTGAGATAAAAATATACCCTTCTGTTACTTCATCTGAAAAAAAAAATCCTTTCCTTGTGTATTTTAAACCAAGCTATAATTATATTAATCTAGTGGTTCTGACTGCAAATAGGATTCTGGACTTGTTACCATCTCCCTTAGAAATGTGTCTTTATAATAATTCATTCATTTTGGTTAGCATTTCTAAAGGGCATGTCAAGACTGGAAAAGTCACTGTGACATACTTGAGGAGAAGCTTGGCACAGCCTGGCAGTTCTGAGGAACTGGTGCTGAAATATTTCAGGGCTATCATTGTAAAGGTAAGTCCTTACAGTTTTGATTAGGGAGTTAGAAGAATTTTGAAAGTAACTTAATAATCCTCCCCAAGTATTTAACTTTCTGAAAAAAACACAACACACACATGCAAAAAAAAAAAAAATCAAAGTCTGAATTCTCTGTTTTCCTATTGCTTGGTTTGTGTTTATTTTCACAGGTCCAAGTCTCATTGTCCCATGTCATCATATTCAAATCCTTTGATGACCTGTATGACACCTCAACATTTTCTCTTGCAGCAAAACAGTTGCATGAAAACTCATGATCACCTCATGAATACTGAAGATGTGTCTTTCATGGAACTGTCATTAGGCATTATATATTGGGGTACAGTTCGTGTCGCTAGATGCATGTGGTACGAGCATGTGTGCTTACAGTGTATTACATCTCCATTTTAAAATACTAGCTCATGATAATCTCATTCATATTATTTTAAATAGAAGACTTGGAGCTTATCAAATCTACTTATAACTGTTTCTAAATCTGCCCTTACTTTATACCTCATTCTTTACCTGGTTAAATCAAAACTGAAACTTACCCAAGAAATGTATTACATTTGCCCTTTGATGAACAGTTACCAAGCGTTACATGTTCAGAGTGAAAAATGGAGAGCATTTTATTTTATGAGTCCACTAACTAATAGTGAATTAGAATAAAACTCCTGTGGGAACACATTTGACATTCACATGAATAACAGATGAGTTCATTATGATTCCCTGCTTATAAAAAGAATGGCAAATGAATTCATAATTATTGAGCATTTAAAAATAACACATTCCCCCCAAAAGATAAAATTCTACATTAAATACTCTGCTGTAGTTCAGCTGCAGGGCTTTGAAGAACCCGAACTGATAGTGCAGCATATAGCTGAAACTGAATGGCAGACTGATGATCTGGTCATTTGCCACATTCTTTAACTGCTTGGTAGCCAAAGTAATGAAGATTCAGATTCTATTTAATGCATTTGAATTAATTTTGATTTTTTTAGATTAATCTTGCTTCCAAAGCAGAGAATAAAGATTAGATATATGGTGCATGAGAGGATTATGCTGGGCATATGTATAAAGATGAGGATTACAGCACATATGGCTACTGACATGTCCTCATGTTATAAGTGCCTGTGGGCATCTCATTTGAAATATATATTAGAGCTGGATTGTGGGGCTTTTTTCTTGATAGCTATGTGGTTGTATATATGACATTCAGAACAGATATTTTTCTAGAAGTGACATTCTCAAATACTTGCCAAGCTGTCATATTAGTATAGTGCTCACAGCCTGACAGGAGACAGCCCTTCCATGCATTGTAACTTCTGTCCTGTGGTGACACTGAGAGAAAAAGGGTACCAACAATTGTCTTGTCTGACAGGCAGAGGGAAGTAAGAGATGCTGAGAACAAAGTTCAGAAAACAACAGAGGAGGGGAAGGGGAATAAGGAAAGTAATTTTCTTTGAACTACCTGCACCAAGGTCAGAAACAGAAAAGGGATCAGGAGGAGGTCAAATTAAGATTGGTTTAAGTACTGTCAGCACCTAAAGAGGTGTAGAATTTTTGTCTCTCCAAATCTTACATGTGATTTTGACAGCCTTTATGAGGGTGGAGTGAAGAAGATAGAGATTTTTTGTATGAATTCTGACCTTCTTGGTTATCTAAGGAATAGAGAGGTAATGCCAAATGTGACTTCTGTATTCCTCTTCCCAGTAGAGAGATAAGGAGATATGTGCAAGACCTTTTGTGCATATAAAGTCCCATTGCTAACATGTTTTCCTGAGTTCTCTTTAGCAGTAGCCCAGGCTCTGTGTTGCCATCATCTATATTGTCACACTGATATCAGAAGGAAAATGTGATTATACTTGTCAGAGGTCTAAAGCTGCAGTCCATCATGAGATAGACTGTAAGGCCAACTTAAGCTGGTGTACTTGAGAAAAAGGACTGTAAAAACAAAAAAATGCAGAGTAGGAAGTAGAGAGAGAAGAGTCTCAGGATTGCAGAGGATGAGGGCCGTGCTGTACAGTCACGACTAGAAATTCACTGTCACCAGACACAGAATTCAGTAACACAATAGTATCCTTTTCTACTTAAATAGTTTGAAAAAAATAAATTAAAATACCAGAAAAGGCATTTGTGCTATACAAAGTTTGTGAATTATTTGAGAAGCTGTTAAACAAATATAAAATTATTTCCTTCTGGTTTGGAACAAGAATCACCAGGTGGGCTTTAGGGGTTGCATAGTTCTTCATAGTGGAAGGATCTGATTTATACACTGATGAATTACATTGCTTGTAATTTTAATGATCTGTTTGCATTATCTGATTTAACTTCTGAGTTGGGTGGGTAGAGTTTGGATGCATGTCCAGACAACTCATTCTGACCTGATGCTTCAGAGGGAGGTGAAAAATGGCCAAACCTAAATCCAATAGATAAAACTAATTGTTTATCAGGGAAACTAATGGTGCATCAGGGAAATCAACTCCTTCCTGAGTCTTGTGGATTGCTGGCTGAAGTATGTGGTTTGATTACACTTCTGTCTTAACGCCGAGTTTTAGTTCTAATGGGCCCCATGAGGACAGTGCAGGAAACCTGTGATGTATGAAGAGAGTGGTATGCACTGCTGTGTTCATGCATTCACAGATTACAAGAACAAGGACATAATAATAACTGTTTGCATGCATATTCTTTTTTTTTTTTTCCTCCCCGGAAAGATAATTAAAAATGTGGAGATTTGTTTGGGGCTTGTTTTGCAAAGCTGATACATTATGAATGCATTTCTTGTGAAACTTCTAAAGTTTCTGTTTTAAAACATTTAACGTCTGCTGAGAGGATAGTGACTTGTTTATACAGCATTTAATGTTACAATAAATGTATGGTTGTCAATATTTGAAGTAATTGTTAGTGTAAACAAGTGCATGAGGACAGAAATGCTCTGCTAGCTCTCCAGCTGATGACAGTGGAAAATGTCTGTACTTCCTACTTATCAAAATCTGATGACATTATCTTACTATAACCACTTAGAAGTTAGGACATCAAAACATAGTCTGCTTTTAAAATATTGGGTAAGACACTAAAGTTAGTGTCACATAATCACTGGTCATCAGTTTCTCAACCATATACTTTCTCAGCAAGGCCACTGCTGGTCATCATCCAACATCACTGTGCAAAACGTTATCATGAGAAACACTATGAGATAGCTTCCTGTTCATTACCAAAACATTAGATTCCAAGTTAAGTCGTTTCAGTGTTTGCTTTTAATTTGCTGGGTGAAACAGGGTGTCCTGTTGCATTGTCCCTCTGTGGAAAAAAGGAATACACTCCACAAAGCTTGGTGAATTTTGACAAAATCAAACAACTGTGGTCAGTAAGATTCATTTTGGAAAATTAGGAAAGTAAAAGTGTTAGAAAGGAATTAAGACTTGGAATAGGTGAGTCCTGAATCAGCGGATCAGCCATCTCTGAAAAGGAAGGGGGAATTTTGTACAAGGTTTACTTTATTTTTTAAAGGAAACAGGTATAGTTGTCAGGAGATTTGAAAATTTCATATTAGGATTAAAGTCTTGTCTTCAGAATGTGCTTGCAGTTAGACAAATCTCACTCTGAATCACCTCAATTTGTGATATGATGTCTTGCAGTAGATAGCAAACCATGTTTGTTCTAAATCTTACGAAACAATAATTATAGTAAGTAAAGGCAATTGGCAGTGATTGAAATACTAATAATACACTGCTTTTCAAACAGTTGTTTAAAGTGACCTCAGCCTGTTATTTTACTGCTAGGGAACAAACCTCTCTCAAATTGTGTTTGTCTACCCCTGAAATGCACTGTGAGGATATACTACCCAAATTAAGGCTAATTGCTAATAATTTATTCACCAGAAGGTTTGTTATTATCAGCTTTGTTTATGTGAAACAAAGACTAAAAAATAGTTCCCTTCCTTGCAAACTGCTGTGCAAATTTCATCTGCTCTTATCTCTCATCTGTCATTATCTCATAGGAACGATACAAGATGCCTCTCAGAACAGGGAATGAAGATAACCAAATATAATTTAGATCTCAAATACATTTTTTTGAGTTTAGTTGGCAGAATGCTATTTATATATGTGCTAAATCTGTAATGTGTGTTCTAATCTTTATGTTCTGCTTCCAAGTAGTTACCATAAAAAATTTCTGCCAAGAAAGGCATAAAGCTTGTGTCATGTGTATGTGCCATGTATTTAGCAGAAAACATATACAGAATTTTTTTTTTCTTTAATTACAAATTTTTGCATTACCCCATCTTATGTCTCAGTGGTTTTTGCCACTCTGATTCAAAATGTCAAGAATCATAGAATGGTTTGGGCTGGAAGGAATCTTAAAGATAATCTAGTTCCACCCCACTGCCATGGACAGGGACACCTCCTACAAGACCAGGTTGCTCAAGGCCCCATCCAACCTGGCTTTGAACACTTGCAGACTTAGTGCCTCCACAGCTTCACTGGGCAACCTGTTCCAGTGCCTCACCAACCTCATGGAGGAGAATTTCCTCCTATGTCTGATCTAAATCTAAGAACTTGGAGATAGGTTCCTCAGCAGAACATACATATCCACTGCAGTCTCTACATTTGTATTCAATACTATAAAATCACATCTTAGCTGTTGTGAACATGTGCTGTATGAAATTTCAAAGAGATTACAGTATTATACTAAGAACTATTCCTTTTAGCTACCATTTTGATAATTATCTTTTACAAGATACCTCACTGATTTGCAGTTGTATTTATTTCAAAGGATAGGAAAGTCTCTTCAAATAAGTGGTGTTTTTACTTAACAAATGTAAAAGAAGAAAAAAGGTAAAACCTCTTCATCATAAAGTTCAAGCCACCTGATGGCCTCTGGATGTAAACCTTTCCTTTTCCAGATTGTTGCCCTTTCTTAGTGCTAGGGAACACCGAAAATGCTACTCATAGCCAACAAACAAGATGAGGAGAATCCAATTAGTTCCTTACCCACTGTAATTTAGGAATTATATTCACTATATGATTAGAATTCAGCTATATATATCATCACATTTATTAACATAGGAACACATTTGAATTTCTTATTTATGGGCTTGCACATCCCCGCCTGTTCACCAGTGGTACAGGAGAATGTGGGTTTATGTTAGTTTATAATGAATTTGTTCTTGCTTGCAAGCATGGGAAATGTGCTGCTTGGAAACATTTGCTCTATGTTTTTATTCTAGCAGATTTTTACTGATTTTCCTTCTCTGTGAAAACTAAATGCAGAGGTTTAATATTTTAGATTGTGTTCTTTCAAGCATCTGCACATATACCTCTACATGTTAAACAGTCAGTAACTACACTGCCTGTTTTCAAAGCATGGAGGAAATGGACATTCCTTTTCCAGAGGTAATGACTGTAGGGTTTTGGTTTTGTTTGGTTGTTACTCTGCAGAGATTGTTGGTTAGGTTTTTATCCAAGGATTTTGGAAATCAGTGGAAAGGCTTTGGATTGAGGTCTCAGGGTGGAAGAATAGATTCTTATGTGTATTAGAGCCAGCTGAAAAAGAAGGGGAAAAGATCGTAGTTATTCATGGTTCAGCTATGCATGGTTGATCTGAGCATGGGCTAGAGATGTTTAGTGGCAGTATGAGAGTGAAAATCAGAGCATGGAATTCTGCCATAACCATCCCATTTTCTCATCATCATTATGTCAGGACAAGTGTGAAGTGGTAGATGCAGGAGCCAAACCAAACATTTGCCTTCCTTCCAAGTGCAGTCTGTCCTGTACTGCCTAAACTGTGCACACTGGATAGATGTGGTGCCTACCTGAGCAGAGAGCCAGCTCCTGAGTGGGTGGCCTTGGTGGTGGCAACCCTTCCCAAGGGCTGTGTGAAGGGCTGCGGAAGGGCAGAGCTCCTCCTGCTGTTCAGTTCCTTATATTGTCAGACACTGTCAGAGCCTGGTACAAACCAGTGCTGCGTGTCAGTGCCTATGCTGCATAACTTCTAGTTGACTGGAGAGATAAAAATAATCCCTGACATAAATCAACTTCATTCTGCCTCAGGACATAATTTAAATACCTTCTCCTGGGTGTTCTTTCCTCTTTATAAAAGCAGCAAGTTCACTTTCTAGCCTTCACACACTAATTGTAGAAAATGTTTAATGAGGGACCGTGCCTTGGTGAGGGCAGAGCTACCACCGCACAAGGAGATGAGCAATAACTAGGGACACTGTGTCAGGAAACAGAAAGCTATTTTAGAAAAGCTTTTGAGTATTTCCTTTCCCAAGACTGTAGGGCCAAAGTGTTCCTTGAATTTATGAATAGAGCTGGATTGGGGGTTTTTTTGTTGTGTTTTTTTTGTTTGTTTTTTTAAAAATGATTTTAAAATTCCTAGAATAACAGAGGTCTGAAAGGACTGGTGCCATTTTTTTTTTATATTAGGTTGAACTAGACAGATAATTTCAAGTGAAATAATAGGGAAAATGTGAAAACATTTTCTCATTTTTAAAGGAAACATTTTAACATGCTTAAAATGAAATTTGTCATCTTTTGAAACTGAAATACCACTTTCTACTGCAAAATTAGACTAAACAAACAAAAAGTAAAAGAAATTTAAAAATAAAATGTCATGAAACATTTTAGTTATAATTAGATCTAGTATTTCAGGTTTCCCCAAAGTAAAATGACTAGATTTTTATTTTGTAGGGAAAAAATATTTTGCATGAGCTCTGTGAAATGAGGTTTCTGCTGGCTTCTTTCTGACATTTTGGTTTGGTTATTGAACTGGAGAAAAGTTCCCTTTCTCAGCTTTATTTATGAAATCTTCATGAGACACTGTCCTGATAATTTTTATATGACTTGTGAAAAAATACTTGTTTGCACCACTGTCAGTGTGGAAGGACAGTAGTTCCTCCCTTGTGCTGTATCAGTGTTAGACCTTGAACCTTGCTTCAGACTGCCTGTGCTGTGCTTGTTTTGTGGGGTAAAAATGTAGTCTGTGAGGATTTATGATTTCAGCAGGCTACACATGAGCAGGAGGGTATCTCGCTTCTGGTGTGATTGTGGGATACCAACCTAATGCATCATTAGCTCAGTGTACACTGAGTAAAAGAGACCTTATCCATTACAGATATTTCACTTGTACTTCATGTTCCTATTCTTCTCTTTCAGGTTCCTGTTCTTCTCTTTGTTCCTTGTTCTCTTGTCAACCACCAGTTCATTTCAAATAAATACGACACTTATATTTTTCATGTACAGTTACAGAGCAGGAGATGGGAACAGCCAGACTGTCTTTTTCTCAGGCTAATCTGGGCAACTCAAAGGCTAAATCTTCAGATCTAAGGTTCTTCTCTCCTTATTTGTATTGACCCTATGTGGCTGGCTTGGGGGGATCCTTAAGGATTTCAGGAGGTGTTTTGCTCAGTCATCATCAACACTGTGGACCTGTGGAAGCTCAGGAAGCTGATATGATTCCGAGAAAGGCTTATCGGGACTTTCATAAGGGAAGTGGAGTAGATAATGAATTCAGGTGCTATGCCTGCATTTGGAAGACATATGTGAGCATGTATGTGACTACAAGTTTGTGTGTAGGGTTCCTGTCTATCATATGGTAGTTGTTTGGGTATTAGGGTTTTGTTTGGGGGTTTGTTTTAACATATTACAATGAAAATTTGCTAGAATTGATGTAGTAACTAAAATCTCCAGCAAGAGTGTGACATTATGGACAGTGAAAAACTGTTACTAAGAGCTAGCCTTATAATCAAAACACCTAAGAGGAGTTTGCAATCTAAATAGACAAAAATGAGCAAAAAGAGAGAGGAAGGGAGCACTGTCAGTGCAGTTTTACAGATGGAGAAGGGGCCAAGCCTTGATTCAGTAAAGTATGGAGGCAGAACCTGATGTTTAGCATTCCCAAATGTGTACATTTCAACATACTCTGTTTGATACTGGCAATGCTTTATGCCTACGCATTTCTAATTTTAACTGTTCTGACTTTTTTTTTTTACTATCAAAGAGAAGAACAACTATAGTTTCTCTTTAAGTTGATTTCTTAAATACAGCAGAACATCTCCATTCTCAGCACAACAGCAGATTTTCGGGTTTTGCATAGATCTGTGAGGTTTTTTCCCTCAAATTTAACTGCAGGTGTTTTAGCAGAGACAGAAGCAGGGAAGGACAGATTTACATACATTGACTGGGTGTACCGAGTTTTCAATACAAAATGCCAGGGTTACTGTGTTTCATCAAAGTAAGAGTCTTAGCCTGGAAGGGATATTTCATTGACATTGACCTGAAAACAAAGGCACAGAGTAATGGATCTTAAAATTGGCTGGACTGTTTCTGGATGCCTGTGTTGTTCAGAATTCATATAAAAACCCCATGCCCAGCATAAGTAGATTAATGAGGTGAGAACTTTTCTCGGTGTATAACCTTTAAGACATGTGCTAGCAGTCAAGCAGGAAATCAGAAAAATGGTACATGAAGCTGCTTGTCTTTGTCCAGTGCTGTGGTAGTAGTTTGGATTCAAGGATACTGAGGATGAAGAGGTTTTATCCTCACATATGCCTTGACACACTCTAGTGGTAGAAACTTGCAGTGCCACTGAGGCAGTAGGCAGTAGAGCCCAACCGATTTTTTTTTTTCATGCTAAAATATGGATACAGTGGAGAAAATTGAGGTGATCATTATTAGAGTAACCTGTCCATTCCAAAACTCCTGTTCAAACTCTGTGCTCTAAGAAAACTTTTATTAAACTTTAAACTTTATNTTTAGTATATAAATTACTGATTCAGAGATTTCAGTGTTTGTAGAGAGTTTTGAGCAGCACACTCTGACCTGACTGAATCACTGATGTATGGCCACAATATTTATGCAGTATGTCAAAGTCGATAGACATCATCTATCCACAAATCTTGGGCACTTATCCTTTAGTGGTGATGGATACAGATCTTGGGCAACTCATCTTTTAACCAACCATCATTAAATAGTAAATCAATAACCACACAAAAAAATTAGTATTTATAGATAAATTCTAAACCCAGTGGTTTCGCTTATCGGACTAATCACTGTTTTGTCATCTGAGCAGACATAATGGACCATTTGGCTGCCTCAGTTATGTTCGTTTTTCCCTTCATAGAGCTACTCTGTGGTAAAATCCCTCAGATAATGCAGTCAAGTATCTAAGTATATGCTTTTTCAGTACACCAAGTATAAAGATAGCTCAGCCTATGGTCAAGTGTTTTCTCCAGGATCAAGAATTTTCTGTTGCAGTACTTTTGGCTTTGCTGTGGGCTACTTCCCGCCGCTAGATTCGTTGCTGTCACAGTTTGGGTTGCAGTAGGGTGAAATATCTTTCTATGATTCACTGCAATTACACACTAACATGACTAAAGTATCTTGCATAGCACAACTCAAAATTTCCCTTCCTCACGAAATTTTGCTGTTTTGAAACTCTTACTTGGTTGCATCCTAATGAAAACAAAATCCTGTTTCCTGCAAAACAAACAAACAAAAAAAAGTAGAAATATTTCATTCTGATTTAATGTTTGAATTTATGACTGTTGCTTACACAACCCAAGCAGACTACATGTCTCTAAGGCTCTGCCTGTTCTTTCTTCCTTCTTATTCTTTATTGCAAGGACTACTTCTGTTCTTTCCTCAGCTTAGCATGACTGCATGTTTCCTCTGCAGTAAACCTGTCTACTAGTCAGGGTAGTGTTGGGGAGCTCTATGTACCCAAGTTTCTCATTACCTTTCATTCTCTCTTGGATGAGGATTTGTACCTTTTCCCATCTGACATTCAGAGCCCTTGCTGTGGAGTTTTATGTTAGACTTTATGGTGCTCAGCCATTAAGCAACTTTCAGGCCTTGCTGTTTGATTATCTGGATATGAAAGACTCAGTTTTGACTGACTCTTGCGGCTCTGTCTCTGAGGATTTTTAATTTTATGTTTTGTAGGAACTGTTTTCTTTATATGGCTAAGTTACTCCAACAACAGTAAATCTAAATGTTCTGTCTAAATGCAGATACATGAAAAAATGCCTTTCCCTCAGCTCCCTTGAGATGCTTGCTTTGGATTTATGAGTAAAATTTTTTTAGCTTTTCCAATCCCAAATATTGGAAAGATGCTGGCCCAAAATCAGAACTGGGGTGAACAAGTAAATCTCTCACCGAAGTCATCAGAACACTGCCAGTTTACACAGGGAATGAATTAGACCTTGAGTTTTTGCATCCTCATTTGAACTGGCCTCCTAAAAATAATCATTGTCAGACTAGATATATCATAAATTTGTAGTTATGTCATAATAATTATGTCATTATTAGTGATTAGATCAGCTTTAAAGTTTTTTATTCTTGTCCTGTTGCCAAGTTCCATGAGGACATAAGCTGTGAGTTAATCTGGAGCTCTGAATTTTTTTTTTTTTGGTAGAGTGAACAAAGTACTTTCAACATCAGGCATCTGTTTTTCATTCGTATTTAATCTGTGTACAGCCCTGTTTGGGTAATACATTATTCTTCCTTACTGTTCTGCAGTGGTATAATTAGAAATGGAATGGCATTTACCAGTCTCTGGGAGTTGTGCTGTCTGGAGATCCATTCTCTTGGTTACTATAGCTGAGAGGGCCTAACTCTGGGGAACAACTCACTGTCCAGTTAAAGGCAACACTGTTCAACATCTCACATAACCCAGGATTATAAATATTCCTTTACATTGCTCTCTGTTCATTTTGAGCTGGACCCTAATCCAAGCACAGAATAAATCAAGTTATAAAAAATACGACAATGATGGATGAGTGAGCATCCAGGAGTATCACCTTGAAAGATTCAGTCACTTGTGTCTAATGAGGTATCAGTAGTTAGCCTTTAAGTCTGGACTTTGCAAAGCTGCAGCATTGAAGATTATTTCCTGGCATTCACTGATGTAATAATCAGTGTTGAACTATTCAACTTTTGATAATGAGTGTGCTTGCTTTGTCCATCTTTGCATTTTAAGCTAAGGTCAGATGACTCCATAATTTATTTTAGTATCTACTTTATGTTCCCATTATCAATAAATGAACGTTTGAGTATTGCATGTCAATGCTTTGAAATTCCCCTCAGGGGCTTCCTTGATGAGAGGGGAAGTCTTCCTCTCTTTAAGGCAGAAAGGGTCAAACTTGGAGCAGAGAAGTTATAATCTGCAGAAAATTTGAATAGTTTCAGTGGACAAGAGGGGAAAAAAAATGAAACATCAAACTAACTTGAATACATTTGGGCAAGTCATCTCAGCTACACTGAGTATTTATGGCCTCTGGTTCAGTCAAATGAATATGACTGTCTTGCACTCAGAGCTACTCTGGATTCCAAAATCATACAGCTCTTTTCATTGCGAATTGAGATCGGTTGACCGATTCTTCCATCTGAAATGCCCAGCCTATACTTTACAGTGCAGATTTTACTAACCATATATCTGTTGTTTCTTTGCATAGTGAGAAATTAAAATTCCTTGTTTAATCACTTCCACTGGACAGTGAAGAGCTTTCTTTAAAACACTAGATAAAGATATTTTGGTCTATAAGACTACAAGCTTTGTTCTGTAGCTACCATTCAATTCTTTTGCTTCAAAGTACTAATCCTAGGAGGCTTAATTTGGAAATTTTAAATAGTCCTTTCTTCTGTTTAAACAGTTTGGTTGCCTTTGTGAAAAAGACAAGTTTATGTTAAAATTCAGGAAACACATCATGGAAGTGCACAGGGATTATAAAGGAAGCCAGTGTACTGCGACCTAAAAACTCCTGTAAAGTAGCTCATTTATTTGCCCCATGACTCTGTAAAGTCACTAGATAGACAAATGCATTATGCAGATAGAGAGCTGGAGACAGAGGTTATGCGATGCCCAAGGCAATTCAGTGAGTCAAAGCAGAGCCAGGGTGAAGTTCCCGTTTTAGTGTGCCTATTAATAACACTAGCACAGACAAACTGCATGAAAGCACTAAATTTGGGGGCTGTGTGGTGTCAGCATGCTCTGCAAAGATGAAATATCATTTGTTTTTGTCTAACTCTAAAATGGTGACATTATTAGCTATAAATATGCCTAGTTCAAGGTCTTACCTGAAGGCCTTCTCATACTTATTATAATAATCTCTTTCCTGTTTCCCAGCTGAGGCTTTTTGGTTTTCGTTTGCAAACAGAAAAATGATTAATTTCATTAGTTTTACACCTTTAGATTTTGAGGACTGGCAGCTGAATACTGTGTCTGGCATCAAGAAAGACATAGTCACAGCATAAATAATTTAGGGATAAATGTGAGACATTGTTAATGAGAGCTGAATTTTACCACTTTTGTTGTCCTTATTAAAATTAGTATTGACATTTGGCAGGCCACTGCTGCGTGGATATATTTATGTTCTTTGAGTTTATGTACTTTTCTACCTTTAGATACAGTTAGTGATTTTAGTTATTAGCAGGACGTGGCAGAGGAAATTCTATGGCATAGTGAGAAGTCGGAGTTAGGATCTGCTGTATGTCATTGGTATGTGTCAGTAACTTCCTGTGACTTAGCTTTAGGTGCCTTTGCTAATGGTTCTCCTTCTTATGATTGCTGGCCTGGTCATTGCATGTACGAAAACCAACGTCAATCAAGAATAAGAAAGATTAGAGAAATATCCACTAGGGCTGGCTAAAGAAACATTGACAGATTTGGTCAAGATTTGGGGAAGATTAAGGAGTCTGTTGCAGCTGTGTTTCACTGGAGCCAGTGTCTAGAAAGCCAGAAATGGTATCAGGGATTGTATCTGTCTGTCTTGCAGACTACAAAGCATTATCATGGAAATTCATGAATTCATGAAATTAATGCAGTGATGTGTTTTCCCAATTAGTTTTAAGGAAAATCATTAAGCAATTCAGCTAAGTCAGTCTTTATATACTAACATTTTGAAGTATCCAGCTTACCTGCTTCAGAAATTTTGCTTATAATTTGGCAACAAATTAGGTAACTTACACACCAGAAATTCAGTATTTTCATTCAGAGGATTTATTTATTTTCAGAGCAGCTAAGGTAAAATCACCCAGTGCTTGCAGTTGAGCTGCTGCTTGTAGCTTCTGTTTTCTGTAGCCTTAAACATGTCACCCTTAAAGAGATCTCTGATACATCATATCCCCTGTTGCTGCTCTGAGAGCTCCCCTGCCTTACCATCTTGAATCTGCAATGATTGATTACAGTTTTAGAGATGGAATTTCAGTCCTAGATTTTGTGAGGATATCTTACAGAACTGAATTTGAAAAGAACAGCCATTTATTTCTAAATGTCAGTTGCAAAAGAAATGCTGATTTCTGCTGAAGGCTTTTCTCTTCTTTAATAATACCACAGCCTGTGAAAAGACTTCTGAA
The DNA here is from genome assembly GCA_013399055.1 of Ramphastos sulfuratus. Classification (NCBI taxonomy): domain Eukaryota; kingdom Metazoa; phylum Chordata; class Aves; order Piciformes; family Ramphastidae; genus Ramphastos; species Ramphastos sulfuratus. Next base: position 208,296 of record WBNM01034226.1, read on the forward strand.
ATGTACAAGTCAAACATACCCTAATCTATATGGCAGTTGTAGAATCTATACAGAGTGGAGTTATGATGCTCTGACATATTTTTGGCAGAAATTTTAGCCTTGGTGCATGAGATATGTTGCTTTGGTGTCAACAGATCAGTCCGGATCTACACTATACTCTCTGTCTCTCATCCTTGTGGCATTCAGTTTCATTTTCTTTTGGGGAAAAGGAACCAAGTGTCTTATGCTCTCAGACTTCCCTGCCCTCCACGGTAAGAGCAGCCTGTTGGACTACCAGATTAAAATGGATTTTGAGCAAAAAGGGATAAATCTTAACATGAAAATAACTTTTTGGTACTTGTTTACTCTTAAAATAAATTCAGTATACCCTAATCTGTGCAGCCTTGTAATGGATTTCTTAGATTCTTCAGAATATCAGCAAGAGCCAAGTTTGCTCCATTCATTCTTTACTAAACAAAGTGTGGCAGTTTCATTTGTGTGTTTTGCAGAGGTTGATGTTATTGCACTGATGTTATCTTAGTCTTTGTACTTAAATGCAAGTGATGGGAAAAGGCGCAACATCTGCTAAAGTAAATTATAGCACCTATCTATTCATCCATGCCTTACATCCAGGAACTGATTCTTTCCTCACTTTGGTTAACACGTATCACAGTAACCCAGAAAACAGTCCTGGAGTGATTCCAGTGTTGCTGCAACTTGCAAAAAATTTGGTATTGATTATGCTCCATCTTAAAAAACCCCAAAAATTATAGGATTCTTGCTCCCATCTCACTGCTCAGTGTATTCTCCTAATTCTCTGTTCTTGGGCAAACATTTTCATATATCTTAATTAATTTTACTGATCATATCTTTATGAGTAGCACTCATATTCCTGGCTCACTGTTCTGATACAGATTGATCTTGCAGGACAAAGAGTATATAATACTCCAAATAGGGAATCATCAGCACTACACTGTCCCTAGTGTCTTTATCTTTAGTGCCACACTGTAACATGTATTTGTCTTTTTCTGAACTGTATCACACCAGAAAGCATTGGGTGAAAGCCATTGGACTTTGCTGTCTCTCTGTCTCTTCCCACACTCCTCCCAAGATGTCCTGTTACATCTCCATTCTTGTGTCACTCCTGTCCTGCTGTCCAGGCATTTTAGCCCCGGTCTCATCCTTCCCAGGCAGTCCTTACTACCTTCCTGTGGTTCTCTAACTGTTAGCAAAGGCAGAAGCTGAGGCTGAAATAAAAGCCAGAAGCAGACTAAGACATACTACTGCTGTGCATTGATGAGGGAAGAAATGAACTTGAGAGGTCAGGAGGGAAACGGGTTGCAGAGCATCATCTTCGTGCTTTTGCTGCCACCTGGGAAAAGACTGGGGACTGCTAGTGCTGTCAGGGGTCAGCAGCCACAGAGAAGACAAAGGTGAGCTGCTGGGACTAGCCAAGCAGTGCCTGCTCCCTCACAAACTTGTGTAGCTTGCCACTCTAGGCCGCTCGCTTATCTGCATGCTCCAGCCTCTGGTAAGCCTTAAATTTCTACTCTATTCTACAATACTCCTCCTCTGGATCAATGTAGCCTCCCAACTTATCACCAATAAGATCTGTCTGGTTTTTTGTTGCAGAGCCCCACTCAGTGACATTATTAGTATTCAGACCTAGTTCTTGAAGAATTCTTGTACTATTCACTTTTTGTTGATTCCTCTTTGAATGCAGTCCCTCAGCTGGGTTTAATAGAATTAGTCTGGTGCAACGGGACAACCAGGAAAAAAAAAAAAAACAAAACTGTTCCTTCAATTTTAATGAAGGGCTGAGCCATTTGATTGGGTTGTTGCAGTGTAGTGAGTTCCTGCATGTCAATAGAGCCAATGAGGCTATAGGCACTTCTAGTCTGGCTGCTTACAGAGTAGTGTAGGGCCAATTGATTTTTTTTTTTTTAAACTGAATTTAAGCTAAAAGTGAAAAGCACAAACAAACTAAATAGCCAGGTAGGGAGAATGTCAGTGGCCATTTATCATGACTGGGCTCACACACGGTAACTTAGTTATTGTAACGTTAGCATGTAAGGATGTTAAAATTGGAGACACCCACTTCTGTGGTTGTTCAAGTGAAGGAATAATTGTGGTTTTGATTCATTTTCTGACTCTAGACCAAGTTCTACTGTCTGTCAGCATGTGTTTCACTTTAGCCATTACTCTTATTGATAGCCATTAGCCCTTTATATATACTTGTCTCAAGGCAAGGAACATTAGGTGTGAGTTATGGGGTGCCTGGCATCGTAGCTGCTGAGTTATAAATTAGTACGTTTATAGTCAGTTAATCTTTAATATCTTGTGTGTGGCTGATTTAATGTATACGCACACACACACAAAATAAAAAAAAAAAAATTTAAAAAAGGTATTAACATAGCATGAGTGCATCCAAAGTTGGGAACACCTGGAGAGCTGGTAATCCCCAAGGTCTATATTCCTTCCCTAACAAAACCAGGATTTTCAACTTCCAGAGAGCTCCTGTGTACAGGAGTTTGGTTAAAAAAAAAAAAAAAAAAAAAAAAAAAGAAGTTAGTATATGCTTCTTTATTTCTTTATTGAGATTATTTCCTTCCTGCACATATTGTGAAATAACATACATTGCCTTTCTAATAATAATTCTGAGCAATGACATTTTCTACACTGAGCCCAAGCGGGCATCACTTGAGTGGTTATCTGTACAGGTGTATCACTGTGTTGAGTTTTACCTCACCAAATGCCTAGAACACTTCATTCTGCACACACCTGTCCTATTGATAAAACTTCCTTCAGTTGACTTCTGTTTGTATTGAGAGTAACTTTTTTTGAGAGAGAGAAACAGAGAAATACAGGATCTAGATTTCCATGCATGCCTCGTAACTTGTCTAATGACATACCAGTTCCTCTGTTAGCAATAAACAATCAAATGCTTTTCTAACTTTTAGCAAAACACATCCAAGTACAATAATGTCTTTATTCCTGCAGTCTCCAGGGTATGTGTCAAATCTCAAGATCTTTAGCAAGCTGAGTGCCAATATTTGGGACTGGATCTAAAGGCAGAGGTAAGAACTAAAGGATTAATATTTTTCATAAGCTAAGTCAGTATCAGTGACTTCAGTGAAACTGAGGCAGAGATGCACCAGTAGGAAGAGAAACCCAGGCTCAGAGATCAATTTTATGTTCAAATGCAACAGAGACAGTATCATAGAGGTTTTCAGAAGCAAAAATACCACAGTCATAGCCTGAGATTAAATCTATTGATACCATCTGAAGTTTTCATGTTTTGCTACTACTGCTTTGAGCTGTAAGCCTTTATATTCTGCATGGGTTTTATTTTTTAAAATTCTCTTCCTACACTAAATATTAAGCTTTAAAAACCTTCATTCCATTCATGGGCACATACAACACTTCTCCCATCCCTCCAGCTGCTTTTATAAGTCGCTCAAGAAACATTTGCAAAAATAAAAGGTGAAGTTTGAGTGAGTTCCTGAAATACTGTTTCAAAGGCCCTGCTAACTTTTCTTTCTGCTGCAGACTGTAATGTCAAAGCATTTTGACAGGAAAAAATATTACGGGGCTACAATTGTACAGCAGCTGCAGATAGCTTTCTTTTGCTTAGTCTACCCGAGGGCCTCCCTACCTCTACTCTGAAGTCAAGCTTCCTAAAACCTCTCCTAACAGAATAACAACCACCAAGTTGCAGTCAAATATTTGGATGAGGTACATTAAGCCCTAGGGACAATCTCTGTTTGCAATCATCTATTACTGAACATGAAAGGATAAAGCATAACACAATTCCAGTTTTTCTGAAAAGCTTAAAGTATAATGGGAAAGGACCAAAATAATCCCTTTCCAATACCTGTCTCTAGATATTCCCAGAATTTGGTCTGTGTATTCATTAGACATGAACTGTGTTCACCTTCCTGTGTTAGTATGTCTAAGTAAAATGTCCCTGAGGATCTTAAAGCTATTTTTACAGTATTGCAATAAAATAGTATGTCCTATAAAATTGGAATCTCACCATTCTTGCAAAACTCACTCAGTGCATTTCTGTGAGCATATATCGAAAGAGCTGCATGATGAAACCTGCTCATTTTGAGTACAGCTCAGTCTGCTGCATTGGTTTTATGCTTTATATCTTTGTAGTGAAAGTGCACTGCTCTGTGGCAGCTTAAAGGTAGAATAGCAGAGCCAGCACACAAGATGAGCAAGCTGTGCATATAGCTGTAAATCAGCAGGAAGAGGTCTTCTTTCTAATATTTCCATCTCCTGTACATAGAAACATTCCCTGATCTGAATAATTTGCTGAGCTAAATAATAAGGCTAACAATATACCTAAAATAGGGAAGATCAGGCAAAAGAAATATCCACAGTTTCAATCAGGATTACAAATTACAGCTCTTCAAAAGATGCTATAATGTAAGAAAAAAAAAAAAAACAACAAGCCCTGGAACTGATCAAAATTAGTGTCATTGATTTCTAGAACACACAAAGACATGGTGAGTATAAATGTGTTACTTACAAGTGCTGAGGATTTTAGGGAATGAAAATGGAGACCAGGAGCTGGAGACTGCCTGCCATGCCAGCAGTGTTGATTTGGAAGTGATGGACACAAATAAACGTTCAGCAAAGCTTAAAAAGCTGCAATGAAAGGCTAGCCAAAAGTGTCCATGTCCTTACCGTGCTGTGGCTGGCAGGCAATCCGTGTCTGGGAGCCTTCAGTCCCTCTAATCAGGCTCCGGGGATTTTGTTTGCAAGAGAGATTGTCCTTTAAGTGATCAGTGCAGGAAAACAGAGAAATAAAGAGAAATGAGCAAATTGTACAAGGCAAATAGCTGCAGGTCTTTAGCATGCTCTCTGCGTTTTCCTGAGCTGCATCTGCAGTAGAGAAAATATCCCAAAAATAGCTCAGGCTGCCAATGACTTGCTGAAACCTGAGAAAGAATTGCTGAATTTAAAGATCTGGGTTGCTGTGGGTGTATGATTAAAGTGAGAAATTGCTGGCAGGAAGAACCTAGGATGAAACCACATGCTTAAGGAGTAACTTGTGAGTTCAGTGATATCAGAACGGGAACTGACCTCTGATTTCCCCCTCCTCCACGCAATGCCAGTTAACCCTTAAGAGTTCAGTGTGGAAGAAAATTCTGCAATAGCAGATGGAAGGACCAAAAACAAAGAAAAAAAAAATCTTTCCACCTGTAGATCTGTGAGGTAGTGACATATTTTACAGCAGTGCCCTACTTCCTAAATTTCATAGCAGTCATGCAAACATGTTTTGCTGAGGTCTTGAAAATGGCACAGTTTGAACTTCTTAAAAGCTCACACTCTTGTGTAGGGTTTCAAAAACCCTTTCAGCCATATGCGGTCCCCAGAGTGAAGGTGATTTCAGGTGTTTTGAGGAAAAAAGGATAAAATAACAATTGAAGAAATTTTCTGCAAAAATTGGCTTAGGGACAAAATATCAAGAATTGCCAGAGTATTTGGCATAGCCTTGGAGGAGACACTGGTGTCTCTATACAGTGCCCCAAAGAAATTACAGTAGCTTAAGGACTGCTCCAGGTTATTCTGGATTCTGTGGTCTTACACAGATTACTGGAGTGTAGCCTACTTTAGGCCCAGTCCTCACCTTGCTCTTTGGCATTTTTTCATGTTAATTCCCTGATTTAGAAAAGACCAAGAAGCAGTTGGCACAAGGCTGGGTACATTGGCTTCACATCAGTTAAGGTTCCCAAGTAGTGCCAAAGTAACCCTCAGTAACATATTCAGGACAGTATTAAAGCTGCCAGAGCATGGACTAGGACCTAGTCCCCAGCTTGCTTTGTGCTGACACTGAAAAGAGAGAAAGGTTCAAGTACTAGAACTAGGTGAGGTTTGAGCCACGTGGGGCTGTTTTATAAGAAGATGTTGCTTTGGTAAGCAATTGTGCTTCCGAGAAAAGAGATTAATATTGCACTTACTTCAGAACATGCTTTTGTTCTAGCATCAGGTTTTTAAGTTGTGCCAGACAATAATGGGAGACCAAATTACTTAATGTGCTTCAACCATAACGGTGTGTGGGGGGTGTGTGTTCACTTAATCACTCTGATAGGAGTGTCCACTTTATGTCACAAAGAGTACCTGAGTATTTTATCTTGAGTGTATTTAATATACACTAGTTGCTGTAGTTTCACACTCACAGATATGTTCCCTGAGGCTAAGGAGTTAAACGTTTGACCTATGAAAATGAATAGATGTTTAAGCTGCACATGTTACAAGCTGAGAATGCCTCACTATGACTGTCCCTTTTATAGGTGCTTTGCAGAAAAAGGCCATTTTCAGGTCTTTTGGTCTATCTACAGTTGTTACTGTTCTGATCCTATCTGTTGTTCTAGGAGCTAAGAGTAGATCACAGCTGAAGTAGGCTGGTTATTTTATTTGTATTTGTACCCCAGCAGACACTTTCTGAAGGATTTCTGCTGATCAAAAGGAAAATGTAGAAAATTAGAACTCACAGCCTAAATAAATAATGACTCATGTTGCAGCATTCACTTTCAGATGGAAGGAAGTAAACACACGTATCCAGTGTTGGTATATATTATCTCATAAATTTCATGGTGAGTTCAAAAAGTCTGATTACTAATCTTTTAAAAGCTCCTAATGCAAACCTCTGTTCCTGTCTTTGAAGCAGCAAGTGATAATACGAAAGACTTTATAGGGACCATTTTTGTGATTTAATAAAACCTAAACCCAGTAAAAATCACAGCTAATGGGTACACTGCTAGTGATATATCAGCATAAGAGTACCAATAGAGGCTAGTATCTGTGTGTTAGCAGATGAACTATGCATTAAAATTGAGATTTTTTTTTCCTCCACAAATGAGGCCATTAATTCAAACACTCTTTGTCTCTCCTTGTTATGAAGAAGTTGCTAATGCAACACAATTAGAAAGTGCTTCGTCTCGAACAATTGGAAACTTGGTATTCTGAGCCATCCTCTCTTTGTTCCATTCTCCTTTGTTGAATTTCATTAGTACTGAGAGTCTAGAACATAAATTATAGATATGAGATAATCCATATTTTTGTATTTTTTAATTTAAATATACCGTAGAGCAAAAATAAAGGGTAAAGAGCATGACAGAATTCTGAGCAGAGAACAGATGGGTGGTTTGGCATGGGAACAAAGATGTTAGCATACGTTCATCGTTCTTATAGTAAGAACTAATGTTTATGGTGCCTATCAAATAGATGTATGCAGAATGAACATCTTCCACTGAGCACGATGCTTCATATCACAATGTCTCTAAATTATCTGATATGCTCTCGTTCTTCATTTCTTCAGTCATTTCTTTAATACTGTGTAACTTGTGCTTTGCCCAGTTTAAACTGAGTACTGGCTTTCATCTTGATTTCCCTGGAAAAAAGGGGAGAATTACCTGAAACTACTGTTGTCCCACTGTCACCTTAAAAACCAGGCCTTAAGCCTGTTTTATTGCTCTGAGCTTACATTCCTCAATCTCGCATTTCAAAAGGCTTCAGCATCACATTTCAAAAACGAGGTTTTGTCTCCCAACAGGTTGCTACCTGTTTTAGAATATCTAGAAAGATTCTCACAAGCTGTAGAATAAGATTATTTGTTGGATGTGCTGCTTTCAAGCTTTTTCTTCAGTTAGTAGTTAAGTTAACATAGATGAGAAAGAAAGTTATAGTCTTAAGTGTGTCCTTTCCTGTAGGTGTCTGCTAATCTGGAGAAACAAATGCTGTTTCTACCAGTGTAATCAGGTCACCAGACTAATGTGGCTGTGAATGAGAACTCTGTTACAAAAACACTGAGCAAAATAAACCAGGAAATGTGGATGTTTTACACACTTCACCAGGACTGTCACCAACTGGTTTTCCTATCAGACAGTCCCTTGTTAAGGGAACTCTTTGAAGCGTGAACTTCAAAATAGTGTCTGGCACACATAAATCACAGAAGTAGAAGAATTCCCAGTGGATAATTGGCTTTTTATGACAATGTTAGGATTTGCGCAAATCCAACATTTTGCATTATCCAAAACCGTGACCGTGATTTGGAAATGAAGAACCTCAAGTGCCAACCCTGGTAAGATCAGTGGTAAAAGACACAGTAGCTTTCACTGCAGTGTGGAAACTTGGAGGATTAACTTAATTGAAGTAACTTGGAGTTAAAGAACCCAAAATTAATGTGAGAGCTTTCTGAACAATATAATGATTAAATTAATATAATACCTTAGGCTAATAGATTGTAGAATATTCTTGTTTTAATAAAGTGAGGGAACATTTACAAATTTTGATCCCATTGAAATCCTTTGGATTCAGGGGGCCAGATGTGGTCTTACTTTAAGTAGTAAACTTGGAGAAGATCTGCTGGAAGTGCCTATTAATGGTGAAATTATTAATGGCCTTGAGACTAAAGTCATACATCAGGCTTTCATGAATTGCTAGAAATGTAGTGCCCAGCTCAAAGAGCTATGTCTTACCCACAGAGTCAGCTATGTTCTCTTTATATGTACCCTATTAAGTGTTACTAGTTGTGCTGAATATGTGTAGTTTCTATAAATCCTTTGTTAAAACAGCTAAGGTAGTGAGTAGAGCTTAACCATGAAATATTGTTTGAAACAGTTATAGGCATAATCCCTATTCTTCAATGAGAATGTGGATTTAACTGCCTAAAACGTGATGTATTTATTTTCTGTATGAAATAATTTGCAGCGTTGCATGATAGGACCAAAGAAGCAAAATTAGTAAATCTCGAGATTTTATTTGATAAAATTTTATTTTAGTCTTTTTCTGAACTTAGAACTGAAAAATATCAGTGTTCAGAGCACTTTTCATGGGTTTTAATAAGCTATCACTAAATAGCACCAAAATAAGCTATCACTAAATAGCACCAAAATACTTTCCCCAATATGGAACCCAGTGTGGGGTTAAATTGGATCTACTTAATAGAAAACATAGAAAGTTCCTTAGGGTATTTAAAAGGTTTTTCCTCACTTCATTTAAGGTATCAGATCAAACTTCTTCTGTGAAACCTTTCATGTCCTATGATTCTAAATACCGTGTGTGATATTAAATGAAAATTCAAACCCAGTAGTTTGGAAAATACCAATCTCTAAAAGCCTAAATGGATCTTGGAATAATCTGTTGCTCAACAAACATGAGTGGAATGCCAGTGATTCTCAGAGTATGTGTTAGTTTCAATATGGATTTTTTTGGCTTTCTGTCATGTCCCTGGGGGCATCACTGGTGTCCTCGGGTATATCATAAGAATGAGCATCCATGCTTTGAAGAATGTGAATTGTTTCAACAGTAAATGTTTGGGGTTGATAGGACGGGGCAACCTGAGGTTAATGGCTTTGATTGCTGCAAGTGCTCTTTCCTTGTTGCAGTACAGCCATCCCTAGGCAGTGTGCAAAAAAACATTTCATTTTATGACAGGAACGTGAGAAGTCAGGCCCCTTCCTGTACCTGACAGCTGATTCACACAAGCATGTTGCGATGTATTTCTCCTGTTCTGGCTAAGGCTAATTAGGCACAGGCATTTGCTGTTATCTATCAGGAGCTCTTCACTCATACTTTTTCTTCTCTCTGTATTTTGTCTCTCTGCCCCTGTGTGGGACTTACTCCTTTGTGTTTAAAACCCACTTTTAGTCTCCATTTTCTATGCCAAGCACATTATAACTGTGGCTCATCCCACCCTACTCTCTTCCAGACACATACTGTTACCATGTATTTTGTTTTCTTCCTTAGCTGGAAACCTGCTGTTGGGATGGATAAGTCTCATCCTGTATAACTATAGGAAAGGTGCCAGCATAATAGAAACTGTTGTAAAATAGATTTTCTTTTCTACAGAGGTTTGGCTGGAAGATTTTTCAAGATCAGATAAAGATTCTGTAACAGTCAGTGAAAAAGAAAATACGAAACCTAAAACCAGAGGAAAGCCACAGTGCAGCCTTCCCTCTAGGCATTGAGTTTCTCATCAGTTGTCATTGCAAATTTCCACAACAGCTTTTGGCACCATCTCAAAAATTCTGACTCTGTGCTAGGCTTTGTTTGATTAATGACTAGTTCCAGAGATTTTCTTGCTGATCCTCACATGAGACATAAAGAATTATCAATTGCCTCAGCCATGTCTGGGAGCAGAGTATGTCAAGGATATAGTTGGCTTCCCTGAGTTTATAATGAAACATCTTATTGTGTTCCCTGCCCTAAGGTACTAATTTGCTACATTCTGCATCTGATTGGCCTGAGCACTGCAGATTTGCTTTAGCAAAGTGAGAGAATATAAAAAGAAATTGCTATTAACAACCACTAAACCCACAGTTATTCCCATGCTGTGAAGCCTTCAGTTTGGCCTTACTCTGCACAGTTTTATGTATATACAACAGTTAAAACCAAAATACTCCAAAGCAGATGACTCCTGGATACTACCAATTCCATTACCGAGTTTTAATAGGGAAAGTAGTAAGCAAAATGGTCATGGTTCTGCTCAGCCATACAGCTGTAAATCCAAATAATTCTTTGTAAACTTAGATACTTCAGATCAGTGTAGAAGTTGAGTTTGATAATTGGTACATCCTTTCTTGAGATGAGCTTCACGGTGACAAAAAGGAAAGATACTGCTATGGGTATGATTATCCCAGTTTCTAAATGCACAGACTTCTGTGAAAAGAGTTGCAGCTTTGTTGTTGGGCTTGGTTTTCCTTGAGTGTACAAATCAGAAGAGGCTCTATTAAAAGTCAGTTGCAGCCTGAAGCCCATCAGTGTTATTCTGTCTGATATGTTGACTGTGGGGAAAATTTGCTATTGCAGTTGCTGCATTGCCTTTCCTTTCTCTTACCATCATTATCTGTCTCCGGTGCAGTGACTCTGTTGTAAGATGGCTTAGACGTTCCTCTTTAAACATACTTTTTATATCTCTGCTGCCTGCAGTCAAATGATATAAATATCCTGGGAAAGTTTGCAGAGCAAAACAATATCACAGTAGTCCTTTAAGGTAGGGTAATGATTCTATAACAAAGAAGAAATGGTGGAAAGAAGTTAAATGACTTGTCAAGAGCTGCACAGGAAGAATATGTCAGGATCCAGACTGAAGCCCAAGAATGTACTTTTTTTTTTTTTCTTTTT
>WBNM01034231.1:0-19254 GCA_013399055.1 Ramphastos sulfuratus
TATTTTTAAACTTCCTATTTATTTCAAATCTACAGGAATTTTATCTACTGAAGCTCAGCTGTCAAGGGGAATGGTAAATCTTCTAAAATATCACTTCAAAATTTTTTGTTCCACTGAAGTACCTATGAACACCTGTACATCGTTAATTCATGATTTCCCACAGCACTTAGCCACAAGGATTCATGACATATTTCAATGCCTTCAACAGCAGCAACATTCTGTGGGGGAACCATTCTGCTATTTCCAAGTCTTGTCTTTTACAATGATGGACTAAGCTAAGGCAAACTGGCCTTTTTATATTAATCACAATCAATCCTCCCATAAAACATGCATATGTAAAATCAGAGAAGAAACAAGAGTTATTATCATCTCTGTCAGTTTGTCTGAAGAGAGCTATGAGCTCAAGTAAATCTACTTGGTTAAAACTGGGGAGAGACATTGAACTGACAAATACTAATCTGAGTTTTCCTTAATTACTCTGTTTGCAGTGAATGGAAGTTTCTGCAAGAGACTCTGCATGACTTAAGGTGTAAATGTGGAGAAGACTCCATTCATTTATGACTTTGACTCCTTTGGAGCCAAGATTTCCCCCCAGTCTTCACAGTTATGACATTTTGTATTCAGTCTGGCCTACTCCACCAGAATATTCAGTCTGTGCTTCTCACAATTATGCCTTGTTTGCATCACACCATAACAAGCCTGCTACAAGAGTTGCATACACTGGAACCTACAACAGTGTATTTTAAATGCTTTCCAGTTGTCTAAGTCAGCCTCATGGCAAGGCAGCAGAATTAAATACAATGAGATCTGGTAGGCTGCACTCACAGGATTGTGTTGTAAAAAAGGGGAAAATAAACATTAACTTTGGACCATTTCTTACAATTTTTCTAAATACTCTTAAGCAGAATAGAAGTGTTTTGCTGAGACTGAAAAACAAAAGAGTTTGCAGGTGCAGTTATATCAGGCACCTCTCAAATACACATTCCTCCTTACTCAAAGCTGAATATAGAGAGAACTAGAAACTTTCTTTAGTAGACTGGCTTACTAAGCACCAAGAATTTAGCAGCAAATTAAGAGCTCAGTTCTCTTAATTTGGATGATAATATCCAAACTTCAGAATGGACATGTTCCTTGAAAATGCAAACTATAAGCTGCAAGGGTAACATTAAAGCATTAATCTACACCTACCATAGTATTGTTAAAACAATTACCAGCACTAATTTTGTAGGTTCCATGTGAACCTGAGGAAGAATTTTTTCACTGTGAGGGTGATAGAGCACTGGAACAGGCTGCCCAGGGAAGTTGTGGAGCCTCCCTCTCGAGATACTCAAGAACCGTCTGGGTGTGTTCCAGTGTGACCTGCTCTAGGTCTTTTGAGGTCCCTTCCAGCCCCTGACATTCTATGATTCTAGTGACAAAGCCATGGGTTCTCCCATGTGCTTTTAATACAAACCCCTGAGCTTAATTATGATATTTAGTGTATGGGGCAGCAACATTTCCTATCCAGCAGCACCCATCATCAGTAAAGCAATTAATTGCATACCACTGACCTTTATAGAACACCATGGAAATTTTATTACTGTACAACTCAACTGCATTTCATACAACACTGCCCCATAACTATGTCTTATTAAAAACAAAAAACCCATGTGCTTACAAAAGGGATAGTTGAGCCAACTGGACTATTTACAATTTGCAAGAAAAAAAAAAAAAATTCACAAGGTTTGCAACACACACAGGGAAAAAAAAAACCCAAAAAAACACAAACCTTCTGCAGCCTTAATACAAGACAAATGTTACCAAGATTCACATTATAGACAAATGCGGAATGGAAAATATTCCCTGAAGTCATAATGGCAGGGTTACGCAGTATGCTATTTAAAAGCTATTCACCAATGTCCTTTTCCTTTTAGCCAGAACCCTATGGTAGAAATTCAGCTGTAGAAAGTCAATTATTTGAAATTGTGGTTCTACAACTGAGGAACTGGATATGTAAGATGAAGCAGCTGAAGGAAGGACATTCTGTATACTATTCAGTACTAGAAGAGAAGGCCAGGAGTCATGGCCTGTGTCTCCTGCCTTGGAGCTAACTGCTCTGCAAGTTTGACACTTTGAGTGGGCTACACCGTGCTTATGTCCTGCCTTGCTCTCATCTCTTGTTTTTAAGGAAATGCTACTAATCAGGAGTTTTCTAAGTTCAAAAGTCCCCTTGTTCCTTTTTCAAACCAAAGGGTTCACAAAATAAATAGTTACTGCATGGCTATTCAAATTTAAGATTGCCATACTAATATAATTCAGGGCAACATATGTGCCAAAACAGAATGTAATTCAGGGCAAGAGGACCTTCTACCTGGAATCAAGAACTATGTCCAGGATGGAGTAGCTTCCAAGTTCCCAAACCAAAGAGACCCTGCAGGACACAACCACACTAATGCATCTGTACCAGCCACAGACTCAGAGAAGGAAAAGGAATGGGGCAGCAGGCAGCAATGGCCTTAGGAAGGTGTACATACGCACCAAGGATCCCCAAGAGCTGCTGTTTCAGTTATCTGCACTATCCTTGTGCACTTCTGAGTCATCCTCCAAATTTCTTATTGGAGCCAGTAGTAGACATGGTGCTGGCAACATGCCCACATGCACGGTGAGGTGAATCACCCATGCTTCAAAGTCCAAATCCTAAGCACATGAAGAGAGACCAATGGAGTAAGCTGTAGGTCGCTATCAAGCTGTCTCGCAAATCAGTAAGATGTTACAATTTTAAATATTGCATCTCCCAAACACCTTGTTCAGTTTTCCACAAGCAATGAAAAGCTTTCTATGGCAAGTTCCACACATCTCAGGAAAAGCATTTAATTTTGCCAAAATCCAGTTACAATTGCATTTACCATGTTAATCCAGCTTCAAACCTTTTTAGGTTAAAGATTTGTAACCTATACTGCCAAAGTCACTAAGATTTATCTAACAAAACTTGCCCACAACACCCTGCTTTGAAGAATTGCCTGTGTATTGAATGGATGATGTCTCCAACACAATTCAGAGCTATACAAGGTTAGGGCTTTGGGTTTGTGGGTGTTTTTTTAAGAAGTTCATTAATTTTTTTCAGTTGACATCAACAATTTATTACTGCTTGTTTTTAAAGATTCTTTTGTTTCTACAATACAGTGAAGGAAAGGTGAAATTAAACTAGCCTCATGATAATAAAAAGAGATTTAACTCACTTTTCTCCCTAATCACAAATGCACAGAGAGCACAAACTAGGGAAGATATATGTAAAGTCATGCTATAACATAGCATTGTTTCCTGTAGCGCATGGGTTAGAAATCAACAGTGGAATACAGATTATTGAAGTCATGGGCAAGGCAACAACACTGCTCTGTTTGAAACCAAATCAAAATTCCCATTGATTTTGTTCATACCTTGTCTTAGATATTATTGAGGCCTGATCACAGAGCATAATACATACAGATGCCTGAAGTAACCTGCTATACAGCTTGATGTAAAAAGAAGTCACAGAATGAGTGCAAAGATGACAGGCAAGCCTCTCCTCTCCCAGCCACGAAAGCTTTCATTGCCATCTCTTCAACACTTTCACTCCTGCCAGAAGTCCCTTCTGCCCACATGGCCCCTCCAGCTGTTCAAAGTGTCTCCCCTCCAGACGGTATTGCTGAGCAGGCAGAGCATGGATTAAACAGTATTAAATGTTCTTTCTGTCATTATGTTTTCAGTAATTTAAAACATTATTTTTCTTGTTGGGGATATTATTAAATGGGGTGAAGGATATGTTACAGGAAAAAAAACCAAGAACCTCCAAGATCAGAATATATCAGAAGCTTAACCAAACTTAATATGTCTGACCATGAATATGTACATAAATACACACATGCATGGACACACACATTAAGATTAAAGTCAAGTCTTCTGGAGGAGGCTCACCAAAAAAAAAAAAAAAAAAAAAATTAAAAGCCATGTTCGAAAGGAAGAGTCAATTTCACGTAGGACTAAAGCAAGATACTGTGATTTGCATAGATCACTTACAGTGACAGTGATTCATCAAATTCCCCCATAAAAATCATGCTATATTTTGTCTAAAGCAACACATTCCTTACAGATCACAGTGTCTTTCTCATTCTGTTAATAAGATAATCTGTTACATGAGGCTTATAAATCCATTTAAATTGATTTTAATTAATGAATCAATCACTAGCCACTGATGACTTGGTCTACAGACAGCAAGCAATTCAAAGCCCCAGGCCTCTAATCCCAAACCAAAATCTACATTAGAGCAACAGGACATGCCTCTGATCGATGGTAATACAAAGATGTTCAGTTCATACACATTTAAAGTGCATGAACCTAATCAAAATGTATCTCCAGATCTTATGGTTTACAGTTCCCATATTCAGGACTGTTCAGCTAGGAAAACAATACTAAATCATTTACATTTCTTTGCAAGTGAAATAAATTAAATCACACAACTATAACCTGCTTCTAAACTTTTAGATGCTTATACCACCTGAAGATTTGGGGTTTGTTCTTAGACAATCAGTTGTTTAACATTAATTAATATAAAATTGCATTTCATAAGGTCACAAACATGAACAATGCCTTTTATGTATGCTTTGATCTTGGGAAAATTCACTGCTATTCTCCACTGCTAAAGTGCTTAAATTTTACTTTAAACAGAAGGCAAGAAAGGAGAAAGATTTCTGTCCCAAAAGCAGGATACAGAGGCAGCATGAAGAACATACTTGTTATTTCAGTAAGTTAATTATTATAATTATTGTTATTATAAGAAGTTAATTATAACACGGTAAGTTAAAGCCACAATAGGTGGTGTGATGCTGAATGCTGCAATCCCTAAAGCATCAGCATCTGGCTCCCCATAGCAGAGGGGACACACCTGAGTGAGGCTTCTTTTCCTACATACACAAACAGCTGGTACTCCAGCACAACATCTGTGAATAAAGCACTACTTCAGAAGGGAGAAAGGAAGAAAGAATGACCTCTAGCCCTCCTTTCAAAGGCTGCTCCTTTTACTTAAAATGTGACAGAGATGGAAGGATGAGACAAGCCAGCTTGCTCCAAAACAGTCTTGCTGCTTGCAAAGCTACACTGTGCTAAGCCCAAGCCACTTCGCTCACATGATGCTCCACACAAAGTCAATGGCATAGATCTCTGCTTGCATGGGACATGAGTCCCTACTGAGCTCCTCCACCTGATACCAACTTGTCTTCAGAAGGAAACCAGCAGGTACTTGGAGAAATTTAACATGAAAAATATATCTCTACAAACTTCCTGTACTAGAGAAGCTGGTGCTGTGAGACCTCCAGTTGTGGACCAGGTACTACATTTTTATTTTTCAAATGCTACCTACATCTTCATAGTTCAGTAGTGTCCCATTAAATATTCTAAAAGAAGTCTAAATTCCTTTCAGTTCACAAAGTAGTTTGCTTATATGCTCACCACAGTGCTGAAAGTCCCCGTAACCCACCTCAGACACAGCTCCATTATGACAACACATCCAGTGGCCTGTCCAAGAATGGATACTGCCAGCCCTATGTGGGGGAAGAGACCAGTTGGCATAGGCCATTGGAAGAATGTCCAAGAAATCTGTGCTGATGCAAGCCTGTCAACCAGAAGAGTCTGTTCCTTTCCCTCAAGGGCAGCCTCACTCATAACTCAGCAGTCCCTCAAACGCTCCAATGTCATTTACTGAGCAAGGGATTGACCCTCTCTGGGTCTTTCCTATGGGCACAGAGTTGTACAGAATGAGAGAAGAGGTAGGAAAAAAATCTCTATCATGGGTCTCCACATGAAAAGGACTTCAGCATTTAGCTGCCTTCAAGGCAGTCTGTGTTCCTTCCTTTTTGCCCAGCCCAATCTCCTCCCACACTGCCTGACAAACACAAGATGTATGGGATCACCCATGGCAGCTCTGTATTTATTTTATCGATACAGCATACACAGTTTATCCAAAGCCATCAAAAGCAGCTTTTTAAAGCAGTCTCTCATTTAGTGCTGTATTAGTTTAAGCTGACTGGCCCCACAAGGAGGCACAAGGTGCAACATGCAGATGGGCTTGACATCAAGGAGTGGCCTTAACCATGGACACTATTGCACAGGTTATCCATGAATGTGAAATGTGTGCTGCAGTCAGACAGGCCGAGTGGGTAAAGCCTCTGTGGTGTGGGGGAGAGTGGCTGAAATATAAACATGGCAAAGCCTGGCAGATTGATTGGAAGAGTTAAGAGAATGGTTGGACTCAATGATCTTACAAGTGTCTTCCAACCAAAACAATGTTATGATTCTATAATTTTCCAGTTTCATCAGCCAGGTATGATGGTACCTTTTCTCCTGGTT
This sequence comes from Ramphastos sulfuratus, assembly GCA_013399055.1. Classification (NCBI taxonomy): domain Eukaryota; kingdom Metazoa; phylum Chordata; class Aves; order Piciformes; family Ramphastidae; genus Ramphastos; species Ramphastos sulfuratus. Next base: position 6,361 of record WBNM01034231.1, read on the forward strand.
TTTTGGGTTTTTTTTGGGTTTGTTTCCCTTTGTGTAATCTGATATCCCTCCAACAGAGTAGTAAATTGTCCTTATCTCAACTGACATTTTGGCTTTCCCAGATCCTTTCCTCCTTGCCCACCCAAACGGGAGTGGAGTGGAGAGGGGAAAGAAGAAAACCCCTCTGTCGTAACTGGACTGCCAGGACTCAGTTGCCAGCTGAGTTAAACCAGGACAATTGCTCTCTCTCAATACTTGTGTTTTCCCACTTTGCTATAAACAAACAATTTTTTGGAGGGAAGAACAAAAAGAGTAATTAAATAAGGTAAGTTTGGCTTATATGTTGCTCATTGGAGAGTTGAATTAACCAAATAATAAGTACAAGATATCAAGCTACCTTTCAGAGCATTTAAGAAAAACATAAAGGGTTGAACACTTTCCAGGTGTAAACAAATTAAGATCAATGTACCAAATCTGAATCTGGCACAGTTAGCTCAAAGAAGTAAATGGTGCATCTTCTCATCACACAGACTGTTGTAGTGTAGAGGCACTCAACATTTAAAGATACAGATTTTGCAGCAAACAACGTTCCACTGACAGAGTGATAATCAATGTGTCCTTGATTATGAAGAGGCAAAACAGTTTTCATTACCCAAAAAAAAAAACAAACACCAAACCCAAAAAGGAGAAGCAGACTGAAAAACAAATCATGTGTTTTGATTTTACAAGTTCCAAGTTTGGGTTGGGTTTTTTTCAAGGCCTTTTTGGAGCGCTGAAACAGAATAAAAATAGTTTGCTGCACAAGTATAAAACAAAGTAACTGCTAATAAACATTTTTAATTTACTCCTATGTGTTCAGCTCTTGGTCCTATTACTCCTCAGGAGTTGGATGACATCACTAAAATATCTTCCCATTTTCTGGTAAACTGATTAGATGGGGTTTGTCCAACAATTGTACCATAATGTGTTCCCTCTTTCATAGTCTGAATATTACTGCTGGAAAATATACTGCAGCACAGAATGTAGCATATGCCAATATATCCTGACATTCAAATCAAGACCACAAATTATAAACAGTTTCAGCAAATTGACTTGAGTGCCTTTGTTCCTCAGACATACATCTTCCTATTGCTTACAAAAGCAGCATATACTAACCACTAACGCTGCTATAGCCAGTACTGGGAAAGGAAGTTATTGAAGCCTGGATTTCCTGCTTTCAGTCGTAGCCAAGAACTGTGAGGCTTGTAGTGGTTTCAGGAACTGAGTCATCTAATGATTCATGGATAAGATACTGGTTTTAATATATTTCTGATCATAAGACTTAAACTTCAAAAACAGTGATGCTTAATTTTTATTTTAAAAGTTAAAAAAAAAGTAGTGCATAAAACAAGTAAACAAGTATTGTCATGAGACACATAGGCTAATAATTATAAATGCATTTTACAGTGCACTGTTTTTAAAATAGTATGTTAAGCTTCCTGGAAATCCAAGAGAATGTTGACAATTAATTCAAAATCCACTGTCGAAAACCCAAGTACTTTTGTTGCTGTCCTGACGCAGCTGAAATTCAAGTGGAGGTCAGGTGGCATATCAATTGCATTTTTAGATACATCCTTAGGTACCTGTATATCTACTGCTGCACATTAATCAAGGAATCCAAGAGCTATGATTGTTAATACATGTGGTACAATCAAAAGATCGGCTGGTAATGATGTATTTGAGTGTTACAAACAAAGTTTTGTTTCAGGAATCACTGGAGCTGCAGAGGGCAATTTTAAAGCTATGGCTAGCACTGGATGGTAAGCACTCACAGATGCATTTTGTGATAATTTAGAATCCAAAACCAGTCATTCTCACATGTTTAGTTCTTCCAAAGGAAAGCATGCCCTTCAGTGCATCAAAATGTTTTTTTTTTTGCCCACAACACATCTCATCAGTATGCTGTAACTTGAACTACCAGGCTTTTGCACCTAAAAAATAGCTTGTGATGGAAGCCTGATTCTGTTAGGCTCACGTATGGAAAAGTACTGGTTTACTTTTTAATTTTTCAACTGCAAGCTGCAGCTACTCACTTGCTATGCACAGTGCTGCAGGGAGAAGGGGGGTGTTAGCATTTCTATATTTCACCATGTGCAAAACTAGCACACACACACACCCCCCAAAAAAACAAAACAAAAAAAAAACCCCACCACACCAAAATGCATGTTGCTTGGAGGGGAAAAGAAAAAAAAAAAAAAGAAAAAGAAAAACCCAGCAGTTAAAACAGTTGACAAGAAAAGGCCAAAGTGCGCTCAGTGGCTGGCAGTCATTTTACGGCTATAGTCCTACAGCAGATTTACTTAGATGACGTCAGTGGCTCCAATCCAGCTTTTCTTTGGTAGCATTTACCACTTGCCTCTTGAAGCCTCCACTATGCTACAGAGCAGCAGACCATAATCAAAATTCCCTTTGTGAAATAGAGTTTACCTCAGGGCACAGAGGCATTGCTAGCTGAATTGCAGGCTCTTCACCCTGTACTGCATGCCAGAAATAAATAACCTACAATACTGTACTTCCCTTAATACAGAAGAACCATTAAAAGCAGCCTGCTACCTAAAAAACAGTTCTTTAATTTGTTTCCAAAATCTCAGAGGCCAGAATGTTAGTTAATTTTCTAAGCGACCAAGAAGTATAATAATTCTACTATCCTTTTTACAGATTTTGGAAGATAAAGTTATTTATGGGTCATTGTTTCACCACCAAAAAAAAAAAAAAAAAAATACTACTAACACTAGAGGTTAAAGTGAATTGGTATATAGGAAGCTGCATATTTTAACTGTCTTTCAAATGTGCCCTTCAACTGCTTGTCTACAACTGGTCAGTAAATATGCCAAGAAACTCAGCAAGAAATTACTATGCATAAATAACAGTCAATTTAAAGAGCAAAAGGCACACTCTTTGGAGCTATGGATTTCCTATCACAGAACAATGACTGGAACCAATGAAACACTAGGAAAGCCATGTCAAGCAGATATCAAATCAAATGAAACTTCACAGGCTCTGAACTAAAACAACAAAAAACCCAACCACCAAAACAAAACCAAACCACCATCAAATCAAAACCAAACCCCACAACCATATGAAAGATGCATCTTACTGTACTAAATAAACAAAGATTTGTTATGTTTTAATGGACCCATCAAGTCCAAAAAGACAACCAGACTCATTATGGGTGATAACTAGACACGTTAGTGGACTAAAAATTGCCAGTCAAGCACTTAAAAATTACTTATAGGGAAGATGCACACACCTCAGAACTGGAAGTCTCAATAACTCTCCTTTCCCAGCCTCCTTCCTTACCTTCCCCCTAATAACACCAGAACAAGAGATCACAGGTCTAAACCCCTAGAAGATAAAAAAATTCTATTAACATGCAACTGCATGAGCCACATCATAGATCTGAAATCTAAACACTTAAAATTTTAAGTGACCATCAAACTATTTGCTGCCTGCCAGGTTGGTCTCTGCCAGCTCCTGCTTCTTCCATGCACTTCAGCTGGGTGGGCTTCAGTGGATACTAAAGAATGGCCACTCTATCACAACCGTATTGCTGTGCTCCAAAGACACAGGAGAAAAATGTTCTTCTCCTTGACTTCCTTTTATTGCTAAAAAAGTAGTGACAGAAAACATATTTAGAAGATGATTGTACATTTGAGAGAGAATCTGGTCCCTTCTATTGGTCAATAAGGACCCTGGACATGAAAGGCATTGTACAAGCACAAGCAATCTTTCCTTTTCAAGGAAAGAGTGGAAGCAGCAAGGTGGTCAGGATGGGCAAAGAGACCCAACCGAAAGACCATATCTGAGTGCAGCAGAAGAGAGAGGATAAGGAGTACCTGGCAAGATGGATAGCAAATGGAGGGAAACAAAAAGACACCAAACGAAAGAGACTTCTATCAAGTGCTAGCCAAGAAGAAGTAAGTGCATAGCCACGGAAAAAGGTTCAGGCAACCAGAGACACGTGCGGTGCCCTATAAGGAACAGCAAGACACAGCCTGTAGGGCAGAAGACACAGAGGAATGTGCTGCAAGGTCAGAGAGCAACACAGACAGATGCAACCCTAAGGACATCACTGCAGCATTGAATGGAAGATTGTATTTATGGTTTAAGACTCTTTCTGCAAGAAAATAATTACAGCCAAAGAAGAGTGGGGGTAGGGGGAAGATGAAAGAACCTCCACTGAATCTTGAAGTCTTCTAGAAGGCTTTCAGTTGATCATAGAAAAAGCAGAAATAAATAACTTTAAACATCAGCTGACAGCAAATATAGGGAGACGATTGGTTTTAAAGGTTAATGTATTTTTAAAGTATAAAAGTAAAATGAGGGATGTAGAAAATGAAACTGCTGGCAGTTTTGCCTTTTATTTTAAACTGCAAAACAGTTTTAGGACAAAAGTGTGTATGCATGGTATTGGTAGATTAAATACAAATAGAATTTCCTTTCTCCCATTAATTGTCTCCAAAACAATATTTTTTTTTTAATTTCAGATACACTTAACGGAGGCTTTAATCCACTGAACCTTTATGAATTTACCTTTTCTTCCAAAGTCTGTTCTGACATTTTCTCCTCTCAAAACTGAAATGTCATTCCTGAATGATAAATCTCCCAATAGAAAGACAACCATGTAAAAAAACAGGCCAGCTAATTCCAAAAATAAGTGCCATTGTCCACAGCACCATGAGGTGAATGAATGGTGAGAGATTCCACCAAGGGAATAACTCTGATGTCTATAATGTTAAGGAAAAATCTGGCACCAAAAATACCCAAGGCCATGCTGGTTGGTGATTCAAACATGAAGCATATCAAAACGCTACTGATAAGCTAAATTAACAGATAGCTTATCTGAAGCATATACTAGCCATATGGTGCCACAACTTCTGTTGCCTGTTGCTGGCATAACAATAGGCCACTGCAGTCTTAGACTGGAAGCACTATTTGACAAACTGTCAACAGCGTTTTTATTTTTCTGCAGGGCTCTAGGGCAATGGCACACTCGTCTATTTGCATTTTTTTTTTTTAAACAGGTGAACAAAGAGTAAACCAGATGTCAACTTTAGAAATCGAGCTGTCTGGATCAGGAGACTTAACAGAGGCAGGCATACTGCTACAGCTCAAATCTAGACAATGAGCTTTTCTAAAAACACTCTGGCCTAGGGGAGTGGCTATTTAAAACACTTGGCTTCTTTTATTTCAGCACTATGGAAGTGAATTCTGCTCTTAAGTGCCAGCTCAAATGAAGTCATTTTGTTTCACTGGGGCTTTCTTTGCATTTTAGAAATGTAGCATGTACTGTAGCACAGGGAAAGACAAGTCTGAAAAAATTAATCTGATTTTTTTTGCAGCTAGAAGCTGAATAAAATGGGGGAGGTTGAAACTAACAATCTGATCCCACAAAATAAAATATTTAAAAAAAAAAAAATCAATCTGTGAAAGAGTAATTCGAGTGCGAGTTAAATGAAATGTAACTCTCATTGAAGAATAAAAAAGACTTCTGAAAGCTTAAGTAAGACCTGGTATATATACTTTCAAGCTCCACAAAGACAAGGTGTGAATACTGACCAACAAGGAAGATTCATAATGAGGCTTTAGTATGTTACAGAAACACACTTGTTTAATATAATAAATAAATAAACAAACAAAAAACATAGCTGTTGCCTTGCTGCTTTCTTTCAGAAAATTAAATCACATCTTTGTTGCTTTCATACTGTTCAAGGTGGGGGGTTTAAATCTTTTTAACAGCAACATGGTAGTGTGAAAGACATAATGAGAGCAAAAGATAACTTTCTGTTCTAATAATCTGTGCTGCTTTGATATGCAGTCATGGGGAACTTATTTATTTTCTGACTTATACCCAGCTAAGTATGTAGCATTTTTAGATTATCTTTTCAAATTGTTCTTGAACATTCTCAGTTTAAAAAAAAAAAAACCAACAAAAAATACCCTCCTTTCATGTTAAGTTGAGATTGCACTTGAACTCTTTCCAAAAGCCAGAGCTGTACTGAATTATGATAATTAGAAAGCTGTGTGCATAAAAGGCAGCACAGTTGATGCATTTAAAAAAGTTCATGCCAGAGAATATAAGTTCAATATGTTCTCACATAATTAACATTTCCCATCATTAGCAGCAGTTTTCAGTTCATGTATCTGTAAAAACAACAGCACTCGTCATTGTTTTAGATTCCCAGTCAATAGCATTTTAATAGTTTTACACATAATCCTAAACTTTCCTTCCCTTCCCCCACTCCAGCGCATAGATTTCACATTTTACCTTCTGACCTGCTAGCAAATAAACTTGTATTTTCCCTCCTATGCTTCTGCTGCCACACAGGCTGTCTCCAATTCAAAAGTTTAGTGAAGAGTTAATAGGAGCTAGAAATCTAAGAAGGCCACTTGGAAAGGTACAACAGGATGCAAGGGGAATAATCACGTAGTTCCAGTAAACAATGACTAGGAGACAAAGAACAAAAAGTTGTAGGTGATACCTTCGACTGGACAGAAGCCAAACTAAAAAGGGCTGCCTCTGATGAACCCAGACACAAGCAGAAAAGATTAGGAAATGGGGTTGCAGCCCCAGAGCAGCCAGGCAAGCAGCTATAAACCCTTTTACACACAACGCATATTTTCATTGTGTTCTTAACATATGTAGAGAAATTCATCTAACAAACAGGGGCATGTAGCACACGATGGGTTACTCTTTGAGACATTCATAGACTTCCTGTGTGGAGTAGCTCAAATTAGTTCTTAGGAACTAGATTTTGACACAGGCTCATTGTCTTTTTTTTCTCTTCCCTCCACTTCTTCAGTCCTTGTGTTTTAAAATTTATACAGTTCTGGTGGAACTTTTAATAACCTTATGTTCTATAAAAATTACTGAATCTGCATCAGCATAGTTTTGGCTTTACCAGCAATAAGATAAAACTCACAATTGCAGTAGGATCATGATTTTGTCCAAAACCAAGAGAGGTTCAGGGCATTAAATCAGAAAACTAGCTGAATGTTATGCAACAAATCTGAAGAGCAGATTTGAAGTTGGTGCCTCAAAAGACTGAGGTCTGCAACTTTTCACCATCTTATATTTTGGAAATGAGCAATCATTACAACCAAACACAAAATTATTCCAGGAAATATTATTCCATCCTTGTTCCACTTGCAAAAGTCAAAGGGAGTTTTGTGCAAGAACAGATACCAAGATATAGTCATAAAGAGGGAATTTATTGCAGAGATTTTTCTTCTGAAAATGTGTCTTCAATGTGGCTTGGAGTCAGTTGGCTTTACAATAAATAATGCCATTAATCTGTTCATATATCACAGGATACAATTTAAATTATACAGTACTTGCATAAACTGCCACAAAACCTCTAACAGCTGCTTCTTTCAGGGAGATGATTTACCTCTTACATGTTCTAGAACTCTATTTTTTTAATAGCAAATGACTGTAGTTTAGCAATACAAAGCATTCATACTTGAGGCAAGCACTAATGCTGAAGTACAGCATGGTGACAAACAGCAATTAAATCTTGAGTTCCAGAAATAAGTAATGACTATTTCTCTCATGCAAAAGTAGGTTCCTCTGACAAACAGAGGATTTTTAAATATTTTTAAGTAGTAAATTTGCACCCTTATTACGGCCAACATAATACAGCAACAGGCCATATGAAGTTGATGAATTTAATCTTGAGTTTAGAGCAGATTTTTGAAGTCGCCCCTCACCTCATATTTTCACATGCTACAAATAAGAGCAATAACTGAACAAGTGACAAACTTTTAATAAAAAAAATTGTTTGCAAGTTTTGGTCAAACAAGCAAAACAGAACAACAGCCCCATAGTAAAACTTGAAAAAGCCTGTGTGTTGAATTTTGTATTCTTTCTAATCAAAGACACAGAATAGTACCCATGTCCTTCTTTAGACATCAGATATCATACTACCCATATACATAAAGCATATGCTATCTTAGTATCTGATCCAGCAAATGTTTATTCCTATGAGTCATCCCAGTCACTTTACCCTGAGCTTTTCTTCTTTAATAAATGGGATCACTTTAGGAAGAATTTTTTAAACTGTCTCTGGAAAGACACAGCATTAATATTAACATCACAGCAAAACACAAGATAAAGAATGATGTATGCACGCATGTATATGCAGACAGGCACCATGTGCTCAAAACAGTGTTTGAAGGTAACCTTTTCCCAAGCAGACACATTCAGAACTGTACACAAAATCTTTGTGTTTTGGAAACAGTCTCAAGCACCTTTCAGTAAAACCAGATTACTTCTAGAGCAACAGTGTAACCATCCTACTTTAGATTGAAAACTGACAGCTCTAACATAATACAAAATAATGTATTTTTACCTTCCACCTTTAAGACACCCAAATTTATCTGTAGCTCCAGAATTACACTTTTACCTATACCTTATCTTAAAAGTTTTGCTTGCATATGATCTACAAAGGCAGTTCAAAAAGAAAGGATGAAATCTTTTTTCCCTCTGCATGTGACTTTACCAAGCCACTTTTTCAAGTATGGACAAACAAAGCCTAAAAACCACTTTAACGATATCCAAAACCACTACATCATCCAGCAACAACAACAGCAAAAAAACACTAGTTGCAAATTACACCAACCATGTTACACACATGCTTACACATCTCCACACATCACAACACACTATCATTTCTCAGCTGGAAACTCACGGCGGGTCTGGTTCATAATTAAGTTTCTGTTCTTTTTTAGCTGTTTTAATTAAACTCCTTTAAGTAGAGGCTGTCTTTACTAAGACTCCTGTCAAATCAAAATTTTTCCTTTGCTTCATTACTTGCATACATCCCACTCAGCACTAAGAAATTGTGCAGAATATAAAGTCTGAATTTGAATCTCCAGAGCTGTTGTTACATACTCCTGAGTATAAAGGCCAAATAATATTTACTGCGGCTATGTAAAACTGATGCTCAAAATATACCCAACGTGTTTTGCAATAAAGTACTTTCCAAAGGTATTTCTAGATCACAGAGATGAAAAATTGAAATAGTGCCTTGGCATCCAGAATTTCTGCTTGGTCAGCTGATAAAAATGTAGAATTATCCCTACTGGTATTGAAAACACCTTTTGCCCTAATTAAAAAGAAGAGTGCAGTGTGAGAAGACACATTTTACCAGAATGGCGAAAAATAAATTCACCTTGAAAGAGTTTACTCTTGCTGAAAACCATTTCAAATAGATGGTTTTTAAAACTTGCAACTTCAAAATGTAAGCCAGACACAAAATCTTCCACTCTGTGTTTTAAGAACATTCATGGTATTAATTCCTGTATTTTTATTCCCAAATAAAGTATGCTTATGTGCGTGTGCCTACAAATACACACGCACACACTCACAAACATGCAACCTTTGCTCCCATCCCCAGAAGTAATTTAATATAAATGTCTGTGTCATTTTTGATAGCACCATTTTACCATCAGTACAATCTAATATCCATGTAATGGTATTCCCCAACTATTTATAGAGACAGAATACATCATACATTACAGGCACACATTCCCAATCTAGGGCTATAAGAAGAATCCAACATCAGTTTAAATTAAACCCTAATGTAATTATAATTATTTCTGTTTTCATAGTCAATTGCAGGTAGCTCTGATTTACATGAATTTTCCTGTAAAAGGCATTCCCACAGAGATTTCCATATTAGATGCACCACATAATAACTGAACCTTCAGCTAGAGAAAGCAGGATTTTATCCACAGAGCTCTGAACTTTGCCATTATCCAGGTTAGATATCTCTGTAAAACCGCTAACTGACAAATACAGTGTTTCTAAACTTTATCAGCACTTAGGGAAAGCAAATATGCTTCTGTTAGGACTACAGCTGGATAGGTACTTCTTTTTTTGTTTCCCCCTGAGGGTCTGTCATTTCAGCTTACATTTCTTATATATACTATTTTACATCAGAAAATGCCAGTGCAGTCTGATGTTTCCTGGCCTTTCTTTCCCAGATGGTGTTCAACAACGAACAGTTAAAAAACACCAGGAGCCATTTACATTCAGACAGCACAAGACAGAACTGCTCCCTAACTTTCCAGCACTTCTGGAGGTCACTCTTCATTTCTTCATATCAAAGGCAGGCACTTGTTTCTAATAAGTTAACTATTCTCCCGAGAAACGTGGGTGGCTGGTATTTCATTGTTTCATGCTTTTATACTACAACACCATTCAACTTACAACAGATTTCAAAAGGAGAAAAATCATGACTAGGATTATGTTCGGCTGAGGTAGGAGCACAAACTTTTTTTACTTGGCAAAACAGTGATATTTTTCCCCCTCTCGCTGGATTTCTCTTCCTTGTTTTCGCCTAGCTGCTTGGAGGGGGCCGCTTTGTTGTAATTTGGTTACAAAAGCCGTACTGTAGAACTTTTCCCTCCCCCTCAGAAGTGTACTTCCTTTGAAAACGCTCCTTTTGTGAACAAAGGCTGCCACTGGCCTCGCATCAGCGCCGAGGACATCTGCAGAAAAAATCTCTTCAAAACGTTACGGATAAAGGAAAAAAAAAACCCTATGGTTCCTACCGAAAGGAAGTTTTCCAGGGACAATCTCCTCGGTGCTGTAGTAACTGCGACTTTGTCTTTTTTGGATACAATGTTTCTGCTGACTCCCGAAAATTTTCCACTTGAATGTGCAATTAACCAGCAGCAGCGGCAGCAGGGGCAGCTCTGGAGAAGGAGAAGCAGCGAAAAAAGACATTCCTTCTTTCATCTTTTAGAGGAAAATAAAAGGGAGGGGAAGAGGAAGGCAGAACCCGGGGCAGCGCACCGAGCAGAGCTCCGAGCCGGGCCGGGCCGCTCGGCAGCCCGCACCGCCGGGGACTGCTCCTGAGGGTTGCGAGCCTCTGCGGCCAGCCTGGGGCCGCGCCGAAACTCCGTGCTGCTCGTGGAAAAAATGTGAAAAATGCCGAGGATCGGTGCGCGCTCGCGGGTGTGTGCGGTGCGTGTGTGGTGTGTGTGTGTGCGCGCCCCTGTGTGCGCGCCCGGCCGCAGAGCCGTGACTCAGGCAACTAAGTGCGAGCAGCGGCGGCGGCGCGGGGGAGCGGAGCGGCGCGGGGCGGGTTAGCAGCCGCCTGTTGCAGCTCCGGCCGCGGCCCCGCAGCGCCACAAACTCCGCGGGAAACAACTTCTCCCCCTGCTGCGGCCTCTCTCTCGCCTGCCCCAGCACCTGCGGGGGGGCGCCGGCCCCCCACCCACCNCCTCCGCGCGCGCTGACCTCATAGGGGAGCCCGCGGGAGGGGGCCCGGCAGTAGGGGAGCGGGACCTGGGGCGCTGCGCCCTCAGCCTCTCTGCTGGTGGGCAACTGGTCTGCCCCGTCCTGTGATGGGATCTGCAACAAGGTCTGCAAAGCCTCGTCACGGAGTTGCAAAGTACTGGGCGGCCATAGAGGTCTGAGGTGGGCCACAGAAGCTGGCTACGTTCTGGACTCTGTTGGATGGGGAGGCTCCATTAGGACGCCCAGCTTAACCACACACATATCCAAGCCCTCGGTGCACCGCTGGGGCACCCTGAGCAAACGAACCCAAGCCAGTCCCCAGGAAACGTAGGAAAGCGCCTGGAAGGCCACCCGCAGCACCCCAGGGCCCAGCGGAGCCCCAGGGCGAGAAGGTTTGCTACACATCACATTCCAAATAAACGTGGGTGTAGCATGGGCCAGGGATCCAGAGTCTTCACCCTGAACCCAAATCACAACCTTTCTCACAAAACTGGCCCCAGCTTTAGATTTCATAATATAAGTTTTGCACCACTCGTGAGCCTAAATGCCATTAGACTATCTTTACCCTTCTTGTGCTGGCATAACCCGTTCCCCAGAAACGCTTTCCAAGCATTATCATAAGGCACATCTCCTTCAGTCAGCAATCCGCTACCTCATGGAAATAATCACAGGGCAGGCACAGCTGTTATGCTTGTGAAAATTTGTATTTGCATAAGCAAAGCAGATAACGGGACACCTCCATGCCTGTTTGTCGAATAAATTGCCTATTCTGACGTCCAAACATACATTTTTATCCACCTTTGAAAGCTTGCCCAGCAGGGGTACCACTTTTGGAGATGTCAGGAAAATAAAATTATAGCCTCGGAAGAAAACCACATTAGTGTCATCAGACAGCATTAACATGCTCACATTGCATGTAACTTCATGGCATGCTGGTGGAATTTACAAAAAAAGCCCTGTACATTACTTGTGCACGACATTAAGAAAAGATGCCAAGCATGTCTCTCCATAAATACCAGAAACATGTTCATCCTGATGCTCTCCCAGTACAAATCATGTAAGACAGCCATGCTGATAGTAGCCACCATTTCAGCCTGTGACTGACCCAGGAGGAGCCTCTTGAAAACGAGTCGCCTAAAGCTCATGTTGCAGTTCACATAGAGGCTGCAACTGTTTCTCACTTTTGTGGATCATGCACAGAGTGTGTGCCACAGGCAGTGCAGGCAGAAGATGCAATGTTCCCACTGCTTACACCAGTGATACTGACTGAATTCTACTAGAGCTCCATTGAGTGAATTCTACCAGAACTCAGCCCTGCAGAAAAGGCATGTAACAAATAAAGATAACAAATTAAGTCAACACTGAGCAGGTGCTGGTCCAAGGATTTTTGAGAACGCAAAAAGGAACATATTTAGGATGTGTTTTCTCCACATCATTCCACATTGGCTGAAAAATTTCTTTGCCCAAAGCAGGCTTCAAGGAACCCCCTTACGCACACAGTTCTAGTAATATTATGTAATAAGTATCTAAGTGCCTGCAGTATCAGTAACATTCTATCACTTTGCAGATGCTTATACAAAAGGCAGCCAGTCCCTTGAACATACCCAAAGTTTACCAACTCTTTTCCA
>WBNM01034236.1:0-13421 GCA_013399055.1 Ramphastos sulfuratus
TAGGCCTTCCACAAGGCAGGCACGAGCCAAGTATCCAAGTGTATGTACCTTGCTTACCACATGATGTAAACAGGAGCAAAGCAAGTCTGGGCAAGCCAGAGTACTTAGACTCAGTGACTCCACGTTCTTTGTCCTCTTTCCCATGGTTGCTTCTCCCCACAGCAGGAGGAGTGAGAGCAGAAAAACATGTCTGGGCACAACAGGACATGCTCAAGCCTATTTTGGCCTATTCAGGCCTACCATGACACACATGCATTTCTGTGACTGCCATGTCTGCACTTCTGATTTTGCTTTGTATGATTTGGTACTTAATTTTGATTAAATCAGATTTACCAATGCTAAAGTGAATTTTTTTTTCTTTCTAAAGAGGACTAAAAAACCCAAAAAAAAAACCAAACAAAAAACCAACAAAACCCCCAAACCAAAAACATTATAAATGGAACACTTCTTAAATATGGGGTTCATACTGTGACAATGGCTCTGTTATCTGTGGATAATAGCAATGTGCTTTATTTGTGTGTTCTTCTGAAAACCACTTGGACACTGCAATTACTGTAGAACAAGCATCATAGCTTTTGTCCAGGCTCTTCAATGACATCCAGTCTATGATTTGCTGCAACTGCTGACAGATCAGTGAATGCACCACAAGATTTTGCTTGCTTGGTATATGAAGCTGTAAGTCACATAGGAGATGGGAGAAGGCACAACCATCCCATTTGTCATCTCACAGGGATTTGTCAGGCATGTACTTGCTGAATGTGAGTAGTTTCCTGTATCTTGGTATACACTCCATATCTAAAACTCTTTGCTGTGCTGTTTATCTTCCAAAAAAGGATTCAAGATTCTTTCTAACCTTAAGCACTTTAATAAGTAAATAAGCCATAAAGCTAATTGAAAGGTTTCTTTTTTGCTGAATTTCCCTTCTGTTTTTACAGCACTTACAATTCAGCTTTTCTTTACAGGCACAAACCTCAGCCATTAAATAAAACCCCCTTAAATTCATACATCTCAGGAAGCTAATTTTTTAATAAACCCAAAAGAAGTTATGCTAAATTGGGCTGTCATTTGCTCTTTAAATGCAGGCTAGTGTCCATGTCTCTAAATAGTACTCGTTAGTGCAATGTGAAGGAGAATACTACGCTGTTTCTAAGAGGGAAAAAAAAGTTTGCAATTTCATTTGTGACTTGGCATGTGACAACTCAAGGAGCTTTTTGGCCACATTGAAATAAGTTGTACCTTAATAACAATAACATATCAAGAACTGCTGCTGCTGAAGCTCTCATTTCGTAAGGAAGGATTATCTTTGGGTATAGTGTCTTCCAGCTCCTCCATAAACCTGCCATGTGATGGATCAGCCACTGACTTCTGAAGCTGAACTGTACTATATCAAAGTCTAGATTCATTACCTGTGAAATGGGCATAATGACATTCACTACTCCAGCAGATTGGTTTTTGAGGTAATAAATGCCACATAGCCGTCTATGGTAAATTATTACAGGAACACACACTGCATGGACACTTGCTTTTAAAAATGATTCTTTGTAATCTGACAGCAGTACAAAAATCCTGATCATATTGTTATGAGGCTCCTCCTGATATACACTGTATAGTTAAGAGACAGGAGACATTCTGCTGAATGTACTCTTCATGTGAGATTACAGAAAAGGCAGTGTTAACATGAAGATACATTTATCTCATCTTAGTCATGAACATGCCCTAATGGTATAGCTGTCGCTTCTGAGCACTAGTGCTCTCTAATGAACAAAATAAAGGGAATAGTGTGGGACATACTTCTCTCCAGCGCCAGAACAAAACTTCTATTAAGAACATTTTTCCCAACCAAAAGCAGAGAGGAAGGATACAACTCCCATAATCTTTCTTTGGAAGCAAAATTAAATCATCAATCTTTAATTTAGTTAGTGATAATCTATACTGGTTTGAGGCTAACTGGAATATTTTANCATGCTTTCAACTAAATACAGCATCAAAATCTCTATTCTGTTTGGGTTACCAAGTGCTCTCTGTACATGAAGATGCTTGTTCGGTTTTGAACCGGGTGCTCACTGGCTGCTGGGAAAGTGCCCTTCTGCTCCAAAAAACAGTTTTCACATATTGCAGGACCTAACAGCGCAGTTTGGTCATGCCGCATCATTCTATTAGGAATCAAAAACTATGAGACAAACGCAGCTGTAATCATAGCAGGAGAAAGAAGAAAAAAGAAATTCTTTGTTAAATCTTTTTATCTATGGGGACTATTTTATCAGTTTTCCCACAAAACAGCATTTTTCTAGGTTGTATTTCAAGAGGAAGAGCATATTTGACTAGCACTTGAAGACAAGGACAGCACAGGTAGCTGGATTAGAATTTCTATCTGTGGGAGAGTTCCTGCATGCACTTATTCTTTTCACTGGAAAACTGGTACCAGTTTGGATCAGGAAGAGGAAGATGGTTCCAAATGCCAGCACAAAGAAGTAATCTTCCAAATGTGGTGCTAACAGAGGTATAATGTAAAGCACTGGGAAATCAGAAAGGCAAGGCTAGAACTCAAGCAAAGTTAAAACCAATGAGACTGAGGGTTCACAGAGAAATGCAAAGATGAAAGGCAGAAGAAAACGTTTGTAGAGAACCAGCAGGATGAGAGAGGTCCCTGCTCATGCTTATAAAAAAAGCCAGTACACTGCATACTAATAATATTGATTCTGAATCTCCATTACTTCATCTCACTGGTACAACTTAGTTATACACGGACAGGGATGAGGAATTCTACTGCAGCCCAAAGAAACTGGTCCAATTTATGGTTCAGATCATTGTTTTCATACATTGTTGAGGTAGATATGCCCAAATAAAAGGAAAAATAGCCTCAGTTTCTATTTTGATATATCTGAGATGAATTTGCAGTAACAAGTCAGATTTGAATCCACATGTTCAAGAGTCCTTTAGGCAGTATGACATAGAACTGATGGAGTGCAGGATGCTAACATGAGTTTGTTTTTCCCTTTCACCTCAGCTGATATAAAAGTTACCTGACTTCATTTCAGCTTCTTGCTATTCTGTAGTTCCTGATGGACAAACTGCCAGCTGACCACTATGAGTAACTCAAGAAACCAGTCTCAAGGAAAGATGGAAACAACTAGCCATGGGGCATTAAGAAGTATTTATACGCTCTGGACTTTGGACTTGGCAGTAAAAATAATTACATCTTTCCTGACACTGGGACAGCAGCTCATTAGCATGCACCCAGACACTAATTTATTGTCCAGAAGGGCAAGAGCTAAACAAATGGAATTTCTCCCTTGTCAATTAAGTCTATTTTGTAAGTACTTGCACTAGTAAAGAAAGACACGCAGAAAAATTTTAGGTGTTGTGGAGGAAGCACAGTATAAACGTTCCTTCTTTTACTGCAAATTCTTGAGCTCTAATTCAGAATGCAGCAGATCAAAAGATAAACTGGAGTTTAAAAACACAATCATAAATCTTCCAGGACAGAGCTGGCTCAAGGAGTCTCTGCACAGCAAACCATGAGCAAGGCTATACTGCTCTGGGTTGGAAAAGGAAGGGGTGGAAATAGGACAGAGAGTCTCTTTCCTGTTATTATCAAAGAACTGGGTGCAGTGAGGAGCAGCTGGAAGGAAAGACAGCCTCTCCTGCCCTTCCTCACACCCATGTGTCCTGAAGAAGTAATTAACCCAGCTCTACCAGAGAAGAGTGGGTGATGTGCTATAGTTTTTTTGGCCATATCATGCCTGGTGTTCTAGATAGACATTTGAGTTGCCATCAGAAGGTCTTGTTCCAGGAAATGCTTTCAGGCCTTTATCCTTTCAGGCCATCCCCAAGAGGGGAAAAAGTACTCTCAAGGGGAGAAGTTCATTACAAGTTCCAAGAAAACAAAGAAAGCAAAATGAAAACACCCAGCCTCATCCTGGCAGACAGGAAGCTGGACACAAACCAACGATGCTCACCTGCAGCTCAGAAGGCCAGTTGCATCCTAGGCTGCATTAAAAAGAAGTGTGTCCAGCACCTTGAGGGGGGTGATTCTGCCACTCTACTCAATTTTGTTGAGACTTCATCTGGAACACTGTGTCCAGCTCTGGAGCCCTCAGCACAAGGATACTAAACTGTTGGAAAAGGTGCAGAAGAGGGTCACAAAAATTATCAGAGGGCTTTCCTATGAAGACATGCTGAGAGCTGAGATTGTTCAGCCTGGAAAAGAAGAGGAGACCTTATAGCAGCCTTCCAGTACCTGAAAATGGCCTATAAGAATGCCAGGGAGGGACTGTTTACACGGTCATGTAGCAACAGGAGAAGGAGCAGTGGTTTTAAACTAGGGAAGGGTAGATCTGGATTGGACATTAAGAAGGAGTTCTTCTATAAGGATGATGAAACACTGGAAGAGGCTGCCCAGGGAGGTGGTGAAGGCCCCATCCCTGAAGACTTTCAAGATTAGGCTTGCTGTGGCCCTGAGCAACTTGATCTAGTGGAGGATGTCACTGCTGCAAGTGGGTTGGACTAGATGACCTCTAGAGGTCCTTTCCAACCAGTGCACTCCATGATTCTATGATAAAGATAAAGAAGTACTCTAAAATTCCTTCATTGCGCATAAGTTATAAGCAGGTGTAAGGGAGAGGAAGCTATTTCTACTCCAGCATTGTCTGAAATGTACGCCTGTAATTTCATACTTTTAATCATACACACTACATCACTTATTAAGTAGTTAGAATTTTCTGCTTCCTGGTCCTGCATAGGGGAAGTTAAATACTACCTCCAAATCACTGAAAATTCAATTGGCGCAGCACAAGTTAATGCTCAATGTTAAAGTCTATTATATTTAGTTCCCAAAGACTGCTGTAAACAACATTTCTAATACTTAGTGAACACACTTGTGTTTCTCATAATCTCTAGTAAACATAAACAGTAATAATGAGTAATTCCACATGCTGATGATTCTTTCCTTGACAATGTTTAAAATATCATTTAGAAAGTTACGTGCAAAGAACTTCTGACATATGCCTGTATCTAGTTCAACGCCTAACCCACTTAAAATTGTACTGACCTCAACAGGCTGAACACTCCAAAAGATTTGTATTTTCATTGAAACTATAGAGGACAGTCCAATTCAAGCTCTTTTCTCATAGTCCAAAAATCTATAAACAACCTTGCCATTTTCAATTGGAAGGTTTGCTGGGGTTTTTTTCCCCCCACACTTTCAAATGTGCTACTGAATATGAAAAATTCCATTGCTCGCACAGCACTCCCTTTAACAGAAAACTCACAAATGTGACATGAACTGAAAGACTTTAAGTACTAAAACCAGTTTAAGCACTTAGCTTCATCTGTAGTGGCTGCATCCATAGATTTGCCCACTGCCTTTTACAGGCACTATGACAATACATACACCAAAATTGCTGGGATTAAATGACACTTGTTTTACAGCTGTGGAGTAACAGTGATTAAGGCTTGTAGCCCCTTCCCAAAGACCAACAGGTCTTGCCTACTGCTGGGTGCTAAGGCTGGCTCTACACTTCTGCCTGCCTGCACAGATCAAAACACTAGTTTTATACATCCTTGCTCCATATTACCTCCTGTGCTACGAGATAGCATGCACATTATATATATAGGTATATATAGAAATAAAACTGTGGTCACTGTACATACAAATGTTTTGACATTAGGTTTTCTCTTGTCCTTCCTAAGGATCACTATGGTACAAGGCAGATGTATCATTTCCACTCTATTGCACAGTTTCACCAAGTTCTCATATCTTTATTTTTTAATACCTACCTCATCCCTAACTCCATGAAAGCATGTATGCTGTTCTTGAAATAAAACTCTGTCATAGGCAAATGACTTTTAACTATGATATCATGATGCAATGAGGACTGTTGCATTGCTGAACAATACTGCCCCTCCCTGCACAGCATGAACTGTTAAGGTCGCTAACACAGTGGTTGCAAAACTCATTACAGAAAAGTCTGAAACAAAGGCTACAGATGTTAGCCCAGAAATAATGGGAGCCCTGGTCACATGCCAGCTCCTGACTGTTTAGAGTCTCTCAGGCACTGAGCTCAAGTGATTCCTTTCTTGTTCCATTTCCTTAATGTGGAAAAAAGAAGGATAACTACAGGTGTCAAGCAAAAAAATTCTACCAAGTATCAACAACCACACACCAAAAAAAGAGTATTAACATGTCTACTGCTCAGCTTTCTAAGCTAACATATTAGTTCACAGCCCTTCCACATTATTTCACAACTGCTCAGAAATGCAGTTTCTTTTTCAAACTGGTCAGGCAGAATGAATTGTTTATATTGTTGTAATTCCACCCCCATCTGTGTTAAGATGAAAATCTACATTAAAAAAAAAAAAAGTTTTTTAAAAAGTATAGACAAACAAACCAAAACCCAAACCCATTAAGCTCTTCAATTTAATTATACATTATGGCAGCAAGTTTCATGAGTTCATTATCTATCATGCAGAAAAAGTATAAATTTTTAAACACTCGTATTTATTTTTAAAGCATGTTCTTTGAACATCAGGAAGCACAAACATGGGCACGCAGTGTCATCAGTCATACCATTAGTATGCACAAACCTCTGCCATTTTCTTCCTGAACTATAACTTTTTGACTTTTTCCTTTAGTGTGTCCAATCCAGAAGTAAATCTAGGCCCTTAATCACTTTGCTTGCAGTATCTGGCCACTACTGTCACTGATTCTTTCTACTTGCCACAAAATACTTCAGTCTCAGATAGATGATATATAAGCAGTGTTTCATTAACCTAATTTTCCTCACCTACATTTCTCATTGTCTTTCAAATTGATATATCAATAATGAAATGTTGTGATAGTCATCACAACTCCTTTGCCTGTGGATTCCAATACTCATGAACTACAAATAGTTTAGTTGTGCTGGAAAGTCTTCAACACAGCATCATTAAGGTAGGAGAGATAGGCTGATTGTTACAGAGTTTTTGCTTTATTTATTAGCAAACATGGCAAAACAAAAAGCTCTGATGACACATTCTGTTCCTCAGAAGATATGTCTGCCTATACTTCATTTCAGCATAAAGGGGTGGTCTTTTTCTATGGATGTTTAAATATGTATTTTAAGTATGTAGTTTAAGACTGACTAAATACTTGTCCTAAGTTTATTGATACTCCTGTTTTCTCCAGCTGCATTTTCACTGTGTGTTCCTTTCTGTTTTTTATCAAAGAAATACAGGATTTCAATCAGCAATTTCTTGTTTCAGGATGCAGTATGTATCAGAAAGAAAGAGGTGAATTTGAATTGGCAGAAGTTAACACTGTAGCAATGTATTTCCGGGTTCTGGTACACTATTTATTGTAAAAATATCACTAGTAAATAGTAGAGATTTTATATTTATTAAATCAATTTTATAGAAGTGGTATATCCTCTACTATGTTTCCAGATCTATTTAAATTCCAATCTCAAAGCAAGATCTGGATATTACACTTAGCAACTGTGTGGACACAATACTTGACTGT
This sequence comes from Ramphastos sulfuratus, assembly GCA_013399055.1. Lineage (NCBI taxonomy): Eukaryota > Metazoa > Chordata > Aves > Piciformes > Ramphastidae > Ramphastos > Ramphastos sulfuratus. The sequence goes on from WBNM01034236.1 coordinate 7,499, forward strand.
ATAAAAGGAGTTGTGTAGCAACTATCTGGACATGTTTAGAGGTTCAGATTCTACTGTTAAGGCTGTAAATAATAATACTACAAAAGAAACAAGTGCTTGGCCAATAAAATCACAAAAGCAGGTTTCCATATCTGCAACACATGTTTCTAACAGATTACAACTGAAACTATATGCATTTAAATATTTTTAGCTACAAGACATCAGTTTGCAGAGAACACATTTTTGCCTTAAACTTTTATCATCTCCCTTTTGTGCCTTACTGGCTGGTGTATCAAGGATGATTACTTTTCACTGGTACAGAAATCAATAATGCTGACAGGTTACAGAAAAGAGAAACATCTGCAGGTGTGGTTACTTGAATTTCAACATGGGGAAATGAAGAAGATGACTCACAGGTATTAAATACAGGTAAATTGAGGCAAACAGCTTACACTTGAGAACTTTATGAAATCTTTTTTTACACTGTTTATGATATGTGATCAAAACCACTGTTGATCCTCCTTCCTGATTAAATATCCAAACTTTTATAAAACAACAAGAAGAAAGTCTGCTGTGTTAAACTCCATTTCTGTATTTAATATACATTACAAAGACTTATGTCAACACATGCAGAATAAAATAGCTACTCCTGTAATTGTTCTTGAAAACAGAATTGAAAGAGCAATGGATCAGCACCAAAAATTAGCATAAGCACTCAGACATTTATCCTTAGTACTTTGACTAAGAGAGAACATCATGATAAAAAGCATACTTCACACCTCTTGCAGAGCTGCTGCTATAAGCTAACAGCTCTTGCAGGCTTGGACAATACATCAGTTATCAGTTCATTTTGTATGACAAGTTAACACTGCCAGTTATTCCTTGCCAGAAATTTTAGGGGAGTTTTTCCTAAAATGGCAAATCAGATGCTATGACTTGATTCAAACCAGAATAATTCCACACCAAATTTAGGTAACAGGAAATGCAGAATAAAAAAGGCTCTGCGTGTTTCCTTTTACACAGATTTTCTGTTTACTGTGTATACATAAAATACATCTACAGTTTCTGCACCTACTGTTAGATATACTGTAGGGTATTAGTTTCAGTAACTATAGATGTTTGACATATAGATGCTGACAGCCTTTCTGAAGTTACAAAGTTGTTTATTTGTGCCATGAACTGAACTTCAAGAGAATATCTCAGTAAAGATTTTTTTTTTTTTTTAAAGGATTAAAAATGTGTTAAGCAGACAAATTACATATACAAGTACTCTGTTTCACTATTAAAATATGTGTATTTACAGACTTCGGGAATTGTAAGTAAAGATAACACAAAGATTCCAAGACAGCTTGTCTCAGTCTAGCATCCTGCATTTTTGAAGATAACTTGAAGTTAACAGACATTAGATATTCAACATATCTGAAAATTGGATGCCTTTTTTTTTTTTTTTTCTTTCAAATGTCATTCCTACTGAAAGAAGTATGAAGATTCAAGATATAGGCAAAATCACTTTTCATCAGCAGAGGTGCCTTCAGTGTCTCTGTTCTACATAAGAAATCAGTCATCCTATTTTCCAACATCTTTTAATCTGACACATAACAATTGATGATCACAGAATCACAGAATGTCAGGGGCTGGAAGGGACCTTAAAATACATCTAGTCCAACCCCGCTGCCAGAGCAGGATCACCTATACCAGATCATACAGGAACATGTCCAGGCAGGTTTTGAATATCTTTATGATATCTATATGATTTCTATATCTATGCGATATAGAAAACAAAATGCAAAACTTTTATAATACTCAAATCTCACTCCCTTGCTCCCTTCAGAAAAGCAACACCAGCTTCACTTCACCCTCAGCAAACAAAACCACACTCTGCTACACATATGCACAAAAACACATCACTGAAATAAAATGATGGACTGCTTAAAGAAGGTAGAAACAGACTACCAGACCTCCTGCAGTATCATATACTGAAATCTGTGTTTCAGTTGGTTACATAAACGGAGTGAGGATAAATATACCATCCACCAAAACCCAGTATGCAATACTACAGGAAAAGAAAAAGCTCCCCAGGTCTGATACACCCCACACTGATTTCAGATATGTATGTCAGTGTAAGAACGGCAGACCCACCATACAGCTCACTCCTGAATGTCAGCACAGCAGCAAACACCTTGCTGCCAAACAGGTACATAATGGACAAGCTGCAGGGGCTTACACATTTGGAGGGGATCTGCTAGACAGAACTCAGAGCTAAGGTGAACAGCTCACTGCCGCACTGCTGAGCATCTGCGCTCGCGTAGTGCAAGCCACTGGCATGAATCTTTTTTTGAAGAGCATCCCTTCCATGTCATGTTGTATCATTAAACAGCTCAAATACGTTTCAATTATATTTCAAATAGGACTGTTTGTTACAAGCTGCGTTCAGAGGTAGCTGTGAAATACTGACATAAAATAGGCGAGAGGAAGGGCAGCTAAGTGAGCAAATCTGTTCTGTCCATGATTTTATCTGTATTTCAGTGCAAGGAATACTTTGTGGTTCACTGAATTAGTTCATGGCTCACTTTCTCACAGCCAAAAATGTGATTTTATAAAGTACTCTCTTTTAAAGAAATTTGAAATAAAGGCAACATACTTGGGAAAAAATAATACTGATTTTGTGATTAGTAAGAATAAAGATCACTACTTACCTACCTGTAAATTACTGCAGTAAAAAGAAATCACAAAAAAATATACAGTAAAATATATTAGGGCAATGCTGACAGTGTTCTACTTAATGACATTCTTAGGTACACCATGCTCCAAGTATTTTTCTATAAACTCACCAGTACTGTTTCAATATTCTGCTGTTGTGTCTTATGATTCAGGGTTAACATGACATGTCCCATCTCCTAACAAGGCTTTTTATGGTGAATATTTCAATAACATAATAAGCTTGTTGTAATAGACCAGATCTCATATGCTGTTTCCACCAGATGTCTTGGGAAGAGTACTAGAAAATATGAGCAATACTGTTTGTTTATACAAGGAAAAATGCCCTTCCATTCTGATCAAATCATTTACTTCTGTCTTCTCCCCAAAATCTCCACAAATTCCTGTAATAGCAAGATCTAGGGGACCTAGTAAGGACTTTCCTATTTTCTTTACTGTGATTGTTCCCTGACAAATACTTTATGCAGAGTATAAGGAGAAAGCCATCTGTCTTGCAACCTGTGACCAGACTGGCTGCTTCTGCTACCATTTTACTTATTACTCATTTTCCTCCCCAGTTCCCTTTGCTTCATCTAGTCTGGCGTCTGCAATGCCAGCAATTTTTTTCTCCCGCTTAGGAACCGCTTTACCACATTTCGTGTTCTCAACCAAATCCTTAAAATTATGCATCAACTTTAAGGTATACTTAGACTTTAATGACTGCTTTGTAAAGTTTACACTATTATTTGTGAAGGTAGGAGATGCCAGTGGAAGTTACTAATTGAGTAACTACAGAAAAGGGAATCAGCATGCAGAAAGTCTTGACTGACTTATACCCAAAAATATTGTACTTAATTTCTTAATCACAGTTGGCTGCAGAACTGTTATGCTACAAACCCATTTATAACCTAATACTTCTTAAAGACTTCACTCTGTCGCACTTTGTGGAGCTATAGTAAGTGCATAAAATGAAAATATCAATATCTTTGGTTTATTTTATGAGCATCTTTGCCTTAATGTTTTATCCTCTGTACTAAGATTGATCCACTCCATTTCCCCATGTCACTTAGTTTCCTTTTAGAAGCAAAGCTGCTGAAATTATGTTTGTCTCTTTGGTAGTAATTGGTTCAATTCCCAGATTAGGGAGATGTTTGTGTACCAACTATTTCTTATTTACTCAGGTTGGTATTTGCATTAGCTTTGCTACAGCCAGATTTGTGCTTAAGCTATTCCTGATACGATTCAGGAAGCAGTAATTTGCAACAGCTATTATTCCCACAGTGTCTCAAAAGTTTTCAAATTAATATTATGGAGGTGTTACCAGTTATCATCAGAGTGTTATTATTCATAAATAGATTTGTTATATTATTTCTTATTTGACCAGCCTTTCTTGTGGTGGTCATACGAATGGTCTTCTTATAGTCCTTTAATCCTTCTGCATACTAACTCCACTTTGATTGATTCATTACAGAGACTTCCAAGCCTAAGACTCTTCATTTCTTCCCATATGAAATGCCATTATTTCTTTCTCATGTTATTTTTCATGATTAATCTGAATATATAGTTTTAAAATAATACCTACTTCATCCTTTATCTTTAGGCATATAGAACTCCCAGAGGGCTGTAGCTTGTTACTTCCCATATTCCTGGTTTAAAACCAAACCAAACAAACAAACAAAAAAACCCAAGAAACAAGCAAAAGACTAATACCACAAACAAACAAACAGAAATAAAAAAAGAAAGGATAAAAAGCCTCTAAGAAACCAAAACAAAAAACAAACATAAAAATTATGACAACTGAAACAAGGTTCTTTTTGCATTAAGAATTTAGGATAATACAAAAATAAAGTGTATTACAGAGTAATTCACTTTGGGTTTTTTTACAAGGGGACAATTATTTCACTGTTTTGTGCAGCATTTAAATCATCACATCTCACATGGGGCAGTACTTGGCAGTACATCGACGAAAGATAAAGCACACATTATTTCATTCATTCTCACTTGACTTCTGAAATCCCCATTACATTGTAGCAGATGATCACAAGTGGTGTTCCCCAAGCTTCAGTTTTGGGATTACTCTTGTTTAATATCTTTATCAATAATCTGGACAAAGGGATTGAGTGCACCCTCAGCAAGTCTGCAGACGACATCAAATTGGATCTGCTTGAAGGTAGGAACAGTCTGCAAAGGGATCTGGACAGGCTGGATTGATGCGAGGAGGTCAATTGTATGAGGTTTAACAAAGCCAAGTGCCAGGTCCTGCACTTTGGGAACAACAATCCCATGAAACATTATAGGTTTGGAGCAGAGTGGCTGGAAAGTTGCCCAGCAGAAAAGGACCTGAAGTGCTAGTTGACAGCTGTCTGAACATAAGCCAGTAGTGCACTCAGGTGGCCAAGAAGTCCAGTGTCATCCTGGCTTGTATCAGGATGGCCAGTAGAAGTAAAGAAGTGATGGTGTCCCTATACTAGGCATTGATGAGGCTGCACCTCAAACACTTTATTTTTTTGTATATACAAGAGAGGTATCTTTCGGGAAGTTGCAAAAACAGCGCGACAACTGTCGCAACCCAACCTCAGAGGAACAGTTCACAGGAGGTTCTTTAGAGATAACTAAGGAGTGAGGCAAACTGACACAAAATGGTGAGGATGATTGGCAATTTATTAATTAAAAAGTAGTGCAGATCACTTTGATCATACAGTGGTTCTTGAGGCAGGCAAGGCAATTACCTAGGACATGCCAGAGAGAGAGAATGTGAGAGGATGAGAGATAAAAGAGAAAAGTGAGATAAAATCAGAGATGGATCATACACCACTGATGGTGCAGTAGCATTGGGCACTGTGGTGGTCATGGAGCAGCAACCACCCCTAATATTCTGGGTGACTGCTGCATCATATTTGTTTGCTCAAGCTTCAATGTGAAGCAACAGCCTTGTGCCGGCACAGATGAGATGCAGGCACCTAAATGGTGCCTGAACTGCAGTGCACTGTTCCAGAAGTAGGCTGTCATGACGCTGGAATACAAAGTAGGGCAATCAGAGAAGCAGTCCATTTGGGACAAAATTCTGGGATATGAGAGAAGCAGTCTGTGCAGAACAAACTTCTAGGGCTCTTTCTTAAAGAACTTAAAGCAGTTTCTCTTGGACTGTCTTGTATATATGACTGTGCTGGTTTGAGGCTAATTGAAATATTTTAATGAAAATAATTCTTTTTTCAGCCTACAATATAAAACACTGGTGATGTCTACT
>WBNM01034242.1:0-17962 GCA_013399055.1 Ramphastos sulfuratus
TCTCTTTAAACCCACGACAGTGGCCTTCTCTGGGCTAGCTCCAACACTTCCATGTCCTTCTTGTGCTGGGGGCTCCAGAGCTGCACACAGGACTTCATGTGGGGTCTGAGGAGAGCAGAGCAAAGGGCCAAGATCACTAGGGCAGATCACCAGGGCCAAGCTCTCTTTTCTTCAGTGGCTGACATTGAAGGAGGATTCTGTTCTGCTTTCAATCCCAATCCTTGTTTTCCTGAATTCAGTTCCAGAACCCAGCTCCTGATTCTCATTCCCATCCACTTCTGAGTTCAGTCTGGGACTTCTGGCACAGTATCAGTGGTGACTAATTGCCAGCAGGGAGACTTGGATTTGATTGTCTAGTTTGTATTGATTCTGGTTTATTATTTTTTGTAATTATTTATTATTTTCACTTTGTTTGATGTCCTTCATTCCTATATGCTGTGGGCTAACTGATCACTGATTTGCTAATTGAATATCTTCACCACTCTTCATCCAGTTCCATCAAGTGGAATTCTAGAAATGAAACATGCCAAGGACTAGATAGCTTTGGAGCAGTATGGGCTCTGCACCCTCATGCCACCTTCACATCTGTTATGCTGCTGGAAATTACTGACTGCCAGGGGAACTCCATTTCTCTTTGAGTCTTTTTTTTCCCTTGAGTCACAAGTTTCAAGGACCGGAGCTTATCAATGGAGTTATTGCTACAATCAATATCTGCTTTATCAGATTCATCTCCCATTGGAAAAGGCCATTTTGGCCTCCCAATCCCTTTCCAGCTGCAGTAGCTGGAGTAACCTTCAGTTCTGACTCTGTGTGCCTTTGAGTGTCCAGGATTAGGGCTGGGTTGGCCTCTAGGTGAGTGCCAGATGCTTTCTATGAGCCCCTCTGCCTCCCCAAAGTGAAGAGAATGGAGAGGCTGATGGACTTGAAAGGGAAACTAAACCAGTTGAACGAAAACAAAAGCAATAAGATCAAATTGGTACAAACCAATATGGAACCCAACCCCTGATGGCAATGACACCACCACTGATGGTGAGACAAGCACTGGGCAAGGTCCCACACTGGACTCAGCAGCAGATGGGAACTGAATTCAGGAGCTGGATTCTGGAACTGGATTCAGGAACATACATGTTGGGATCAAAGGCAGAACAGACAGAGCATTGTTGGGCATTGGCTGTTGAAGAAGAGGCTTGTCCTTAGTGATCCCTCAGCTTTACACTGAATATGATATAGATGGAATGGAATCCCTTGTTGGTCACTTTAGGGTCCCCTCTCCTGTCTACTCCTCCCTACATCTACCACCTCTGCCTTCCTGCAGCCCAAGCAGTGGCAGTGCCCTTGGTGTGCAGAGGAGCAAGTCTAAGGCAGAGCCTTTGTGCAGCCCAGCCCTTGGCAGGAACTCTCCCCATCAGCTTCTCCCTGCTAGGAGCAGCTCCTGGCTGTGCAAAGTGCCCTGAGCTTCAGAAAGTGCCTCAGTGAGCAGAGCCTGAGCTCAGAAGTCAAATCCCTGAGCAGAATTAGCTCTGGTTTAGGTCAGACCTGTGTTTGTGGTGGTTTTTTTTTTTTTTTGTTTTTCTTTTTTTTCCATTGTTGTTAGGGTTTTTTTGTTTGTTGTTTTGTTTTGTTTTGGTTTTGTTTTTGTTTTTCTTCAATTTAATTTTCCAAACGTTTAAAGATTTTTGTTTGTTTGTTTGTNACTATTGACAAGGGCTTGTCATGAGAGGATGAGGAGGAATGGGTTTAAAGTGGCAGAGGGGAGATTGAAAGTGGATGTTAGGAAGAAATTGTTTGCAGTGAGGGTGGTGAGACACTGGCACAGGTTGCCCAGGGAGGTTGTGAAGCACAGGATCACAGAATGTAATCTATCACATTCTGTGATTCTGTGCTCCACAACCTCCCTGGAGGTGTTCAGGACCAGACTGGATGAGGCCTTGAGTGACCTGTTCTAGTGGGAGGTGTCCCTGCCTATGGCAGGGGGTTGGAACTGGATGAGCTTTGAGGTCTCTTCCAGCCCAAACCATTTTGTGACTCTTTGATTCAGAGATCAAAACAATCTTCTCTTTTGAGTATCTAAGGAAAATCTCCATCACCTTGCATGTACTTTTCTATAGCCTTGTCTTTTTGCTGTTGCTTTTTACCCCCCCCTCATTTCATCTTTCCCTCAGAAATTGTCCTTCTGATACCTAAATACACCTGAACCAAAACCCATTTTGGACTGTGTCCTTGCACAGCAGAAGTAAAGCTCCTCCTCACTGCTTTGGTGATGGCTGCTGTGCTTTCTGACCTTGTTTTTTCTATGTCTTCTGCTATTTGAAAGACATAAATGGGAAAAATCAATAGCAATGTGAAACAGAATGGGTGGACAGAGGAGGAAAGCACCATTGTGCAATCTAAGACACAAAAACCCCCTTTATACATAGCTTTTAATTATTGAATTGTCCTACTAAGCACTGAAAAGGAAAGAAACATCTTCTCTTCTCACAATTATTGATCGTACATTCACTGGAGTTTTACTTCTGGGCAAAAGACTTTTTTTTTTTTCCTTCTCTAACAGTTTGTTCATGGAAAGAATTGAAAGACAGTAGTGGTGAAAATTGTTCCTGAATCCTGATAAAACTCAGGGCAAATTCCTGTTCAACACCTTTATCAACAGCCTTGATGAGGGCACAGACAGAGTCTGCTCAGCACATTTTATTGAGGATAACCAAACTGGGAGGCTCAGCTCAGAGACCTGCAGGCTGTGAGGCCATTCAGAGAGGCTGGGACAGACTGAGAGCTGGGCACAGAGGAACCAAATGAGGTTCAGCAAAGATAAGTGCAGAGCCCTGCAGCTGGGAAGGAACAATAAACTGCAGCAGTACAGGCTGGGAGGAGATCTGCTGGAGAGCAGCTCTGTGGAGCACTGGGAGTGTTGGTTGGCACAAAGCTCTGCATGGCACAGCAATGTGCCCTGGTGGGCAAGAAGCCCAATGAGGTCCTGGGGGACATAAAGAAGAGTGTGGCCAGCAGATGGAGGGAGGTTCTCCTCTACCTCTACTTGGCCCCAGTGAGGCCCCACCTGGAATATTGCATCCAGTTCTGGGCTCCCCAGTTCCAGAGGGACAGGGATCTGCTGGAGAGAGTCCAAGGCAGGGCTGCAAGGATGCTGAAGGGCCTGGAGCACTGCCTGATGGGGAGAGGTTGAGAGCCCTGGGGCTGTTCAGTCTGCAGAGGAGAAGGCTGAGAGGGCAGCTGAGCAATGTCTATCAGGAGCTGAGGGCTGGGGGTCAGGAAGGAAGGCACAGGGACAGCCTCTGCTCACTTGTGCCCTGCCACAGGACAAGGGCAAGGGATGGAAACTGCAGCACAGGAAGTTGCAGCTCAGCATGAGCAAGAACTTGTTTGGTGTAAGGGTGCCAGAGCAGTGGCACAGGCTGCCCAGAGAGGTTGTGGAGTCTCCTTGTCTGGAGCCTTTCCAGCCCTGTCTGGATGTGTTCCTGTGCCACCTGNAACCCCCAGCTCACTCCGACCTCCTTTCAGGGATCTGCAGAGAGCAATGAGGTCTTCCCTCAGCCTTTTCTCCTGCAGACTAAACAAGCCCAGTTCCCTCAGCTGCTCTTCACAAGACCTTTTCTACAGACCCTTCACCATCTTTGATGCCCTTCTCTGGACCTCAGAGTCCTTCTTGTACTGAGGGGCCCACAGCTGAGCCCAGTACTCAGTGTGTGAGTACAAGAGAGGTTGTGGAGTCTCCTTCACTGGAGACATTCAGAGCCCACCTGGATGCATTGCTGTGTGACCTGCCCTAGGTGATCCTGCTCTGGCAGGGGGGTTGGACTCAATGATCCTTTGAGGTCCCCTTCCATTCTCTGATTCTGTGTGGTGCCACCAGTGCTGAGTACAACCTGTTCCTATGCCACTCACTCTTTCACTAAAGAGGAAAAAATAATCCCATCTAAATCTCCTCTGGCACAGCATGAGGCCATTTCCTCTTGTCCTATCTTTAGTTATAAGTAGATAATTGCAAATAAATCTGAATATCAGACTGTGATAAAAAAACTCAAAAGACAGCTGCACACTACCAACATTCTATTTCTCATTGTTTTGTTTTGTTTATTTTTTTTCCTTTTTTGCTTGTTTGTTTTTGGGCTTTTGGTTTGTTCTCTTTTTCGTTCCAACTAAATCTCCAAGCTAAGAACTTGCACACCTTTGGACTGTCAGTTTACACTCAATAGAAGTCTATTTTGAGCTCTCTATGTACATGGGTCCAAATTCTGAGTGCCCACTGAAAGTACAAATCCATTTGATTGTCTTTGTTTTGTTTTGTTTTGTTTTGTTTTGTTTGTTTGTTTGGTTGGTTGGTTGGTTGGTTTGGTTTGTTTGCATTTATTGAAACCTTTCTGTATCACAGGATCACAAAATGCTCTGGGTTGGAAGGGACCTCCAAAGCTCATCCAGTCCAACCCTCTCTGCAGTCAGCAGGGACATCCTCAACTAGATCAGGTTGCCCAGAGCCCTGTCCAGCCTCACCTTGAGTATTTCCAGGATGGGGACTTGAACCTTGCAAGTCATAAATATGGAAATACGAGCAATATTCCCTAGGAACCAAACAGAGATTTGGATTCCAGGTTACTGTTGAGTTCTGATGTTGCCCTGGCACAGAGACAGGCTCCTGTCAATCCAAACTGAACACACATACAAAGGAAATCATAGAAGCACAGAGTGGGCTGGGCTGGAAGGGACCTCTAAAGCTCATCCAGTCCAATCCCCTCTGCAGTCAGCAGGGACATCCTCAACTAGAGCAGGTTGCCCACAACCCTGTCCAGCCTCACCCTGAATATCTCCAGGGATGGGGACCCAACCATTTCTTCCAGTGCTTAATCACCCTCCTGGTGCAGAACTTGTTCCTCACATCCAATCTCAATCTGCTCTGCTGTATTTTGAAGCCATTGCTCTCGTCCTGTCCCTGCAGGCCTTTGCAAACAGTCTCTCTGCAGCCTTCTTGTAGCCCTTTAAGGCTGCTCTTAGGTCTACCAGGACCCTCTCCTCTGCCTTCTGCCTTTTCTGCCTTCTCTTCTTCTCTGCCTTCTCCAGGCTGCACACCCCCAGCTCCCTCAGCCTGTCCTCCTAGCAGAGCTGCTCCAACCCCCTGATCATTTTCATGGCCTCCTCTGGATCTGCTCCATCAGGTCCATGTCCTTCCTGTATTAAGGGCTCCAGAGCTGGAAGCAGCACTGGAGGTGAGGTCTCAGCAGAGCAGAGTCTGTGATTCTATGCACTACACATCTATTATTTTAATTTAAGTCTGTTGGAGGCTTTGCAATATCATCTCCAGATCAAATTAATAGAAAGGGTTTGGTGTTTTTTCCCTCTTCTAAAATTCTAAATGCATCAAATATTCTGTAGATGTTTCATGATTGAGAAGATTATGATGATATTTTTCACTGTTGAAGCTGCTGATTTTCCTGCTAAGCTTATAAATGATTGTAATTTCTTTAATTAATATTTCTAATAGCTTTTTGTTTGTTTCTTCTTTCTTTTTTTTTTTTTTTTCTTGAAGAAAAAGAATATCTCAAAAATTCCCAATTCACTCTAGCATCTCTCTGGAGGAAACTTTGTCCTCCTCAGGTAGTGTTGGTGATTTATGCTTTAGCACCAGGCTTGGTAGATAAAGGTTGGACTCAATGAATGATCTTAAAGGTCTTTTCTAACTGAAATAGTTCTGTGATTTCATGGTTTAAGGTTGTCTGTCTACCATAACCACAATACTCCTTCCCTCCCTTGAATTTTAGCTCTGTTTCGGTGTTCACAATAAGATAAACACTTCACAGAATCACAAAGAACATCCTTTTGAAAGAGACCCCCAAGCTCCTCCAGCCCAACCTTCCACCCAGCATTGCAGGGCCAACACTAAACCATGTCCCTAAGCACCAGCTCCACAGGCTGCTTGAACACCTCCAGGGATGGGGACTGCAGCACTGCCCTGGCCAGACCATGCCAGTGGCTGAGAAGCCTCTCTGGGAAGAAATATTTCCTAGCATCCAGCCTGAGCCTCCCCTGGGGCAGCTTGGAACCATTTCCTCTGCTCCTGTCCCTTGGCACCCAGGAGCAGAGGCTGCCCCCTCCTCACTCCAACCTCCCTGCAGGGAGCTGCAGAGAGCAAGGAGGTCTCCCTCAGCCTCCTCTTCTCCAGCCTGCACACCCCCAGCTCCCTCAGCCCCTCCTCACACACAGCCCAGCTGCTCCAGGCCCTTCTCCAGCCTCACTGCCCTGCTCTGGACAGGCTCCAGCCCCTCAATGTCCTTCCTGCAGTGAGGGGCCCAGAGCTGAACACAGCACTTGAGCTGTGGCCTCCCCAGTGCTGAGCACAGGAGGATGATCCCCTCCTGTCCCTGCTGCCCACCCTGTTTCTGACCCAAGCCAGGATGCCATTGGCTTTCTTGCCCACCTGGGCACTGCTGCCTCATATTTCATCGACTGCCCACTTAGCATCCCCTCAGGTACTTCTCCGAGTCACAGCTTTCCAAGCACTCATTACATTCCAGTTTATCCCAGGATGCTGTTCCATGGTGGGTGCTGGTTACCATTCACTCTCTGCTTGATGTGTGATAATGTGAGATGAGAAACAGATTTCTTTTTATTTTTTTTTAAGGGAAAAATTTTCATTGGGAATTGAAAGTGGTGAGCTTGGCAGCTCCTCAAAAGCAAAACAAGCAGAATATGCTGTTTTGAAGAGCTAAATGACACCTGGACTGTAGCCAAGGACTTCTTCCCTAAGGCTTGCTGAATGCTGAGTGCTTAAATGCCACAGAATCACAGAATTGTCAGAGTTGGAAGGGACCTCAAGGATCATCCAGTTCCAACTCCCTTGCCATGGGCAGGGACACCTCACACTAGAGCAGCTTGCCCAGAGCCACATCCAACCTGACCTTAAAACACCCAGAGATGAGGCTTCCACCACCTCCCTGGGCAACCTGTGCCAGTCTCTCACCACCCTCATGCTGAAAAACTTCTGCCTAAGGTCTAATCTCAATCTGCCCTCCTCTAGCTTGGATCCATCCTCCCCAGTCCTATCACTACCTGACACCCTAAAAAGTCCCTCCCCAGCTTTCTTGTAGCCCACCTCAGATACTGGAAGGCCACAAGAAGGTCTCCTCAGAGCCTTCTCCTCTCCAGACTGAACAGCCCCAACTCTTCCAGTCTGTCCCCATAGCAGAGCAGCTCCAGCCCTCTGATCATCCTTGAGGCCTTTTTCTTTTCATGTGGGAAATATTTAAAGAAGTAGTTGCAAACTGCTGTGTTAAAAGCAAATCCTGCTTATGTGTCCTATACAGCATTGGGAACAACTTTGAGGTGCCTTGTTGCTCTCTGCAGCTACCTGAAAGCAGGCTGTAGCCAAGCAGAGTCCATCTCTTCTCCCTGCTAAAAACTAATAGGACAAGAGGAAATGACTGCAAATTGTGCCAGGAGGAGTTTCAGTTGGATATGAGGAATAATTTCTTCCCTGAAAGGCTCCTCAGGCCCTGAAACAGGCTGCCCAGGGAAATGGTGGAGTCACCATCCCTTGGGGGGCATTTAAAAGCTGTGTAGTTGTAGTGCTGAGGGCTGTAGTTTAGTGGTGACCTGGAGGTGCTGGCTTCTGTCTGAACTTGATCCATTGGATAACTTCAGCCATTCTATGTCATTCCTTTTAAATGTAAAGTACCTTCTTGCTCTTGAAAACTACCTGAAAGGAGGTTGTAGTGGAATTGGAGTTGGAAAAGAGAAAATGGCCTTACATTGAGGCTGGGGAGGTTTAGATTGGACATTAGGAAAAAGTATTTCCTGGAGAGAGTGGTCAGGGACTGGAATGAGCTGCCCAGGGAGGTGGTGGAGTCACCAACCCTGGCTGTGTCTAAGGGTGGTTTGGATGTGGTGCTTGGGGATATGGTTTAAGGTGAATCTTGTAGAGCAGGGTTCTAGGTTGGAGTTGGCCGAGGGGCTTTGCCAACCTGCATGTGTCTGTGATTGCTCCAGGGGAGTTTTAGGTTGAACATTTGCAAAAATTCCTAGCCCTGAAAGTGTTGACAAGCCCTAAACCAGGCTGCTCAGGGCAGTGGTAGAGTCCCCACCCCTGGAGGGATTTAAAAGCTGTGTAGATGTGGTGCTGAGGGTTTAGTGGTGATCTGACAGTGCTGGGTTAACATTTGGACACCACGACCTGAAAGGGGTTTTCCAGCCAAAAAGATTCCATGATCCTACAACAACTTTTCCTTAATGTTTTTCTGCCTGTGATCTTCTGTGTCTTAAAGAAAGAGAAAGGAGCTATCATAAGCCAAGAAGTTTTCTTGCAGGAGGGGCTAAATGCACTTCCATAACAAGGAGCCCTCTCAGCTATTCCTGTTTGTTGCAAAGTGGCCTTTCAGATTGTACTGGTCTGATTTAAGCTTCCCAGAGACTCAAATATAGCTAACAGAACAATACAATAATAGGATGCCTTCCCCTCTCCCCACCTTTGGAAAGAAAAGAATTAGATGTAGAGAGGAAAAGGGGTAAAACACCCAAAGAATAGTCTTGCTTCCATTTGGAAGTTAAAAGAAAAAAAACTTTAACAATAAATAAAAGGTGGCAAAGAAAGCCAATGGCATCCTGGCTTGGATTAGAAATGCTGTGTCCAGCAGGGATAGGGAGGTGATTGTCCCCCTGTACTTGGCTCTGGTAAGGCCACACCTTGAGTATTGTGTTCAGTTTGGGATATCTCATTGCAAGAAGGATGTGGAGGTGCTGGAATGAGTGCAGAGAAGGGCAACAGAGCTGGTGAAGGGCCTGGAGAATAAATCTTATGAGGAGCAACTGAAGAAGCTGAGGATGGTTAGTTTGAAAATGAGGAGGCTGAGGGGAGGCCTAATTGCTGTTTACAGCTACCTGAAGGGATGTTGTGGAGAGGCTGCTGCTGGGCTCTTCTCACAGGTAAATAGTGATAGAACAAGAGGGAATGGCCTCAAGCTGCAACTGGGTAGGTTTAGCCTGGACATTAGGAAACATTTTTTCCCAGCAAGAGTGGTCAGACATTGGAATGTGCTGCCCAGGGAGGTGGTGGAGTCACCACCCCTGGATGTGTTTAAAAGTTTTTTGGATGTGGTGCTTTAGGATATGGTTTAAGGGTGAATTTTGTAGAGTAGGGATAAAATGGTTGGACTTGATGATCCTGGGGGTCTTTTCCAACCTGAATGTTTCTGTGATTCTGTATATAAGGTAGGGGAGTTACGAAGAGGTATATGGAAGGGAAGCAAGATGCAAATATATATACATATAACCAGACTGATGGCAATGGATGGAGGTAGATTCAGGAAAGTAGTGGTCCCACCATGTGGTAGGATGGCCATGTGGCAAAACAGGAGCAGCAGGAACAAGGGTGATGCTGGCAGGCAGGCAGGGAGCGAGAAGAGAAATAGGAAGATCCTCTGCATTTATAGGAGGTGTAGACAGGAAGTGGGAGTGGGCTAACCACTACACCTGGGGTCAGGTTAGGACCACCCCCAGGGAGGAGTCAGGAGGACCTGGGGTCAGGTTTGGACCACCCCCAGGAGTGTTAACCTTTTACACAGATAAACTACCTTTAAGCAGAGGACTTGAACTTGACTTTGTTCTCCCTTCTTATGTTCTAAAAGTTGCATCTGACATTCTACTTATAAAATATTGTCTGCAAGCTACTAGTTTTGTATCACACAGTATCACAGTATCACCAAGGTTGGAAGAGACCTCAAAGATCATCAAGTCCAACCCACTACCACAGACCTCCAGACTAGACCATGGCACCAAGTGCCACGTCCAAACCTGCCTTGAACACCTCCAGGGACGGTGACTCCACCACCTCCCTGGGCAGCCCATTCCAGTGGGGAATGACAGTGAAGAACTTTCTCCTCACCTCCAGCCTAAACTTCCCCTGGCACAACTTGAGACTGTGGCACAGACAGAAGTCCAGGAGCTGTGGCAAGCATTAAAGCATCCAGCTGCTTTTCTCCATCCGCTGGATGGAGAGCAATCATGATAGAGAAGACAGAAAAAACAACTGTGGAGGTACTCCAAGCAAAATGCTGCCCCACCAAGTCAGCTGTGTCAGGCAAAATGATCTTACTCCTCTCACTTGCAAAAATAGCTGACAGAAATGGATGAGGACTCTTCACACATCCTCTGTTTCTTGACTTCCTGCGGTGTGAACAAGCAGTAAATCAAAACTTTTCTGCATCAGAGTTATTCCTTTGTCTTTATCCATTCATTCTTATCGTGGTTTTGGACAATACTGGAGCAGGAAAACCTTGAAGTAGAGCAAATTGATGCCCCTGTTTGCCAAAAGTCACTGAGCAGCCATTGGATTAGTAAAAATGGGTCAGACGTGGACATCTAAGCCTCCAGCTTTGCCTGATGAACCTCCTAGAATGAGCAAAGTTAGAAAACTGTGCCTTTTAATATCACAAATTCACAGAATGGATTGGGTTGGGAGGGAACTGAAAGTTCATCTACTTCCAACTCCCCTGCTGCAGGCAGGGACACCTTCCCCTAGAGCAGGTTGCTCAAGGCCCTATCCCACCTGGCCTTGCAATCTATTGCCTTATAATGATCATCTGCTCCTGGTTGTTTGAACCTTCTTAGTGGAGTTGCCTTTAATTATAAAAGAAAGTGCAAGCTTATCTGTGTCTTGTGTTTGTGTTTCCACAGCCTGTAGGTTTGGTTGTTAGTTACAGTGTATGAAACTGCCCCTGTGTACAACTTCTCTCCTGAAACTCATTTGTAACTTTAGGTGAAGAAGACATGAGGATGATGATGATTGTCCCTTCTCCTTCTTCTCCTTCTCCTTCTCCTTCTCCTTCTCCTTCTCCTTCTCCTTCTCCTTCTCCTTCTTCTTCTCCTTCTCTTTCTCCTTCTCCTCCTCCTCCTTCTGAGTGGAGGAAATCTTGTTTAGCCTTCCATTTTATCTTCAAATTGCTAATACTAAGTTTTGAGAGAAGAGTGAACAACCCCCCAAGACTTACTCTTCCTTTAAAATGTTGTAGATTTTTTTATTGGCACAGAATGCCAGGTTGGAGAGACCCCAAGGATCATCTGGTGCAACCCTTTTAGGTGACAGTCTAGCTGAAATGAGCTGGCCCAGCACCCTGGCAAGCTGAGTCTTCAAACTGTCCAGTGGAACAGAATCCACTGCTGCCCTTGGGAGATGATTCCAGTGTCTGATTGATCTCATGGGGAAACATTTTCTTCTGGACTCCAATGGGAATCTCCTCAGCAGCCACTTGTCCCCACCACCCCTTGTCTTTTCCATGAGACTCACTGCAAAAAAAGGAAGTGTCCATCCTCTCGGTACCCACCCTTTACATACTGGTCCATGGTAATAAAGTCTTCCCTAAGCCTTCTCTCCTCCAGGCTGGACACCCCCAGTTGTCTTAGCCTTTCCTTGTTTGATGATTTTCCCTGATGTTAAAGATAGTCTCTTTATAGTCTCTTATAGCAGCTCATAGAAATCTGCTGGAGGGAGTCCAGCAGAGAGCCAAGAGGATGAGTGGGGGACTTGAGCATCTGCCCTGTGCAGAGAGACTGAGAGCCCTGGGGCTGTTTAGTCTGGAGAAGAGAAGGCTGAGAGGGGATCTGAGCAATGTCTATCAATAGCTGAGGGCTGGGGGTCAAGTGGAGGGGGCCAAGCTCTTTTGGGTGCTGCACAGCAATAAGCCAAGGAGCAATGGATACAAAGTGGAACAGAGAAGGTTTCAGCTCAGCATGAGGAGAAACTTCTTTAGAGTGAGGGTGCCAGAGGCCTGGAGCAGACTGCCCAGAGAGGTTGTGGAGTCTCCTTCTCTGGAGCCTTTCCAAACCCCCCTGGATGCATTCCTGTGTGGACTGCCCTGGGTGATGCTGCTTTGGGCAGGGAGGATGGACTGGGTGATCTCTGGAGGTCCCTTACAACCTCTAATGTTCTGTGATTCTGTGATGATCATCACACAGTTTATTAATGACTGTAGTCCACTTAGGTTTAACTTACTCCTTTCCAAGTGAGGTGTGTACCATGAGCACTAAGTTTTGGTGACTTCTAATTTCTTCTAAATTCTATTACCCTTTCCTAGAACTGCAGCTTAGGCTGTGCAGTCTGACTCTATCAGCTTTGAGGCTGATAAATCCTGGGGTGCATTAAGAAGAGCGTGCCCAGCAGATCAAGGGAGGTTCTCCTCCCCTTCTTCTCTGCCCTGGTGGGATCTCATCTTGAGTACTGCCTTCAGATTTGGGCTCTCCAGTTTAAGAGGGACAGGGATCTGCTGGAGAGAGTCCAATGGAGGGCTACAAGGATGATGAGGGTACTGGAGCACTGCCTGATGAGGAGAGGCTGAGGGACCTGAGGCTGCTCAGTCTGGAGAGGAGAAGGCTGAGGAGGGATTTAATGAATGTTTATCAATATCTGAGGGCTGGGGGGCAGAAGTGGGGGGGCAGGCTCTGCTCACTTGCTCCCTGGGATAGGACAAGGAGCAATGGATGGAAGCTGCAGCACAGGAGGTTCCACCTCAACACAAGGGGGAACTTCTTTACTGTGAGGGTCACAGAGCAGTGGCACAGGCTGCCCAGAGAGGCTGTGAAGTCTCCTTCTCTGGAGCCTTTCAAGGCCTGTCTGGATGTGTTTTGTGAGACTTGAGCTAGATTGTCTGGTCCTGCTCTGGCAGGGAGGTTGGACTCGATGATCTTTTTGGGTTCCTTCCACCTCCTGACATCCTGTGAGCCTGTGATCCTGTGAAGCTAATTTATTTCTATTTTTTTTTTCTCTTTAATATAATCTTCTGGTAGAAATGCAACCAGAACATAGACTTTGAGCTCTTTTTACCATGAAATTCAGATCCTTTAGGAGTATTCATTCACATTGCCTGCTGGGTTTGATAATAAATGTTGAGTTTGATGATAAATGAAAATCCATCCCCCTACAAATTTTGACCTGGTTAGTTAACTCAAGTGATGAAATTGTTCTTCTAGACTTACAGTGGTCTGTGTAATTCACTAGTGAACTTGGGCTCTATTAGCATTGCTTGGCAGGTGTGCATGATAGCATACAAAGAGGATACTAATAGATGAGAACAGGCTATTGATAGATAATGCAAAATAGTGTATGAATAGGCTGAATGGGTGAGCTGAAGGACATGGGGATCAGTACTGGGCCTCATCCTCTTTAACATCTTCACTGATGATCTGGACGAGGGCATCGAGTCAGTCACCAGCAAGTTTGCAGATGACACCAAGCTGGGGGCAGATGTTGGTGGGTTGGAGGGCAGAAGGGCTCTGCAGCAGGACCTCGAGTACCTGGACAGATGGGCAGAGTCCAAGGGGATGGCTTTCAACAAATCCAAGTGCTGGGGGCTGCACTTTGGCCACAACAACCCCATGCAGAGCTACAGGCTGGGGTCGGAGTGGCTGGAGAGCAGCCAAACAGAAAAGGATCTGGGGGTGCTGATTGACACCCACCTAAACATGAGCCAGCAGTGTGCCCAGGTGGCCAAGAAGGCCAATGGCATCCTGGCCTGCATCAGCAATAGTGTGGCCAGCAGGAGCAGGGAGCTCATTCTCCCCCTGTACTCTGCACTGCTTAGGCCACACCTTGAGTCCTGTGTCCNGGGGGTCAAGCTCATGAGGGTCAACAAGGCCAAGTGCAAGGTTCTGCATCTAGGATGGGGAAATACCAAGCACCAATACATGCTGGGCAGTGCCCAGCTTGAGAGGAGCCTTGAGGAAAGGGACTTGAGGGTGCTGGTGGATGAGAAGCTCCACATGAGCCAGCAGTGTGCACTTGCAGCCCAGAGAGCTAACCAGAGCCTGGGCTGCATCCAGAGCAGTGTGGGCAGCAGGGTGAGGGAGGGGATTCTGCCCCTCTGCACCGCTCTGCTGAGACCCCACCTGGAGCTCTGTGTCCAGTTCTGGAGCCCCTGGGATAGGAAAGGTCTGGAGGTGCTGGAAGGTGTCCAGAGAAGGGCCACAAGGATGATCAGAGGGCTGGAGCTGCTCTGCTGTGGGGACAGGTTGAGACAGTTGGGGCTGTTCAGTCTGGAGAAGAGAAGGCTTTGAGGAGACCTTCTTGTGGCTTTCCAGTATCTGAAGGGGGCTGCAGGAAAGCTGGGGAGGGATTTTTTTAGTGTACCAGGTAGTGAAAGGACTGGGGGGGAATGGATCCAAGCTAGAGGAGGGCATATTGAGATTAGACCTTAGGAAGAAGTTGTTCAGCATGAGGGTGGTGAGAGACTGGCACAGGTTGCCCAGGGAGGTGGTGGAAGCCTCATGCCTGCAGGTTTTGAAGGCCAGGCTGGATGTGGCTCTGTGCAGACTGATCTAATGTGAGATGTCCCTGCCCATGGCAAGGGAGTTGAAACTGGATGATCCTTGAGGTCCCTTCCAACCCTGATTATTTTGCAATTCTGTGGCATTTAAGCACTGAAATGATCCTGGAAGTTTGTCTTCACACCTGTTGAATACACTCTGCTATCCTTAAAGGTTTAAAAGATGTAGCTACATATCTCAAACATAGTTTTCAAGAAAAGTAACTGGTCAAAATAGAATAATTAATGTTGAGAAAGAGCACTAAGAACAAGTCCAAACATCAAACCAGCACCACCATGGCCATTAAACCATGGCCCACATTGCCATGCTCAGTAATCAAATGTCAGTCAGCTGGTGGTGAGCAGTTGCATTGTGCACCACCTATCTTTTTCTTGGCTTTCATTTCCCTCTTTTTGCTATATTCATGTTCATTTTTATTAGCAGTACAATTATTGTATCTTATTTCAGTTAATCTGCTCTTACCTCAGCCCACGAGTCACACTTTTTAATTTCTTTCCAATTCTCCTCCCTGTCCCACTGATGATGGAAGAGTGAGCAAGCAGCTGTGAGTGTCTTAGTTGCCGTGGAATTAAGCCACAGCATCAGATAGTTTCTACTGATCAAGAAGAGCCTCAGAAGACATAGATACATAAACTTCATCCAGCTGGAAAAGGCCTCTCCAAAATCATCGAGTCCAACCATCAACCCAACACCATGGCCATTAAACCATGTCCTACAGTGCCATGGTCACACATTTCTTGAACACCTCTAGGGTTGGTGACTCCTCCACCAGCCTGTGCAGCCTGTGCTAATGCCTGACCACTCTTCCAAGTCACAATATCACAGAATTAACCAGGCTGGGCATTGTGTCCTACCATCTGAATACATTAGTTGAGATCTAAGTTGGACAAAGGATAAGAGTCATGAGGGAAAGACCTGCTAATGAGAGAAAGAGCTGCCAGCTGTTCCCCCTGCTATGAGTCATTCAAGATAAGAAAGTAGCTATGTAGAATAAGGAGGTAGTTATGTTAAACAAGGACGTAGCATAGCAAAACAGGGTGCCTGACGGTGACCATGTTGAAGGTGCCTTTATCAGCGTGTGAACGGCTTGTGAAGAGCTGCCTGTAACCAATCAGAGACTGCATAAGGTGTGACCAGGCAGTCTATCCTGTGTAAGTACATGCTGGCTTTCTGCAATAAAGAGNGACATGGCATTTGGAGTCATGGCCACGATGGTGTGGGGTTGACAGTTGGGCTTAATGATTCTATGATTCTATTTGACCAACCTGTTCTGTTGAGTAGATGTCTGAGATGCAGTGGGTCTAGAGAAGAGCCAAAAACACCCAGGTGCTTGAAGCAGCTCTGCTAGGAGGGCAGACTGAGGGAGCTGGGAGTGTGCAGCCTGTTGAAAAAAAGGCTTCGGGCAGACCTAAGAGCAGCCTGCCAGGATGTGAAGGGGGCTACAAGAAGGCTGCAAAGAGACTGGAAAGGCCTGCAGGGACAGGATGAGGGCTATGGCTTCAAAGTAGAGCAGAGCAGATTGAGATTGGATGTGAGGAGCAAGTTCTGCACCATAAGGGTAGTGGAACACTGGAACACATTGCCCAGGGAGGTGGTTGGGTCCCCATCCCTGGAGATACTCAAGGTGAGGCTGGAGAAGGCTCTGGGTAACCTGATCTAGTGGAGGATGTCCCTGCTGACATCACCTGTCACCTGAAGATAATGCACATTATGGGCTTTCATTTTCCCTTGTCTGATCTCATTTCTGGCTGAATATTATTTTCCTTAAGCATTAAACATTTTGTTTTTAAATGAAAATTTGGTAGAGGTTTTGAAAGAACTCAACAGAGAGGGATTTTTGGGGAGTAGTAATACAGAAGGCACAGACTGAACAAGGATAGGAATGTGGCTTAAAAATACATGCATGGTTTATTTTCTGGCTTTATGGGCTCTCATTTTAAAGCCTTTATCTTTGTTTTCTGCTTCAATTAATTAGTATTTATATGTATATTATTCCCATGGAAGTCCTTGCATGATCATTTGCAAATCCAAAATGCTTCAGTACCTGGCTTGATGTGGATAATGAGGGATTTACAGACCTGTTGTGTTTCATTATTTTGGTAGAACTTCCAAAACTGCCATCTACTCATCTGTGAAACTGCTTCCTATGAGCTCATTTGCAGCAAAATTTAAGGCTGGTTCTCTTCCCAGCTCTCTGAAAGTGAATGGAGCCCACTTCCAAGTTTATTTATCTGTCAGGAAAAAAAAAAAAAAAAGACTGGGATGGGGCAATGCCAGGCACTGATATATCCTGGCCAGTGCCTGGCTTCTGAGTAGCCCTGAGGAAAGGGACTTAGGGGTGCTGGTGGATGAGAAGCTCAACATGAACCAGCAGTGTGCACTTGGAGCCCAGAGAGCCAAGCAGAGCCTGGGCCGCATCCAGAGCAGTGTGGGCAGCAGGGTGAGGGAAGTGATCCTCCCTCTCTACTCCCACACTGCTGAGACCCCACCTGGAGTGCTGCATCCAGTTCTGGAGCCACTGGGACAGGAATGGTCTGGAGGTGCTGGAAGCTGTCCAGGGGAGGGCCATGAGGATGATGAGAGGGCTGGAGCTGCTCTGCTGTGGGGACAGGCTGAGAGAGTTGGGGTTGCTCAGTCTGGAGAGGAGAAGGCTCCCAGGAGACCTTCTTGTGGCCTTCCAGTATCTGAAGGGGGCTACAGGAACTGGGGAGGGACTTTTTAGGCTGTCAGGTACTGGTAGGACTGTGTGCTGGTTGAAGCTAATTGGAATATTTTAATGAGAGAAATTAGGTTCCTGACTGTGAAAAGAAAGCAATGGTGATGTCCATCCCACTCACAGGTTTGCTGAGAGGTATGAGAACAGGGACACAAACATAGATAAGGCTGTCAGTGTCTCTCCATGGCTCCTGCCATATTGCTTNTATCTACCACATTGTATTTATTTGTGACACCCAGATTTCAAAAATGATATTTTTTTTGGCCAAGTCTACATTTTCATCAGTCTTTGGTGTTTCTATAATGGTGAATTTCTAACTCTCACCTTTTTTACTTATTTCCACTTGTTGCTCTTTCAGTCTTTTGGGCTGTTTTGTTAGGGTTTTTATCCATCACCTCATAGAATCATAGAGCTGTTGAGGTTGGAAGAGACCTTTGAAAGCACTAAATTCAACGCAGATAATTGTCTTTTTATTTTTTTGTGTTTGTTGGTTGGTTGGTTTGTTTTGTTGTTTTTCTGTCATGACAAATTTTCTTTAAAATTATCAATTAAATTTATTTTCTCCATAAAAGTCACAAAGTAGTTCATTTTAGAGAGCAGACCCCTGGGTGTAATTGAAAATTCTTGTGGTAGAAGAGCTGTTTTGCACTTGTAGGCCTGACATGGATCTTCTGTTTGCTTTAGATTAATTAATTTAATGAGGCAAGTCATGCTGACAGAACAATTGTTTTTTCTGACTATGATTATGCTTTATTATCTTTTAACTAAATCAACATTTTCCCAGCCTTGCCTTTTTTAATTTTTTTTTCTGTCTGAATTAAATGCTAAAAAAATAAAAGGATTTCTGCAGTAGTGTAAATGTTGCCCATGTGTGAAGATTCTCAGGTTAAACTGAGAGTTCTCCTGCCCCTGCTCAGGCCACATCTGGAA
>WBNM01034251.1:0-14448 GCA_013399055.1 Ramphastos sulfuratus
CAAGGGGCAATGGGTTTAACTGTGAGGGTATAAATGCTCCATAGAAGAGAAGAGGAAGGGTAAAAAAAAGCCCAGCACAAAGATCAACCAGCAAATGATTAAGCACTGATGCTCATCTCTCAGGGTGCTGAGACCTGATTGCTCACACAAATTCCCCTCAAAGGTGACTGAGAGAAATGCCTCCTATCACAGTCACCAAAAAGCCCTGAAACTGCAGAGAAACAGCAGCTCCAACATACTGAGACACACAAGAGCTATGACCTAAGTGATAATATCAACCTTCTCCCTCCCTTACCAATCAGGGTCAGGTTCCTGATGTGACTGTGCCAGGAAAGCAATAAAAAAAAATTTTGCTCTTCTCCACCCTCAAACAGAAACTACCCAAGCAACCACCCACAGCACTTCAGAATTATTTTCTAGCCTGAATACACTCCCTCAAAATTTGAGAGCTATGCTTCACAGGGACAAAAAAGGCAAAGGCAGGGTCTGGAGGGTGATGCTCATCCTCCAGGGCTAGATGCATTTTCCCAGTGACTGCAACAACTCCTTGGTGCTCTTTAGAGGAAAAACTCCACTGTTAAGAGCTGTGAGCTGAGCAGAAAGCATCTGTCAGTGGCCAGAGTACAGGAGAGATTTGACTTGATTTGAGCTGTTCTTCACACAATATTCTCATTGGTCACTTCAGGGCCATGTCTGTCCTCTTAATTCTTCATTTATGAGGCCTGGAAAGTTTGCATTCAGTTTCTATCATGCAAACATGACATTACACTTAGGTAAATATTTTCCTTCCTTGTTTTAGTTATTTTATGGCTTTGCTTTTATTGCCAGAAAAGCAGAGTCATATCCCAAACACTTCTGTGCTGCTTCCTAAGTGAACAGCCCCATAAAACAAACCCAAGTTGTCCCTGGAAGATCTGATTCCTGCTTCTAAAAGTATTGAAGACAACAGAACACCCCAAAGGAGTGACCCTTTTAAAAGTAACAGGATCAAGATAACTTCCAGCAATGTTGTTTAAAACAAAAAATAAAGAGAAAATACCCAACTGCTTCATTCCATTGGCTGGGAAAATTCCATGTTCTGGCCCCAAGCTAAATTTGCTCATTTTTGATGTCCTAAAGCTACACAAAGCATGAAATTTCCAAGCTTATATGGAAAAAAACCCCCACAAAGTCTTTCAACCAATGCAGTGTAACAGTGTGCTTGCTTTAAATACTATTTTCTAAGTGTGAAACTGTGGTCTATGAATTTGCAAACACTGCTCTGGTGTTCAGGCCTTGAAGGAACTCAGTTTATTTACACATTAACAACTGGAGTATTTGAAGGGGACCTACAGGACAGATGGAAAAGGGACTTCTTACAAAGGCATGTAGGGCAAGGAGGAGGGGTAATGGCTTCAAACTGGAGGAAGCTTGATTTAGATCAGACACAAGGAATAAATTCTTGCCCATGAGGGTGGTGAGGCACTGGAACAGGTTGTCCAAAGAAGTTGGGAAGGCTTGAAGCCTGAAAGTGTTCAAAGCCAGGTTGGATGGGGCCTTGAGTAACCTGGCCAGGTTCAGTTTTGGGCCACTCACCCCCAGAAGGACATTGAGGAGCTGGAGCAGGTCCAGAGAAGGACAGTGATGCTGGGGAAGGGTCTGGAGAACAGGGCTGGTGAGGAGTAGCTGACCTGGGGTCGTTCAACCCAGAGAAAAGGAGGCTGAGGGAGACCTTCTGGCTCTTTATAACTCTCTGAAAAGAGGTTAGAGCCAGGTGGGGGTTCATCTCTATGCCCAAGGAAGAAGTGAAAAGAAAGGAAATGGCCTGAGACTGTGCCAGGGGAGGGTTAGATTGGAGATTAGAGACAATTTCCTTGCTGCAAGAGTGCTCAAGGTTTGGAACAGGGTGCCCAGGGAGGTGGTGGAGTCCCCATCCCTGGAGGTGTTCAAAAGTGTGTGGCCATAGCATCTGGGGATATGGTTTAGTGGCCATGGTGGTGTTGGGTTGATGGTTGGACTGGATGATCTTAGAGGGAGGTGACTCTGTCCATGGCAGTGGAGTTGGAACTAGACTGGGGGCTGGAATCCTATGAGAGGCTAAGGGAGCTGGGGCTGGTCAGTGTGGAGAAGAGAAGGCTCCAGGGAGACCTAATAGCAGCCTGCCAGTACCTGAAGGGGGCTACAAGAAGGCTGCAGAGGGACTGTTTGCAAAGGATGAGGGGCAATGGCTTGAAATGAGAGCAGAGCAGATTTAGATTGGATGTTAAGAAGTTCTGCACCACAAGGGTGGTGGAAGACTGGAATAGGTTGCCCAGGAAAGTAGTTGTGGGGCCATCCTTGGAGCTATTCAAGGTCAGGCTCTACAGGGCTCTGGGTAACCTGCTCTAGTGGAGGATGTCCCTGCTGAGTGCAGAGGGGTTGGACTGGATGACTTGTGGAGGTTCCTTCCAACCCAACCCATTCTGTGACTCTTTGAAATTCTAAACCCATATATCTAGCCAAATCACTCAGAAATCATGGCAGTAAGATGCACAATGGTTTATGTAAATAGCCCAAATACTGGAATTCTGGAATGCTACTCCAAAAAAACAAATTCTGACATGAGTCACCAGAAACTGTTGAAACAACAACAACAACCCCAAACCAAAAGACAAAAAAAAAAAAAAGAAAGAAAAACCCTACAGACAACAAAAGCAGTGATGGTGTCCTCCCAGGAGGTGCAGTCATGATGTTAGCAGTGGTAAAGAGCAGCTGGAACCCAATGGTATTCCTCTGAAAATAAAATACACAGCTGTAGAGAGACAGCTCTGGACTCTGAAGACCACAAACCCTTCTAGAGATCTGAAAATGTATCTTGTGATAATGCAGCAACAGCCACAGGGAAACTTTTTAACTGTTCAGCAAACAGGCAGCTGGAGTTTACACCTTGGAGTAACTACAGATCTGACCAGATGGAGTAAAATGTTTAAAACCATGCCAAGATTTACAAGATGGGAACTGCAAGTTTCTACAGGGAGTTGCACATGCTTCACAGGTCTGAAACTGGGCTTAAGTTTCTGGATAACCAAGTAGCCTTCTTCCCTATGGGGCAAATTTGGTCTTGAAATGGAATATAAAGCTGAATCCCTTTTATGATACTTCTCCCCCCCAAAAAAAAACCCAAACAAACAAACAACATGCCCATGTGTTTACCAAACCCTCTTCAATGTCAGGGGGAAAAGTGTCTCAAAATCTGGAAACAAACCAAAGAAGAGAAAGCTACCACAGCAGGCAGAGGTATTCCATTGCACCTGCCTCACCTGAGTTTCTTCCCTGTCATGAGGAATGCCTTATAGTGAGGAATAAATCTCTCAGTAATTGAAAGTTAGAAGAAAAGCTTTTACAAGTAAGAGCTGGCTGTGGCCCAGCCAAAGTGACAAGTTAACTCTACCAGCTCCTCCACCTGGGTAGGCACAATCCCAAGCACANGACCTGCACTAGTGGGAGGTGACCCTGCCTATGGCAGGGGGTTGGAACTGGATGATCCTTGAGGTCCCTTACAACCTTACCATTCTATGATTCTACCCAAGCTTGGCTGGTTTACTGTGCCTTGTGTGATGTATTTCCTGACACCAAACATGCCACACAGATATCAGTTTGCTAAGCCCAGGGAAACCTCTTGGGACTACACCAGGGAAGCACCAAAACTCCAAGCTTTTAAGTGCCAGAGTTGGGTACCTGTCCTAAATTAAGCTAGAGAGCATTATGGGATAGCAGGTACACACACAAAGTTGGTACAGCTGGTATGATAGCATCAAGATGGGATCCAAGAGTTATTTTCCAGATGCTTGCATTCCAACTCTTGAACAATATTTACTTTAAACATGACTAAGAGAGAGCAATCACACAGGTTATTAAAAATCAAGAGGAACAGAACTATTCCCAGGAAAGGCTCCCTGCCACGACCACGAACTGGTCAGAGCAGTCAGCAGTCATCTAACCCAACACACACAGCAGAAGTGAAACCAGGACCTCTCAAGATTAACACAAGCAGGAGCCTGCTTTCTGTAGGCAGCAGGGAGGCAGAGGCTGATTTTCCACCAGCTCCCGTTCGGTCTGCAGCGTTTGATGTGTCCTGTCCATCTATCGACACCAATGAGCTTTGTAATTTAAGAACTCTCTCACAAACCAGGACTTCAAAACCAAGCATAAAAAAAAAAAAAATCCTCTGAAAGCAAAGGAGTGCTTCAAATTCTAAGAGATTATGCAAACTTCAAGCAAGGAAGAATTATGATGATACACAAACCGGAGCCTGTTTGCCTTGAGCAACATGAGAAGAGGCTCAGACTGTAACGCTTTAGCTGCACGGCGGATCAATTAGGCCAGTTAAAACAGGTTACACTTCAACCAAGGGCTAAAACACACCAATAAACTACTTAAATTACCACATCTGAGCAGGCTCATGGTAACAGACCATGTGCATTTTGTTTAGTTCATGGAAAACAGGAGGTGAAATGCAAGGATGAGATCATACACAGGGGGTTTAAGCAAGCGCAGCTCGCCTAGCGCTCTTTGTCAGGCCAGGGACACACACTGGAACTGTTTACCACTGTTCAGCTGGTGCATGGGAACACACCAGAAGAATTTGCTCCTGTAGCCAAGCTCTAAATATTTATTGGTAAATCAGTTAACTTGTAAGGAGTTTGGGGATGTAAATACATCTTTAAATAGGAGCAGAAGTGGTGACTGCCACAGGTTTGAAGAATCCAAGGACAGCAGCTGATGCATTTGGAAACACTGAATTGTTTAAGTGGGAAAAGACCTCCAGGATCATAGAGTCCAAGCATTTACCTAACACTAACAAGTCTGCTGCACCACATCTACACTGCTTTTTAAATCCCAACAGGGATGGTGTCTCCACCACTGCCCTGGGCAGTCATCCTCCGCATTCGTGAGGCTGTATCTCAAATACTGAGCTCAGCTTTGGGGACCTCACTACAAAAAGGACATTGAGGTGCTGGAGCTGACCCAGAGAAGAGCAATGAAGCTGGTGAAGGGTCCACAGCACAGCTCTTGTGAGGAGCAACTGAGGGAGCTGGAGTTGTTTAACCTGGAGGAAAGGAGGCTAGGGAGAGATCTTCTCACTCTCTATGACCACCAAAAAGGAGGTTGGAGTGAGGTCAGTGTTGGCCTCTTCTTCCTAGTAACAAGTGACAGGACAAGAGGAAACAGCCTCAAGCTGCAGAGGAGGTTGAAGGTGGACATGAAAAACAATTTCTTTCCCAAATGGTTGTCAAGGTCTGGAACAGGTTCCCCAGGGAAGTGGTTGTATCACCATCCCTGGAGGGGTTTACAAGATGTGTAGATGTGATGCTGATGGCCACGGTTTAGTGTTGGGTTAATGGTTGGACTTGATGATCTTAAAGGCCTTTTCCAACCTTAATGATCCTATGACCAGAAGATAATTCACAGGAATCTTCACTTAAAAAGCACAGAAGGTTGGAGACCTCTTGCTCTCACAAGTGCAGTGCTGACAACAATTTTCCAACAGATTTCTTTCTGCCTTCCAAAGAGGTCAGTTCCAGAAGCTGATCGATTCCATGACTGAGAAGCTCAATTCCATGAGCTCCAGCTAAAAATAACCTAAGGCCACCTAGCTGGTCATTTATCAGGATACTGCTACCACCTGCTTGAGCTGTTTTCTACACAGGAAATGCACTTCACTAAACCCAGAATTTATTTTCCTTATCCAAAGGCCAATTAATCCAAGTCCCCTCAAGACAAAACTTCCAGCTGCATTTTGAGGAGAGTGAGAAAGGAAAGTGAAAATAAAAATGAGCTTGGAGAACTTGAAGCTCTCTTATCTCGGGAACCACATCAGTTCTTCCTTCCTTAAGTCATTTTTTTTCCATTGATAATTCAACTGAAATTTCTTCCAGGAAAAAGTATCCTAAGTTTAGAAAAACTAAGTCAGTCAAATATTTGATACTCTGGTGAGACCTCACCTGGAGTACTGCAGCCAACTCTGGAGCCCTCAACACAGAAAGGCCATGGAGCTGATGGAGCAGGTCCACAGGAGGGCCATGAAAATGTTCAGGGGGCTGGAGCACCTCTGCTCTGAGGACAGGCTGAGGGAGCTGGGGGTGTTCAGCCTGGAGAAGGCTCCAGGGAGACCTAATAGCAGCCCTGCAGTACCTGCAGGGGGCTACAAGGCGGCTGCAGAGGGACTGTTTGCAAAGGCCTGCAGGGATGGGATGAGAGACAATGGTTTGAAATGAGTGAAGAGCAGACTGAGATTGGATATTAGGAACAAGCTCTTTACCTTGAGGGTGGTGGAACACTGCAACAGGTTGAGACCCCATCCCTGGAGATATTCAAGGTGAGGCTCGACAGGGCTCTGGGCAACCTGATCTAGTTGAGGATGCCTCTGCTGAGTGCAGAGGGGGCTGGACTGGATGACCTTTGGAGGTCCCATCCAACCCAGAGCATTCTGTGATTCTTTCACTTTGAAGTGTTACTTAGAGACATAATGTGGGAAAATGCTTCACATAAGTTATGCCCAATTACCGTTGACACTCTCCCGACTGGAATCTGCTCCTGTTGATAAATGTTACCCGGTCAGTGCCTCCTGGACTGTCCCCCAGTCTTCTTTCTGCAGACAAGAGAAAAGAAGAGTCATTTTCTTTTAAATAACTTGGTAGGCATAAAGTCTAAAGGAAAAAAAAAAAAGAAAAAAAGTGCAGAAGACAATCAACACTCAACAAAGCTGCACAAAGAGATCAGAGAACAGTCAGTGATTAACTCCACCAGACTCAGCAAAGAAAACCCAAGGAAGACACCACTCAGGAAGAATCAAGAGAACTCCTGCAGCCTTCTTGGGTACAGCTTGACAGCTGCACAAACACTGCACATACATTTCATGCCACATTAGCCAAAGACACTCCACTGGCTTATCTATGATCTAATTAGTGAAAGGTAATTTGAATGCTAGGAAGATGGTTCCCATATAAAGCTCATTCTGTGGTAATTAAGTGTACTTACTCAGTTATCTACTCAGTGCTCTATACCTCTACAGAGTCACAGAATGGTTTGACTTGGAAGGGACCTTTTGAGGTCATCTAGTCTAAACCCCCTGCAGTCAGCAGGGACATCTGCAAGATAGAGCAGGTTGCTCAAAGCCTCAGCCAACCTGACCTGGAATGGTTCCAGGGATGGGAACCTACCACCTCTCTGAACAACCTGGGCCAGGGTCTCACCACCCTTAGTGGAAAAAAAAAAAAAAAACACAACTGTCTAAATCTCTCCTCTTTTAGTTTTAACACATCACTCCCTGTGCTGTCACAACAGGCCATGATAAAACATCTGTCCCCTCCTTTCTTGCAGGCCCCTTTAAGCACCAGCCACCAGAAGGTCTGCTCAAGCCCTCTCCTCTCTAAGATGAACAACCTCAACTCTCTCNTGTCTAAATCTCTCCTCTTTTAGTTTTAACACATCACTCCCTGTGCTGTCACAACAGGCCATGATAAAACATCTGTCCCCTCCTTTCTTGCAGGCCCCTTTAAGCACCAGCCACCAGAAGGTCTGCTCAAGCCCTCTCCTCTCTAAGATGAACAACCTCAACTCTCTCAGTCCACCCTCACAGCAGAAGGGTTCCAACCCTCCAGGTATGTTTGTGGCCTTCACTGGACCTGCTCCAACAGGTTAATGCCCTTCTTGGGCTCCAGATTTGGACATAACAGTATGATGAAAAAAACCAAAATTCATTTCCAAAAGGTATGTGAATGTATCCAGACTGAAATGATCCTGAACACATTTATCCTCCAACAGGGCTCACAGACAAACTGTGCAATCTGGAAAACACAATCACAGGGCACTGCCACAGGGCAGCACAGCTTTACTCTAGCAGCTGTTACACTAAAGATGCTCCACCAGGAGAAGGTAATGAAGAGCTTCAGGATGTTAAATTCAATGATGTACAACCCATTATCTTTCTCAAGCTGCTACGTCCAGTACCAAGCTCTAGCTCCCAAGCCACTCACACACTGAGGATTGGAAATTGTGGTGTTTGGGCTCTCCAAACTTCCAAAGTGTTTACAAATTATCAGTCAATTCCCAATACAGTTTTGCTAAGGGGAAGGCAGAGGCAGGTGTGTTCTGCAGCTCTGCTGGCACACTCCAAGAAAACACTGCCCTGCAGCTGGCTGAGGTAGTTAATAGACCAAGCTGGCTCACTGCACCACCCCAGCCAGCAGAAGCTCACAGCTTCCTCCAGCAAACACAGCAGATCCATTGTTATTTTCCTCAGAAAGGTGATACTGTCTGGAAGTTGCAGGTGTTTCTGAAGTCACAGCCTAATAAATGGAATCATAGGGTTGATTTGGTTGGAAAAGACCTTTAAGATCATCAGGTCAAACCATTATAGAAGTCTACCAAGACTGCTGCTAAACCACAACTCTAGGGATGGGGATCCAACCACCTCCCTGGGGAGCCTGTTCCAGTGTTTGAGACCCCTTCCAGTTAAAAAGTTTCTTCCAAGATTCAACCTAAACCTCCCCTGGTGCAACTTGAGCCTATTTCCTTTTGTCCTATCACTTGTTACCTGGAAGAAGAGACCAAGGCCCACCTCACAGCAACTTCCTTTCAGGGAGTTGCAGAGTGTGAGAAGATCTCCCTGAGCCTCCTTTTCTCCAGGCTAAGCCAGTTCCATCAGCAGACCTATTCTACAGATCCTTCACCAGCTTCGTGGCTCAAATGTTCCTCCTGAACTTGTAAGAAGATGTGGGAAAAAAAATAACCTAAACCATCAGGCTGCAATGCTGGAATCTTAAGCAAATAGAGGCATTTTCCACATCAATCAAGATACTGGGAAGAACAGGAGATTTACATTGAGATTGGAACAGACTGAGGGCTCTGAGCCAGTGGTCTGCCTTTGCTGGTCACTACACAGAAAGGATTGTGTTAGCACCACTGAAAGAATAAATTATCGCCGCTTTTACAATAAGCTCTTGAAGAATGCAATAAAGAGTTCAGTGTGTGCCCTGTCTGCTCCTCACTCAGGAATCCAAAACTTTTCAGTTCAGGTCTGGCTCACAGCAAAGATAACAGTTGAAAATGAACCATCCTGACCTTGGGAAGTGCTTCATGACAATTTGCTAAAAACAGGTGGAAAAAAAACCCACACCAATAACGAAAAGGTTACTTCTGAGATTCTCCCAACCTCGAAACNTGGGAACCTACCACCTCTCTGAACAACCTGGGCCAGGGTCTCACCACCCTTAGTGGAAAAAAAAAAAAAAAAACCACAACTGTCTAAATCTCTCCTCTTTTAGTTTTAACACATCACTCCCTGTGCTGTCACAACAGGCCATGATAAAACATCTGTCCCCTCCTTTCTTGCAGGCCCCTTTAAGCACCAGCCACCAGAAGGTCTGCTCAAGCCCTCTCCTCTCTAAGATGAACAACCTCAACTCTCTCAGTCCACCCTCACAGCAGAAGGGTTCCAACCCTCCAGGTATGTTTGTGGCCTTCACTGGACCTGCTCCAACAGGTTAATGCCCTTCTTGGGCTCCAGATTTGGACATAACAGTATGATGAAAAAAACCAAAATTCATTTCCAAAAGGTATGTGAATGTATCCAGACTGAAATGATCCTGAACACATTTATCCTCCAACAGGGCTCACAGACAAACTGTGCAATCTGGAAAACACAATCACAGGGCACTGCCACAGGGCAGCACAGCTTTACTCTAGCAGCTGTTACACTAAAGATGCTCCACCAGGAGAAGGTAATGAAGAGCTTCAGGATGTTAAATTCAATGATGTACAACCCATTATCTTTCTCAAGCTGCTACGTCCAGTACCAAGCTCTAGCTCCCAAGCCACTCACACACTGAGGATTGGAAATTGTGGTGTTTGGGCTCTCCAAACTTCCAAAGTGTTTACAAATTATCAGTCAATTCCCAATACAGTTTTGCTAAGGGGAAGGCAGAGGCAGGTGTGTTCTGCAGCTCTGCTGGCACACTCCAAGAAAACACTGCCCTGCAGCTGGCTGAGGTAGTTAATAGACCAAGCTGGCTCACTGCACCACCCCAGCCAGCAGAAGCTCACAGCTTCCTCCAGCAAACACAGCAGATCCATTGTTATTTTCCTCAGAAAGGTGATACTGTCTGGAAGTTGCAGGTGTTTCTGAAGTCACAGCCTAATAAATGGAATCATAGGGTTGATTTGGTTGGAAAAGACCTTTAAGATCATCAGGTCAAACCATTATAGAAGTCTACCAAGACTGCTGCTAAACCACAACTCTAGGGATGGGGATCCAACCACCTCCCTGGGGAGCCTGTTCCAGTGTTTGAGAACCCTTCCAGTTAAAAAGTTTCTTCCAAGATTCAACCTAAACCTCCCCTGGTGCAACTTGAGCCTATTTCCTTTTGTCCTATCACTTGTTACCTGGAAGAAGAGACCAAGGCCCACCTCACAGCAACTTCCTTTCAGGGAGTTGCAGAGTGTGAGAAGATCTCCCTGAGCCTCCTTTTCTCCAGGCTAAGCCAGTTCCATCAGCAGACCTATTCTACAGATCCTTCACCAGCTTCGTGGCTCAAATGTTCCTCCTGAACTTGTAAGAAGATGTGGGAAAAAAAATAACCTAAACCATCAGGCTGCAATGCTGGAATCTTAAGCAAATAGAGGCATTTTCCACATCAATCAAGATACTGGGAAGAACAGGAGATTTACATTGAGATTGGAACAGACTGAGGGCTCTGAGCCAGTGGTCTGCCTTTGCTGGTCACTACACAGAAAGGATTGTGTTAGCACCACTGAAAGAATAAATTATCGCCGCTTTTACAATAAGCTCTTGAAGAATGCAATAAAGAGTTCAGTGTGTGCCCTGTCTGCTCCTCACTCAGGAATCCAAAACTTTTCAGTTCAGGTCTGGCTCACAGCAAAGATAACAGTTGAAAATGAACCATCCTGACCTTGGGAAGTGCTTCATGACAATTTGCTAAAAACAGGTGGAAAAAAAAACCACACCAATAACGAAAAGGTTACTTCTGAGATTCTCCCAACCTCGAAACCAGAGCAGTAAGCAACCACAACTTTTAAACACCCAGAGCTCACCTCACGATCATGGTGAGGCACAGCAAAATCAGAAGTGAGAAATGCAATTCTCCTGCAGTATTGTCAGAGTTGGAAGGGACCTCAAGGATCATCCACTTCCAACCCCCCTGCCATGGGCAAGAACACATAGAATCATAGAATGGTAAGGTTGGAAGGGACCTCAAGGATCATCCAGTTCCAACCCCCTTGCCATGGGCAAGGACACCTTCCACTAGATCAGGCTGCCCAGAGCCACATCCAGCCTGGCCTTAAAACATCCAGGGATGAGGCTTCCACCACCTCCCTGGGCAACCTGTGCCAGTGTCCCTTATGGTGAAGAACTTCTCCCTAATGTCCAATCCAAATCCACCCTCCTCTAGCTTGGATCCATTCCCCCACGTCCTATCACCACCTGACACCCTAAAAACTCCCTCACCAGCTTTCTTGGAGGCCCCTTCAGATATTGGAAGGCCATAATGAGGTCTCCTTGGAGCCTTCTCTTCTCCAGACTAAACAACCCCAACTCTCTCAGCCTGTTTTCATAGGAGAGATGCTCCAGCCTTAATACTGAAGTTTTTTTCAACTGCTCTCAGAGTTAAATTCAAAATTTTTCGCTAATGAAATGAAATTATGGCAGGAAATTAAGAAAACTGTAACTAGGGAAGGGCTCCTGACACTATTTCATGCCAGCTTGTGACTGATATAGAATATTGTAAGAATGCCTCCACAGGTGTTTATTTGCCTAGAAGTTACAAGCTCTCTTTAACAAGAAGTCTTCTAAATTTGGCACATAACAGAGGTTATCAAATAAAAGTGACAATTTCAGTCCTCCAAGCCTGAAACACCCATTTTAATTTGCTTGAAATTCACCCAAAGAGATTAAAAAAAAAAAAAAAAATCTGTTTTAATAATAGGTGTACAAATGTGTGCAAAAATACCTCCACGGTGGTGCTCAAAAGCACTGCATTCCCAGGGGGAGCCTGCCAAGGCTTGTGAGCAGACTGCTGGAAGTTTGACACTTTGCACAGCACACACGAAGCCTCCTTTTTTGTGTGTGTGTGTGTTAAATTTAATGGAGTCACCAAACCTTTCCTAAAAATAAACACAAAAAGATGAAAGGCTGGTGGCATGGGTGTGACAAGCCACACAAATCAACACGATGCAAACACTGGCCTCCGAAAAAACACCCAAACAAAAAGGCAGTTACAAACCTTCTCTATAGAACGTTTAGAGTCAGCTTTGTTGCAGATTTGGTTTCAGTACATCAAAGAAAGATGCAGTTTGTGATCAAGGGTTGTGGCAGGAAACTCATTTGTGCAGACAAAGTTATCTTCCTTCTCTCTGAAGGTGAATACACCAGGAGCAATTGTTTTAAGCTACTCTAACATCCAATGTCTCAAAAGCATTGGCAGGTAAAACGCTGCAGTGAAATTAACTACCTTATTTTACCTACCAAAAAAAAAAAAATGAGCTATGCTAATGCAACTGGAAAGAAAACAGGCTCCAGTATGGATCTGGGCAGATCCAAAGCCCAAAATGCTGAACTAATTCCATTTCATTGTCAAAGAGCTGCTTAATTGCAGCTAAGGCCAGGGTTTTCAACAACTTGCTGCAACAATACAGAGCCTACAACCAAGTGAACAACTTGTAATAGCTTGCTCCAGGAGACATTTAAGACAGTCAATACAAGTCCTGTTTATTCAGATCACTCTGTGAGGAATCACAAACTATGATCCAACATACCAGTGAACACCAAGTATGTTGCTTTCAACTCAGCTTTATAGAATATTGGATTTATTTGATCCTAGCTATGAACAAATTATTCCCAGACAACAACAGCATTCCAAAACTTGCAGAGATTTGGAAGGCAGCAAGATGAAAAGAGCTAAAAGAGAGGACAGTGTAATAGCTGGCTGGTTTTCAACAGGCATGAGCACACACTCAGAGCCTTGAGAAAGTCAACATCTTCCCTATTTTACCACCTTTTCCACATACAAATCACAAAAAAAACACCAAGGAAAGGAATGCAAGTGTGGGAAGCTTTGCTCCTTACAAAGACACCGAACAAAACACACAGCACTCTCTTCTACACTTGGATATTAAACTCCAAGGTCAATTTATTGGCTTAAAATACAGAGAGAGGATGCTTCCCTGGTTGAAATGCTAATCTGAGTCTCAGGAAATCTAGATTCAATTCCCTGCCTCACCACATACTTCCTGTGTGACCTTGGGCCATAAATATTTCGGTGCCTCAGTCTTTCCATCTGTGACGGAGATAGTATTTCCCTATTGAACTAAGTGTTATAAAGATAAATGCATTAGGAGAGCATGAGGAATCACAGACTATAGGCATATATGCACGGCAGGCTACTGGAGAACTTATCTGCAGCTGTAGGTGTGCCAATAGTCACTACTGGCCGTCAGGTAAAGCAAGGAAGGGTTGCCAGCGTTAAAATGCCAACGTCCTAGCTACCACAGGGCAGAAAAGACAGAAAATAGAGAATGGATAGAAATTGAAACCTCGGTGATGAAAATAAACTAGCTCTAGAGAGAATTTCCACCATCCCAACAAGAAGCCCGAGATGCAAGAAACAGAACTCGGAGAGCAGCTGAGAGCAAGCTGCTTAGAGGAGGCAAATCCACCTGCCAGGGAGCCGTTAGTAGTATCCTGTTAGCTGGGATTATCCCGGTCCGCAAGCACCTCCAAAAACACTCGGTAGCAGAGGGGCTGCCGAGGCTGGGGGGGTCTCCAATCCCTGGAGCCTCCCCCAAACCCTGGGTAGGAAAGCAACCGCGTTGCCGAAGTCAAACAGCTTTTTGTAAGAGGCAGTAAATGGGATTGGGCTGAAAAGCAGTCACAGTAGGGTCCCCACCTTTGCTGCTGCCCCAAGGCAGAGGGGGACAAAGCGGGATGGGGGAGGGTAAAAGATGGTCACCACCCAAACAGTAGATGACAGGACTGACCTCCCCCTGCCCCGACCCCAGGAGGAGCTGGGGGAGGTGTCTGGTACTCGAGCTGCTGATCAGCCAAGGGGAACAACTAGAAGGCGACGTGGCATTTGCAGGCAGCGGCTCCGGCTGCCGAGGAGGGAGAACGCAGGCGGGGGGGGGAAGCTGGGGGGAGGACACAACTTCAGACCTCGACTCCTTCTCCCCAATGAGAGGGAAGAGAGAGGGGAAAGAGAGGGAAACGCAGAATTTGCGTTGGGCAGAGAAGCGGGAACAGGAGGAGGGAAGGGGATCTCGCTGGCATTAACCCCATCCAGGGAGGCACTGCGGAGCTATCCGAAGGAGCCGGGATACTCCGCGACCCCGACTCACCCTGGGCACTCTGCCGTTAGGAGCGGCCCCGCCGCACCACACACCGACCCCAGCCCCTGCACCCCGCCCCCCCCC
>WBNM01034251.1:15021-28669 GCA_013399055.1 Ramphastos sulfuratus
GGTGGGGCGCGCCGCTCTCCCCCCCGACCCGGCCCCGCCGCTCTCTCCCTTCCTCCCGCCCGCTTGTCCCGCGGGGAACAGAGGGAGCCCGCGGGGACAGTCCGCTTCCAGGGCCGCGCCCCGGTGGGCCCCGCGGCAGCACTGACCGTACGCGGCACCGCAGCCCCTGCCTCAGCCCCGGCGCTGCCGACCGCCAACCGCCCGCTCCGCCATGATGGAATGCGGACGCTGCGCCTGCGCCGCCGCCGGCCGGGGGCGGGCGGGCGCGCCAACCACGGGCCGCGCCGATTTTCGGCTTCAGCCACCCGCTCGCCGAAAAGAGGCGCGGGGGGGCGGCGGAGGAAGCCGCAGGTGGCTGGCAGGGCTCGGCTATCCGGGAATGCGGGTCTGAGGGGGTTTGGCGGCGGAGCAGGGCTGGGAGTGAGGAAGGGGAGAGAGACGTTAGGGCCAGAGGTGGCACCGAGTAGAGACAAAGGTGCCACGGTGGCCGGAGCGAGCGGCCGGTGGGCACTCGCCATCTCCCCTGGCGCGCAGGAGCCGGCGTTGTGGCACCTGATAGTGGATGCCTTGCCTGGGCACTGCCTGTCACCCCTGCCCCTCAGCAGCAGCTATGGGTGGCACCTGACAGCGGGTGTCTTGGCAGCGCGCTGCTCACCACCGCCTTGTCTATGCTCTGCCCCCGACAATGCGCCGGTGCCTGGCTCCGTCCGGCAGCTCCGCAGCCTCCATCAGCGACCGTCCCAAAACCAGGGCGAAATGCGGTGCTTTAGACACGTTTTGTCTCTCCTTCATCTCACTCAGCACACAGATGGGTCACAGCGCGCTCAAAGACAAACCAGCCCAAACTCTAACAGCTACTGTGCCATTTGCTGAGGTGCTGGAAGGTGCCCAGAGAAGGGTACCAAGGCTGGTGTGGTGAGGGGCTTGGAGCACAGCCCTGTGAGGAGAGGCTGAGGGAGCTGGGGGTGTGCAGCCTGCAGAAGAGGAGGCTCAGGGCAGACCTCATTGCTCTCTGCAGCTACCTGAAGGGAGGTTGTAGCCAGCTGGGATTGGGCTCTGCTGCCAGGCACCCAGGGACAGAACAAGAGGACACAGCCTCAAGCTGTGCCAGGGCAGGTTTAGGCTGGATGTTAGGAAGAAATTCTTCATGGAAAGAATGATTGGCATTGGAATGGGCTGCCTGGGAAGGTGGTGGAGTCCCCATCCCCGGAGGTGTTTAAACAGAGCCTGGATGAGGCACTTAGTGCCATGGGTTAGTTAATGAGAAGGGTTAGGTGATAGGTTGGACTCGACGATCCTAGAGGTCTTTTCCAACCTGGTTAACTTTGTGGTAACATAACATAAAAAGCATGAATGCCTAAGAAGCGAGGGCTACGATGCCAGCTGTTTACACGGGCAAAGCAATGAGGAAGGCAAGATTTTGTTAATGGCTTGTTAAAACGAGGAGCTGGGTGTCCTGCTGTGTGGCTCCTCACGTCCCTATCACCAGAGCATCCCTGGGGCTCTGAGCCCTGCTCCAAAAAGGACCGAGGGCAGTGGGTGAAAAAAGAAAAAACAAACCACAAAACAACCCAGGGGAGACCAAAGAGCCCTTCTGGCACATCCATTTTCTCCAGCAGTTAAGGCAGCAGTGAATTTTGCGCTCTTCAGCATATTTCCACCGGAGAGTTTGCACCAACAACGTTTTCCATGAAGGTGTCTGAGGCGCAGTTATTAAAGCAGGGACTGAAGGGGACATTTTGTGCTCAGCGTGGAAGTCGGCTTCTGCCTGGATGCAAAATAAATGTGACAGCTGTGCTCTTTTTACAAGCTCCACCTAAACTGTGGATCGCAGCAGTTTAGAAGGAAAAGGTCAAACTCGACCTTTAGACGCAAGCTTTTTAACACACACACACACACGCACATAAAGCAAGCTCAACCTTTTAAACTGAATGGCTGTGTGTTTGCCCCTGGATTGATCTTAGATCTCTTTTCAATGGCTGTAGGAAATGTCATCATGAATAGAAGAAATTGTGCCTTTAAGGCAGGGGAACTCTCTCCGGAGGCTGGTGGAGGTGGTTGGCTTTGCCATCCCGAACAGCCCCGTGCCAAACAGGACCGAAATAAATGCCCATCCGTCTTGCTAAATAAGCAAGCAGTGTTAGGGAAGGCCAGAGGTGGTGGTGTCTGCTGGGTTTCCAGGCGACTAATAGCTTAACCTTGCTCAATAAATGTCACAAAAACACTCCATGTGGCTTTACGGATTAATTTTTACTCCTCTTGGCCCATAAAATGATGAACTCCACAAATTAATAGCAAGCAGGGAAAGGGTGGGCAGAATCCGTCCCCCAGAAGGCATCTGTTTGGGCTTGGCACCTGGTGAAGAGTTGTCTCTTCTCCTTCAGTGAAGTTAGTCACCGTGTAATAAGACTTCAGTGATGTTTTTCTTTTAATTTCACACCGGGTTTGGGGAGAAAACCAGAGAAATGCTATCACTATGCTGTGGTATCCCTGAAAATGTGCATTTGGTGCAGAATGGCACTGCTGGTGCAACAAAAAAACAGCTTTTTGAGGAGATTGTTACCTTTTCATTCTCTGATCTCTGTTGACACCCCTGTTTAGTTCAGTTTCTGACTGCAGATGAGAGCTGCTTTGTCTGAGCAGCTCATCGTGGTGTCCTTTGTACTCTGAAGACCAACATTTGGTAGCTGAATCGATGGCCAATTCCAGGTGGAGAAGGTAGGCTCTGGTGAGACCTCACCTGCAGTACTGCAGTCAGCTCTGGAGCTCTCCACACAGGGAAGGACATGGACCTGATGGAGCAGAGCCAGAGGAGAGACATGAAAATGATCATGGGTCTGGAACACCTCTGCTATGAGGACAGGCTGAGGGAGCTGGGGGTGTTCAGTGTGGAGAAGAGAAGGCTCCACTCAAACCTAATAGCAGCCTTGCAGCACCTGAAGGGAGCTACAAGAAGGCTGCAGAGGGACTGTTTGCAAAGGCCTGCAGGGACAGGATGAGAGGGAATGATTTGAAATGAAAGCAGAGCAGATTGAGATTGGATGTGAGGAACAAGTTCTGCACCATGAGAGTGGTGGAACTCTGCAACAGGTTGCCCAGAGAGGTAGTTGAGGCCCCATCCCTGGAGATATTCAAGGTGAAGCTCAACAAGTCTTTGAGCAGCCTGCTGTAGTGGAGGATGTTCCTGCTGAGTGCAGGGAGGTTGGACTAGGTAACCTCTGGAGGTCCCTTCCAACCCAAACCAGTCTATGATTCTATAGAGAAATCTTTTCCTCTTATTAAGATATTTGGCAAGATCTCTGTTATGGTCCCTACATGGAAACTTCCTCTTCTTTCTTCCTCTCCTCCCACAGGTTTTACTGCACCCATGAGACCCCTGGCGTGTTTCTGGTACAGAGAAGCAGCAGCAGCTCTGCTGTTGCACTGTGGAAGAGTCTGGGTCAGCACATCAAACCTCTTAGTACAGGTGATAACAAATCCAGAATTCTTTGTGCCTATAGAATAGATTGAACTCTTCCAGAAAGGATTGAGAGGCAAAAAAAAGCTGCTTTAAGACATACTTTTGCCACTCTTGATATCCCTGACCATGATGAAATGAAATGCATTAACTCCAGCTCAGAATTAAGGCTTGTGAACCCT
Source organism: Ramphastos sulfuratus (assembly GCA_013399055.1). NCBI lineage: Eukaryota > Metazoa > Chordata > Aves > Piciformes > Ramphastidae > Ramphastos > Ramphastos sulfuratus. The sequence goes on from WBNM01034251.1 coordinate 18,661, forward strand.
TAGAAAAGAGAGAAGACAAGACCAGCATGGGACTGGGTGGGTGCAGACCTGCCTGCTGCATTGTTGTGCTCAGGAATCTTCTGACTCCACAGGCTCTCACTGATCTGCAGTGAAGCACCTCCAGTGCCCTGCTGGAGGGAAATATTTGTGCTTCAGTTTTTGGGGAGATCCTCTGAAAGAGACCCATCAGGATGTGATTTGGAAACCCCAAATAGGTTGCATTAGATGAATGCTGCTGCTGAAGGCAGAAATTCAAGGCCTATTTTGACTTTGCAGGGCTGGGTATTTATTCCCGGCCAGCTAAAGCTTCCAAGTTATGACTAGTGGTGGTGTGTGATATGTGAAGGTCTGATCCCCTCCCCATCATGAACGTGCTGTGTCTGATACCCAGAGCAAAGAAGGCCTCGGGGGGGGGGGGAGGGCTGAGCATTCTGTGCACTGAAGGCCATTGGACCTCCCAGCTTTTGGTCATGACAAGAATTCCTTTGCAGGCAATGACACAGTGTTTCAGCACTCAGAAAAATCCCTTTTCTTTCCCTCCAGCCTCTCACTAAATCGTTTTTTTCCCTTTCCATTTGCCACTCTAAATACACTTTATCTCCTAGCAAGGTGATTTTAGCAAACACAATGGCTGATGGAAAAGCTCCCGGAGCTGCAACCAGTTGCTAGCCAGAGGTAGGATGAAAGATCTAAAACCTGCCCACATTCCACAAACTCCAGGGCTCCTTTGATGCTGAAATTGCTTCAAGTTAGAGAACTATTCCCACATCATGGAAAAGCATTGACTGAATGTTTGCTGCCTACAGCCAACATTCAGATTGCCCTGGGATGACAGTAAGGGGGAAAAAAAAAATCCAATTTAAATATAAACTAGAAACTGTGTGGTCAGTTGGTGATGCTGAAGGGTTCTCCAGATGGAAAAGCTGCGAAAGAGAAGGACACTTAGTGCCATGGTCTAGTATCAACTAGATTGGATAGGGCTGGGTGATAGGTTGGGCTGGATGAGCTTGGAGGTCTCTTCCAACCTGGTTGATTTTATGATTCTATGAAAAGAAGGAAAAGCTGAAAAAAAAAAAAAAAAAAAGAGAAATATTTTGTGTGTGCAGCACAGCCATCAAACTGCCTGGAAAGAAGCTCCTGGTTAGATGGGTCAGAAATGGAACAAGTCTTACAGAGGCTTACACTCTAGATTGAAGTTCCTGGAGAGCAGTTAGGACTGTGGTGATTCACAGAATCCCAGCACCGTGGGGGTTGGAAGGGGCCTCTGGGGATCATTTAGCCCAGACCCACTGCTAAAGCAGGGCCACCCACAGCAGCTTGCCCAGGATCACAGTGCCCAGGTGGGTTTGGAATCTCTCCAGAGGAGGAGACTCCACAACCTCTCTGGGCAGCCTGGGCCAGGGCTCCAACACCCTCACAGCAAGGAAGTTTTTCCTCATGTTCAGATGGAACCTCCTGGGTTCCAGTTTGTGTTCCACACACAAAGGCACCTGCCTTTGTGGAATCCTCTCCAGTCCTGGGTTAGAGCTGGATTTTGAGGAAGTGATTTCCCAGGCAGTCCTTTGAGTCTAGAGAGGAAGAGGGTAGGGAGCCAGCTGATACCAGGTCAGGGAGGAATCCAGGCTTGGGAAGAAAGAATTAAAAATAGCAGAATATAAGATCAGAGGACATTTGGAGAAAGGAAAAGGAAAGAGAAAAGAAACAGCCAAAATGAGAAGTGGAAATGAGTCAGGAGGGAGGGAAAAGAACACAAATGGGAAGAAATTTGGGCTTATAAAGGAAGGGCAGTCTCCAGAATGGAAAAGGAGAGTTAAGGAGAGTCAGTCTTAACAAAACAATGGCAAAAAGCAGTGCCAAAACCATGCTAATTCTTCCAGCAGAAAATTTTGCACTGTAATTCCTCTTTTTTTTTTTTTCCCCTTGGCTAATTTGACTCTTCAAGGGGAGTTAATAAAAAAAAGGGAAAAAGAAAAAAAAAAAAGAAAGCAGAAGGGAGGAAGAAAAATATTAAAGAAACAGAAAAGAAAAACCTTTGACAAGAAAGGGAAGAAGAGAGAGATAAGAGGAATATTGCAACTCCAGCATATTTCAATCTGAGCATGGGTAGGAAGGGCACTGAAAGGCTGGAACAACAGAAAACTTCTGCCTGTGGTTGGGAAGCACAAACCCCACCCAAACCAACAACCTGCAGACAGACTCATCGAATCCTTTCAGTTGGAAAAGACCTTTGGGCTGAGTGAGTCCAACCATTGTCACACTCTGCCAGCTCTGGGGCTAACCCATGCCCCCCAGCACCACATCTCTGTGTCTTTTACATACTCCCAGGGATGGGGATTCAATCACCTCCCTGGGCAGCCTGTTCCAGAGTTGAGCACCCTTTCAAGTGAAGAAGTTTATTTCAATGTCTAATCTGAACCTCCCCTGGTGCAGCTGGAGGCCATTTCCTCTCACCCTATCTCTTGTAACTAGGGAGAACAGACCAACACCCACCTCTAACCTCCTTTCAGAGAGTTTTAGGGAGTGAGTAGATCTCCCTCAGACTCCTTTTCCCCAGGCCGAACTACCCCCAGTTCCCTCAGCCCAGACCTGTTCTCCAGATCCTTCACCAGCTCTCTTGCTGTTCTCTGGACCTGCTCCAGCCCCTCAATGTCATTCTTGTAGCAAGGTCCCCAAAGCTGATCCCAGTACTGAAGTGTGGCTTCATCTTCACCATGAGGGGGGTGAGAGCCTGGCAGGGGTTGCCCAGGGAGGTAGTGGAAGCCTCATCCCTGGAGGTGTTTAAGGCCAGGCTGGATGAGGCTGTGGCCAGCCTGATCTAGTGTGAGGTGTCCCTGCCCATGGCAGGGGGGTTGGAACTGGCTGCTCCTTGTAGTCCCTTCCAACCCTGACTGATTCTGTGATCAGTGCTGAGTGCAAGGGGACAACCACTTCCCTGGGCCCACTGGTCACACATTCTGGTACATGATGATTATGATTAACATCTGCTCTGGAACTCTATCTCCAGCCCAGGATAAAACCATTCCCCCCCTGCCCACCTCCATACTTGCATGGCACTAGAAGTGATGATTCTGGTCATTTTACCTGATGTCCAGCAAAGCCTCTCATCTCTTGAATTTATTAGGACCTGTAAATGAGGTCCTGGAGCACATCCACTTGATTTTCTTTATATCCACAATATTGTTGTGTACACTTCAGGAGGGGCCGAGGCAACACAACCTGGCAAACAAACTTCTGTCAAGCAGCACTTTGTTGGAAGCCTGTGTGCTGGCATCCTCAAGAGTAAACAGTGTATACTGGAGCAGACTGTGCAGCAGTAGGTGCTGGCATCACTCCATCCACCCTGCTGGAGTTAGGAGTGTTTTCTCCCACTGAGGTGCTGGTCCCCTGGGAGCAAAGCAGCACTCTGTGAGGTGTGTTTGGAAAGAAGCAGAGTGGGAAAAGCCCCAGGGGCTGCAGAAGTGGGAGTTTCCCTTGCAGTTGGTGAAACCTGCCTGCTGTGCTTGCATGTGCAGGTGCACTCATCCCTGCTCCAGAGATTTGCTGTTTGGTTGCAAGTCATCAGCAGAAAGCACAGAATCACAGAATGTTCACAGAGTCACAGACACATGCAGGTTGGCAAAGCCCCTCAGGGTCACCAAGTTCAACCTAGAACCCTATTCTACAAGATTCACCTCAAACCATAGCCCTAAGCACCACATCCAGACCACCCTTAAACACCCCATCAGTCTGAGCTGCTGCTTTATTACCTCTGGAAATGTTACCTCTTTCTCCACTGTTGGTCATGCTCAGTTCTCCCAACCTGCCTGAGTTTTATTTCAGTATCTTTTGGTTTTCTCCCTCTGCCTTCCTCTTCGGTTTGGGTATTTCCCCTATTTTCCTGGAGGGATGCTCAGGCCAGGAAGGAGCCAGACACAGAAGAGCATCCAGCAGCAGCCAAGTGGGATCACAGACTCACAGACACATGCAGGTTGGCAAAGCCCCTCAGGATCACCAAGTCCAACCTAGGACCCTGCTCTACAAGATTCACCTCAAACCATAACCCCAAGCACCACATCCAAACCACTCTTAAACACACCCAGGGTGGATGACTCCACCACCTCCCTGGGCAGCTCATTCCAGTCCCTGACCACTCTCTCCAGGAAAAACTTTTTCCTAATGTCCAATCTAAACCTCCCCAGCCTCAGCTTGAGGCCATTCCCCCTTGTTCTGTCTCCAGTTTCCTGTGAGCAGAGCCCAGCAGCAGCCTTTCCACAAGGTCCCTTCAGGTAGCTGTAGACAGCAATGAGCTCTGCCCTCAGCCTCCTCTTCCTCACTCTAACCATCCCCAGCTCCCTCATTTGCTCCTCATCAGATTTATTCTCTAGGCCCTTCCCCAGCTTTGTTGCCCTCCCCTGGACCCGCTCCACATCTCTCCTGTATTGCTGTGCCCAAACCCCCTCTAACTACAACTTCCTTTTAGGTAGCTGTAGAGGGTGCTAAGGTCCTGAACACAATACTCAAGGTGTGACCTCATACCTCAAACTAACCATCCCCAGCTCCCTCAGTCACTCCTCATAAGATTTATTCTCTGTGTTGGGAGTTGAAAGGTACCTCCAGAGATCATCGAGTCCAACCCCCTGCCAAATGATTTAACATCAATCCAAACTAGCTGAACAAAGAGGTGATGCCAGCATCTCTCTGCCGAGGGTGCAGCTGACATGCCAGAAGGATGTGATGTCATCTAGAGGGAGCTGGACAAGTTTGAGAAGTTGGCCTGTGTGAACCTTGTGGTGTTCAGCGAGGCCAAAGACAAGGTCCTACACCTGGCTCGGGACAATTCTCCTTATTAATGCAGGCTGGGGGACAAAGGGATGGAGAGCAGCCCTGTGGAGAAGGACTTGGAGGTGCTGGTGGGTGAAAACTGGACATGGGCTGGCAATGTGCCAGCCCTGAAGCCAACCACCTCCTGGGCTGCATCCTCAGCAGTGTGGGCAGCAGGTGTTGACATCCCTGGTACAGCTGGAAAAGTGGTCATGGTACAGAAAAAGTGAGACAGCTTAGGCAGAAAGAAGGCAGGTTCTTGTGATCATAGAATCAGTCAGGGTTGGAAGGGACCACAAGGATCACCCAGTTCTAACTCCCCTGCCATGGGCAGGGACACCTCACAGTAGATCAGGCTGGCCACAGCCTCATCCAGCCTGGCCTTAAACACCTCCAGGGATGAGGCTTCCAACACCTCCCTGGGCAACCCCTTCCAGGCTCTCACCACTCTCATGCTGAACAACTTCTTCCTAACNCCTGACAGCCTAAAAAGTCCCTCCCCAGCTTTCTTGTAGCCCCCTTCAGGTCCTGCAAGGCCACAAGAAGGTCACCTGGGAGCCTTCTCCTCTCCGGACTGAACAACCCCAACTGCCTCAGTCTGTCCTCACAGCAGAGCAGCTCCAGCCCTCTGCTCATCCTCGTGGCCCTTCTCTGGACACCTTCCAGCACATCCATAGCCCTCTTATCCCAGGGGCTCCAGAACTGGATGCAGTACTCCACGTGGGGTCTCAGCAGTGGGGAGCAGAGAGGGAGGATCACTTCCCACACCCTGCTGCCCACACTGCTCTTGTTAGCTCTGGTTGCTCTCTGGGCTGCCAGAGCACATTGCTGGCTCATGTTGAGCTTCTCATCCACCAGCACCCCCAAGCCCCTCTCCTGAGGGCTCCTTTCAAGCCAGTCACTGCCCAGCCTGTATTGGTGTTTAAGTCTGAGAAGGCCAGAATGGACTGGCAGAGCAATCTAATGGAGTGCTGCAGATGCAGACAAAGACCACATTTTGCTGTCTGTACTTCCTTCTCCAAGCAGAACCCTGAACCTCCCTGTGAAGCCCCCACTGCAGACCTTCCATAGAAGCTCTGCTGCAGAAGCTGACATGAACTCTCTGCGCATCATTGCCCTCTCCACAATGCTGTGGGTACAAAGTGATGACAGAGGTGCAACCCAAAAGCCCTCCACAGCCCACAACCTACACGCCTCAGGTTTTATGGCTGTTGTCAGCAGCAAGGGATGAAGTTCAGTGCCTGGGCAATTTGCACTTTGCACAGAGCATCTGGTTTATGAGTCTTTCTCTGCCTCACTGTGCATGCAGCCTGTGTGCAAACAGCCTGTGTCCTGCCCTAGAGCTGCACCCGCATCTCCCTCCACCCCAGCCTTTGGATTTGACTGAGTTCCTTGGAAACACCACAGGGTTTATTAGGAAAGGTGAATCAAACCCTGGCTCGTTGCTGCCTGCCCTGCTTCTGACCTCTGTGTGCAAGGAGGAGAAGCTAAGCTCATCCTCGTCACCCCCACGAGCTGTTGTAACAGCAGGAGCAAGGATGGGTGGAGGTCCCATCTTGCTTGCTGCTAAAGGATGCCTGTAAATACCCACAGAGGATGCCAGGAAAGGCAGCACAGCTCCTCTGGAGCTCAACACAGGCTGCTGATCAGCTGTGGCAAACTAATTGCACCCTGGCTGCTTTTGAATTGAGGGGGGGAAAGCAGCTGGAAGAGGCTTTTCAGAGCCAGGAGGATCTCTGTAGGCTGAAGGTGCCTGTTGGTTTGTGAGAGCCAGGAACATTCAGCTGTCTGGCCACGCTCATCTGAGTGCCTGCTCATTTTTAGCAGCAGCTCTGACTGCTCACTGAACTCAGCCCCTGTAATTAACACATTAACTTTTGCTCTTTGCTGAACCACAGGAGTCTAGAGGCAAGCAGAGGGCTTTTTGTGAGAGGACTCTAGTGACCAGTCCCAGCAGCTCTGCAGAGCCATGGAGAAGCACCTGTGAGCACAGGAGCTCTTTGGCTTTCTGGCCAAGGGGAACCTAGCACCCTCCAGCAATCCCTTACCATCTGGCTGGCTGCCATGGCCCTGAGCACCAACACTTTCCTTGCCTGGAAGCCTGGAGTGGAGTGGGATGGTCACTGCTCACTGCTCTTGGCCTCAGCCTGGGGCTGCTGCTCTTCTGCAGCACCACCACAGGTGGAGGTGGCTGTGGGACACCTGCCCAGGCTCCTCCACATGCCTTTACCACCTTCTGCAAGCTCTTTCTGCTCAGTGCCTCCTGAAATCATGCAGCAAGGGCTCAGATAGGAATCAAAAACCTCAATGCACTGTGTGTTTACCCATAAAGTTATAACTCTTCCCTCAAGCCAAGAAGCAAACATTAAAAAAGAGAAAATCAAACAAGCTGCAGAACTCTGTGCTGCAACAGAGCTCTGGGAACAGGCAGGCCCAAGCAAAGGTGGAAGAACATGCAATGTAAGCACTGTACCTTTTGCTCCAGAGGAAAACATACTGCTAAAAGGACACAGGATCTTCTTGCAAACAGGATCTTCTTCTTCATTCTGGCCTCTCTCCCTGGCATTGCAGCATTCCCAGAGCACACAGGAGCTGCAGCTGGGTGTTTTGGTGGGGGGCAGGTCAGGCTCTGTGGAGCTGGAGCAGGGTAAATACACAGGCAGTTCTTCAGCTGACCTGGTAGCACAGCTAATGGAGCTCAGGCAGGTCTGCTTGCCTGGGACAGCAATGTTGTCACAGTTCAAAACAACCCAAGAGGCTGGAGCCTCAGAAGTGCTCCAAACAACCCTCACTTAAACACATAAGGGCTGGAGGATGCTTGGCCTCGCTCTGGCAAGAGAAGGAGCAAGCCAAAAATGAGTTCACCACCAGGCCTTGTAAACTAGGCTGAAGATGTTTAAGCCCCTCCATCACTGACATGTTTTACTGTTGCTTTGCAAGCTGCTTGAAGCACCCAGGGAGTGTGGCTTTATCCCAAAGAGGGGGGGGGGGTTGGATGAAGTGGGTTCACTCCAAGGGCTGGGCTGGGGCTCATTTCCTGCTGCATGACCCCCAGCTGCAAAAGGTCTTTGGAGAGTGAGAAGGAAGCACCCAAGCCAGCTTGTGGAGAACAGAGAGGAAGGGAAGGACAAAAAGGAAAGCAAGCAGCAAGCAGAATAAATCTGAATTGTAACCAAATTATGGTCTGTATTGAAAAGTTCCACATTTGGAATTGATTTTTGCCATCAGACAAAAGGCTGAGGCTTTAGCTAGGGAAGCCCTGGTCCCTTTTCTAACCTGTTTGAAGTGGCCTGTCTGGAGGGGCTGCAGGTGAAGCAGCAGCAGGGAAGAGCTGATGCAATCGGGCAGCACTGCGGTGCTGAGTGTAACGTGATGCTCGCCCCTTTGTCTGCGGGGTTTTCTCTCCTGCTCTGCCTGTGCTGCCGGTTTCCTACCTCCCAGGGTTCGCTCATTTTCCTGGCTGCTGCCCATTCGCTAACCCCTCTCCCACTTCACATTTTTTTGGGGCTAAAACCCACCTCCCTCATGGCAACGCATCAGCACCGAAGCGTCAACTCGGCTACTCGTGCAGGGAGTTTTTCTGTGCACCCCCTAAGCTGCATGCGATGGAAGAGGGCAAAGCTGCAGCACCTTTGTGGGAAGCTCCTGGCCTGTGATCAGCCACCCCCCTGCTCGCTTTTACCATGAGCTTTCCAATTGTTCCCCTCCATTCCTCCATTGTCTTTCTTCCCAGCACTATTTCTTTCCTATCTGGCATTTTCTTCACTGTCCCCAAACAACCTCTTTCACTTGCTCTCTCCTACAATAACTCCATTCCTCATTATTGTTTCCATTCCTCTTTTTTTTTAAATTCTTGCTAGCCTCTGCTCTGTGTTGGGGGTTCCTCTTCCAGCACTCAGCAGACACACTGAAGCTAGAGCACCATCTCCTTCACCTCAGAGTGGAGCCTGCACTGCTGCAGAAGAGGTTTGCCATGCTCTCCAATGAGGGTTTTCTGTCTGCTGTGCAGGAGCAGAGGTCATCTATGGAAGGGCAGAGCAATGAGGAATCAGGTCGTTGGTGCAAATAAGAAGCAGCCACATGGCATGAAGAGTTTGGGAGCACTAAAGGCTATAAAGAAGGGGAAAAAAAAAAAAAAGGAAGAAAAAAAAAACCAACAGAAAAGAAGAAAAGATGCAGCTGTGAAGAATACAAATATTGGCTCCTTGAGGAAACCTCCATATTGTATCCATTATTGCAATCTACTTATTTGCCCAGGCCTAATGCTCTCCAGTTTGATTGTCATGGATCTGGTTTCCCATCCTCAGAGAGCCAATGAGAAGGTCTAAGCAGCAATGCTCTGCTCGAGGTAGCTGCATAAGGAGCCTTTCTCTGCTGACTGACTGATGGAGCAGATTGCTGTGTGAGAGAACCTGTATTAAAATGAATAAAGACCCTTTTGTATGTGAAAAAGCAGGAAAAAAAAAAAATTGGCCTCTTCCCACCTTCCCCATCTTCTCTTGCTATGAAAAACCCCCTCTGCCCTGCCTTCCCTGCTGCAGCTATTGTGGAAGCTGCTGCAAGAGGGCAGGTATCAGACAGCCTCTCCAAAAGCTCCTCTGCAGGAACACAGAGCTCTTGCTGTGCTGATTTTCCTGCTAACACCAGGCTCTGGAGAAGGAGCTGTAGGCTCTGAGCATGGCCCTGAGCAGCTGCCAGCTGAGGTCAGCCATGGGGACCAGCGTGGGGCTTGTCCCTGACATTCCAGCAGTGAATTTTCCCCACCATCTGCAAGGAAAGCAGGAGTGTGAGGTGTAAGCAGCATACAGGGTGGTTACATGGCTGTGAGCATGCCGTGAAGCTGCCTCCCTGCCTGCAGCCCAGCTTGGGTGATGCTTCTGGTCACCAGCATGGGCTTGCTGCTGGTGAGCCTGGGATCAACATTTCAGCTGGTGAAAGGTGGTTGAGGGCCTGATGCTCCAACATCACTGCCTCACTTCTTCATTCACACACTGGGAGCAACAGTTGCTGGCTGCTTAAGAGGGAAGTTTGAGCCCAAGTTCGTTAGAGGTTACTCTGTGCTGTGATAACGAGGGAGAGATAAATGTGGCAGTGCTGCAGGATGGATTCCTGCTAGGGCTGGAAGAGAGGGGTGATGAGCAACTCTCTGCCAAGAACTGATCTGAGACCCTTGAGCCAAATACTCCTATCATAGAATCATCCAGGTTGG
>WBNM01034256.1:0-72585 GCA_013399055.1 Ramphastos sulfuratus
TGCCTCAGCAGGAGCCCGGCGTGCCCGGCGCGGTGGCGGCGACAGGCGATGGGGAGCCGGCGGCGGGCGAGGGCGGCCGTTGCCCGTCCCCCCAGCCTCACCACCTGCTGCTGCTTCTGCGGCGCTCGCCCAGCGCCTCCCTCTGCCCGGCGCCGGAGGCCGCCCCCACCACCAGCCGTACCGTCCCTGCGGCGGGCCGCGGCGGGCAGCCCCCGACGGCGAGCCGCGGCGTCCCGCCGCCTGTCGCCGGAGAGGATGTGAGAAAGTGCGGCTACCTGAGGAAGCAGAAGCACGGGCACAAGCGCTACTTCGTCCTACGGGCCGAGAGCCACCTGGCCCCCGCCCGGCTGGAGTACTATGACAGCGAGAAGAAGTTCAAGAGCAGCTTGCGGGCGGCGGGGGCCAGCGGGTCCGCCACCCTCTGCTGCCCCCCGCCCAAGCGGGTCATCCCCCTCTACCAGTGCTTCACGGTTAGCCGGCGGGCCGACGCCAAGCACAAACACATCATCGCCCTGTACACCAAGGACGAGTACTTCGCCATGCTGGCTGAGAACGAGGCTGAGCAGGAGGCCTGGTACGAGGCGATCAGTGAGCTGATGAGCCAAAGCAAGAGGGGCTTCCTGGAGCAGGAGGACCATGCCGAGCAGCAGGTGGACGAGGATGATGAGCACTATGGGGCTGCCCTGAGGCCTGGCACTGTCTTCAAGGAGGTGTGGCAGGTCAATGTTAAACCCAAAGGATTGGGACAAACAAAAAACCTTACTGGAGTGTATCGGTTATGCCTCTCCAGCAAGGCCATCCACCTTGTCAAGCTGAACTCAGAAGTGCCCTCTGTCCACCTGCAGCTGATGAATATTCGTCGCTGTGGGCACTCAGAGAACTTTTTCTTCATCGAAGTGGGCAGATCTGCCTCTATTGGACCCGGAGAGCTTTGGATGCAAGTGGATGATTCAGTTGTTGCTCAGAATATGCATGAGACTTTTCTGGAGACCATGAAGGCTCTAAAGGCCTTTGCAGAGTTCAGGCCCAGAAGCAAGAGCCAGTCTTCTGGTGGTGGTAGTGGTACCAATCCTATCTCCTTCATCACCACTAGGAGGCACTTGGGCAACCTCCCCCCTAGCCAGACAGGCTTGCAGCGAAGATGNACAGGCACCGCCAGGTACTGCGCGCTCCCCATGCTCGCCCCTCCGCGACCGGCGCTTTCCCAGTGAGGGCGGATTCCAGCTACCGTTCCCGTCCCCCTTCCCCGGCGTTCCGGACCCTGCCTGGCCCCTAAGATGGCGAGTGGGATGAATGGCCCGGGCGGCGGCGGCGCGGCGGCCGGGGGCGGCGAGGAGGAGCTGGGCGCCCGCCACACGGGAGGCGGAGCCGTGCCTCAGCNGCAGGAGGACCATGCCGAGCAGCAGGTGGACGAGGATGATGAGCACTATGGGGCTGCCCTGAGGCCTGGCACTGTCTTCAAGGAGGTGTGGCAGGTCAATGTTAAACCCAAAGGATTGGGACAAACAAAAAACCTTACTGGAGTGTATCGGTTATGCCTCTCCAGCAAGGCCATCCACCTTGTCAAGCTGAACTCAGAAGTGCCCTCTGTCCACCTGCAGCTGATGAATATTCGTCGCTGTGGGCACTCAGAGAAATTTTTCTTCATCGAAGTGGGCAGATCTGCCTCTATTGGACCCGGAGAGCTTTGGATGCAAGTGGATGATTCAGTTGTTGCTCAGAATATGCATGAGACTTTTCTGGAGACCATGAAGGCTCTAAAGGCCTTTGCAGAGTTCAGGCCCAGAAGCAAGAGCCAGTCTTCTGGTGGTGGTAGTGGTACCAATCCTATCTCCTTCATCACCACTAGGAGGCACTTGGGCAACCTCCCCCCTAGCCAGACAGGCTTGCAGCGAAGATGCAGAACTGAGAATGTTGCTGGGGGGACTCCTCCTACTACCAAAAGCAGCAACCCCTATCGCTTCAGAACATCTAGTGAAGGAGAAGGAACAATGACTAGACCTTTTAGGTCAGTTACTGGGAGTCTGATCCACCTGAATACTGCACGGATGAATTTGGGCCGGCAAGAAGGGAGTGGAAGGTATGTGAAAGCTGCTTTCAGCTCAACTTATCACACCAGGTCTGCTTCGCTGCCTGTTTCTCATTTTCCCTCCACTACAAGTCCCATCAGTGTTTCTTCTAGTAGTGGTCATGGATCTGCATCAGATATGTTGACCAGGCCTTCTAGCTCATCTGTTTGTGGTTCTCCAAGTGATGGAGGGTTTATCTCCTCTGATGAATATGGGTCCAGCCCTGGAGATTTCAGGTACTTCCGGGTCAGGAGCAATACACCAGATTCCCTTGGAAACACACCACCCATCAGAGAGGAGAACTGTCTGAGTGAGTACATGTCCATGAGCAAGCAACAAACAGATGATGGCTCGAGAGATGATTATATGGAGGCAGAAAAGTGTTTCAGGAAAAGAACTTACTCTCTAACAAAACCAACTTCTGCAGCAGTGCAGCAGAAGACTACGCAAACTACAGCTTTGTTAGATGACGATTCTGCAGGAAGTCATGGACGATTACTTTACTCCGAAACACCAAAATTGAGAGAGAACCATGAGTTGGAGTACAATGACACTAACCTTGATTCTGTGTGTAACCAAAGTAGGAGTAAAGCCAGGGATGATGGGTACATGCCAATGATGCCGGGAGTTGCATCTTCTCTATCCAGCAACAGCGATTATTTGCCAATGACTCCTAGAAGTATGTCTGTTCCGAAACAGATCAACAATTCATGGTCACCATCTCAGGTTGACTCCAGAGGATATATGATGATGTTTCCAAAGTCTGGTTCTTCACCTGTACGAAGTCCTTTAACTGGATTTAATTCTAAAGGAAGTAATGAGAAGATCATAAACAATGAGTATATGGATATGTCACCTGGTAACTCGGCTCCAAAGCACCCTGGTGATTCAAATTATGTTCACACCAGTTCTGTTTCCAAAGGCTTTAGTTCATATTTTTCTTTGCCCCGGAGCTTTAAGGCATTATCAGGACAAAATGGTGACCACAGCGAATATGTTCCAATGTCTTCACCTGGAAAACTCCTATATGGTGGACCAGAAAACATAAAAGGAGTCAGCAATGAGGCTCTGGCTAACGGCATCTCAAAATTGCCAGCAGCGAAAGGTTCAGATGAAGGACTTGTGCACAACAGGGTTGTCAGGCCCACAAGGCTCCCCCTGGGTACAAGAGGGAGCAATACTATCCCAAGAATGTATGATCGTACAGTTCCACCTGTGCCCACCAGTCCCGGGGAATACATAAATATTGATTTTAATGAGAAGACGAGTAACACACCTTATTCCTTGTCTGCAGAAGGGTCCCCATCATCTCTGGGCTCAAGTAGTGACCACAGACAGTCTCCACTGTCCGACTACATGAGTGTTGACTTGGATGTCCAGTCACCGAAAGCAGCGAAGGAGCTGTCTAACTCTCTAACAGATATTTCAATTTATGGAGGTTCCAGTATTCCTAGAAACCAACCAAATCCTGACTATGCTCGGCTTTCATTTGGTACTGCTTGTGTTAGCGCTGCCAGTAACAGGACTGATGACTACACAGAGATGACGTTCAACATGGCAGCAACTCCTCCTCGGCCATTTGCCACTGAATCTGACCACAGCGTGAAGATGGATAGTCCTTCTTCCATCGTTAACAGGCTGTGCATCGTTGATCGATATGCTGGTAGCAGTAGCTTCTCCGTTCCTAGCTCTGAACCTCCTATGGGACCGAAAGTGATTCGAGCTGATCCTCAAGGCAGGAGGAGACACAGTTCTGAAACATTCTCTTCAGCTGGGACTGTGACCACCTCCTCCTCTTTCTTCACTGATAGTAGCAAAAGACACAGCTCTGCCTCATTTGACAATGTTTGGTTAAAACCGGATGAAAACATTTCTGATGGTCAGGAAAGCAAAATGTCCAGGGATACCTCAACTGGATTTCAGAATGGCTTAAACTACATTGCTCTGAATTTACGTGATGATCCTATAAGCTGTGAGGCGAGTACTGCAGCACCAACTTGCCATCTCCAGAATGGTACTTCAGGTTTGGACAGTGGAGCTTACGTAAGCATAGATTTCAGCAGATCTGATGGGCTGAAGTGTAACTCCACAAGAAAAGGTTTGTAATTTAAAAGCACTTTTCCTTTCACACTTGCGTAACTATAGGAATTAGTTTATCTGCTTAAATGTGGCTTTCATAGCTGGGTAAATGTTTTTTAGAATCCTGTGTGATGCTAGTGCAACCAGTTAAAGCACAACATGCTGACTGCTGATCAGCAGTGGAAGGGGATGTGGTACTTGGCCTGAAGGATTTCTGTGGCTCACCCAGGCAGTTAGAAGTGTTATCAAACTGGCATCTCCCTTGGTTTTTATAGAAGTATTTTGCTAGTATAAACATCAGTACTATTTAATGTTGTGAATTCTTGTCCTGAGGTTATGGTAAGCCTTTTTTTTCCTTCACTTCTGTTTTTCTTCTCTTGTAACAAGATGACTTGTCCCTTTTTTTTTGGTATTTTGTAATTTGTGTCTTGGGTAGGAAAAGCTGAAAACTGTTAAATTTGGTTTAGACATAAATGGATCTAGGCCCCAAATTTTCCTTTCCATGAATGTAGGTGAAATGCATGTATTTTATGTGCAAATCAGCCCCACACAGTTGAATTTTATGTAAACACAACTTGGATTTTTCCCTTGAAGGCTCTGGCTTCCGAAGTATGCTCATCCTCTGAAGAAGCCATCGCCTGGTAGCTGATGAAGGGTGATGGAGGTTCTGCAGCTCAAGCCCTCCACCTCCAATGCTTAGTAGTGTCCAGGGAGCTGAGCTGTGCGTTTTCCTCTGCTTTATGGTGGAATCAGGTTTTGGCATAGCAGATGAAGAATACCTGTAGTAGAGGAAAAGCAGACTTTTGGAGATGTCTTCCAGAACTGAAAATTTGGAGAGAAGGCTGCTAGCTTTCAAGTGATTGGTAGTATGACCCAGCTTAAGGTAATGCAGTTTGAGGTGTGCATGAAAAATGTGTTGGTGGTGGAAAGGAAGAATATGGAGAAGAGAAGGGACGCTCCTATTCCCATGTTAAGCTGTCATGGTGGGAGCAAAAACTAGTAATTAGTGGTGTTATGCATGTCCTCTGCCTGAACAGCATTTGTGCAAGTGCTGCTTTGCACTGTGACTTGGGAAGTATAATCCTTATTTTGGTGTTAGTGACCCACTGAACTTCTTAAAGTAACACACCCGCCCAGAGAGAAAACTGTGTTGGAAATGACGTATTTTCTCTCTTGGCAAATGTATGTGTAGTCAATAATTGATGAGGACTAAGAGGAAATATTTAATTGCTGTTGGACATTGATACTTGTCTACTTCTCTGTCAACAGATGCAGGAAGGGGGTGGGCTGCTGCTGGCTTATATATTTTTAATTATCAATCTTAAGTACTGAAATGATAGGGGTTTTTTGTGTAGTTTTACTTTAAAACTAAATCTCTAAAGAGAGAAGGCATTGCAGGAGCTTAAAACTGTGTAGCCTTTAATAGTGGAAGGTACAAGCTTGACTCAGCTTGCATGCCATTCTCAGTCTGGCAGCACTGCTTGGGGCTGCTCAGAAATGTGTGGTTTGCCTCAGTGGTTTTATTCCCTCTGCTTTGTTTTGTTGGTTGGAATCAAATTTAGAAGACGTTGAAAGTTGCCAGTCCGAGAAGTGCTTTCTTCCAAAGTTAGTCTTTCAGCACTTCAAAGATTTGTCTAAGTGCAAGGCATGCTGATTGCTGGGGCTGGTTTTTGTGATTTGTTCGGTGTTTTTAAATAAAACCCCCAAAGACAGCAGAATTCCTGCTCCATCTTAGCTCCTCTCATATGACTAAAATCTGCATTATAAAGTAAAACTTCTTATAAAACAGAGTGGGGGGGGAAAAAGGTCAGAGATGGTTTCCTTTCAGGTTTAGTGCAAATAGTCCATTTAAAAATATTTTTCAAGAGATAATGTATTTAGAAATTGTATTTATGTTAAATGTTTGGCTCAGTACTGCTACAACAGAATACTTTTGGCCCTGTGCTTGAGGATTTCCCCCTGTCTGCTTCAGGTTCTGGAGGGGCAAAAGACAAGACAGCTGCTGGTTTTCAGTGTGAATTCCAGTTTCATTTCCAGTTTTCTGGAGATTAACCATGCACTACAGTTAAGTGAAAGAAACTCATAAAAATGTAAGCTTTGACAGGAAGTTAAGCATGAGAATAGTAGGAGCCTAGTTTGGTGTTTTTCTAGTCCTACAAAGTAAAAGAAAATTATAAAACACTGCTCCAGGACAAGGCCTAACAGCTTTCTATAAAGACATCATGAAGAAAGAGGGCAGGTGTGTTGTGGGCATTGTTCACATGTAGGTAGCTCATGAAAGAGTGGGCAAATTTTGGACCAGCCTGGGCTAAAAGCAGCTTGCCTGACTTGTATCCAGTACTGCAATTGGTGTGGTATATCTGTTCTTGATTATAAAGATACCAGTTTTCCTTCACATACTAAATTGTGTCTGAACAAGCATGATTTTAGAGGTCTGTATTCTTTAAACAGCTTATCAGTCTTTGCTTCAATAAAGCTTTTATATTAACTTAAAGCTTTTTATAGTCCAGAAAAACACGTTCACATTCCATTTTGAGTACTGAATATGAAGCTTCACTCCTAAACCCCTTGTATCCTGGAAAGATGTAGTGTGCTGGTCTGTAATTTTTATTTTTAATACTTGGAGAGTTGTAGCAGAACTGAGTGCTGTCTTTTCTTTCCTTCCTTAACCCAGTCTTTGCCTGAAAAATATTGTGGTAAAATCAATTCTTAAGAAAATACTAAGCAGATGCATTTACCCTTCTGTTTCCTGGAAAGTTATTCCATAGGTATTAAATTCTATCAAGTAAAGGGCTCTTCTCCACAAACTGTAGTTTTGTTGGAAGTAAAACGCTTCTGAATGCTTCGTTTGTTTGTTTTTTTCTGAAATTGAATATTGTGTTCTGTGCCTCAGCTGCATTCTCCTGACTGCTGAAAGTGGTAGAGTACGTTCCAATACATCACTGCCCTCTCGTAATTCCCAAACTACTTCTGGTTCAGGTTCACTGATGCAAAGAAGTTGTTGTTTTTTTTTCCATTCATGACGTGGATGGAGGAGGGGGGAGGGCACTAATTTGAAATAGTAAATAAGCCTGCTTTATTTAATTTCTAGGTTTAGGCAAAACTCAGCTCAGGTTTTCTGTTGATAATGATGATGATAAAAAGAACATAAGAGTCTGAACTGTAATATGTGAAGTTTAAGAAGGTCATTAGCAAAACAGTTTCATCACAAAATTGTTACACAATATTGAACCAAGCGGTTTGCTGCTTTGATTACATGAATCTGAGTCATGAAATTTTGTGCTAGGAGTACAGAACACTAAAGCTACTTCAAACAGGGCTTAGCTAATGTATACCTTGTTATTGGACCTGGTAGAAACTGAGGAGGATAATGAGAACGGGCGGTAATAAACTGCATAATCGGTCCTGTATAATGCAAGTTTCTTTAGTCTTAATTAGAAATATTAAACCCACAAAGATACCCTGGACTCCAAAACCAAGCCAGGCTGCTTGAAGTACAGGTAATGTTCAGCTTAATATCAACCCACCTACTACCCTACCTACACCCACTCTTAAATCTTATCTCTACCTGATATTGTAACACTATGGTGAGATATTGTCTCAGAAGTTCTCTAAAGTGCAGGATTATAATTTAAATGTTCCTCACCTTTTTAATCTCCTCTTAGTGCTAGACTGGGTAAGAGTGTTGTGTACCCTGTGGTGAGCTGAGAGGAAAAAAAACAAGTACAGCTGTAAAGCAAAGCTTGTGTTCCAAATTGTGCAGGTCTTTCATGGTAACTTGCACATTTCATATGCAAAATCTTGCAGAATATAATCAACAATATACACTTTGAGAAATTCAGAAGCCAGACATCTTAGCTATTACTAATATAGTGAATTACTGTTTATGGGATACCAGGCACATAACTGCCTATTTTGGGTTTCAGACTAGTGGTTTTTAAAAGTTTGCTTCAAACTGAGTCTCTTTTGTATTGGCAGAATACTTTGAGGCACAGGCCCGTTTAAAAATAGCTTGAAGAACACTACTGCAGCACCTCCCAATGCTGCCGTGGATCCTGATTCTTTGAAGTAATGCTGGAGTAGTAGTTCCCAAAAAAACAAAAGGAATCCATTTCAGTCTTGCTGCAGCAGATGCCACTATAACAGTCTTGAGTGACTTACAGTTATGCTTACCCAGGGTAACTTACTCAAGTAGCGTATGAACTGCTGAATCAAGAAGAAATCTTTGCTGTACAGTGTGGGAGTGAGTTAATTCTGACATACTTGACCACCATAAGTTGGATTTTACTTGTGCTTGGGTGAGAAAATCTGAGGCACTGAGAGAGAATGCTTGTTTGTAGATAGTGTTGATGTTGAAATACTTTTGGAAATTAGCTTTCCAGACTTCATACTTGTAGTTGCAGCTGACAGTATGTCTTTTTTGGAAGTCTAAAATTTTCATCTGGCCCCCGTCTTGTAGGTTAAAGCTCTGCTGCAGGACATGGAGAGTGCTGGGGGTAATCCAGTTCCAGCTGCTTATTTGGAAACTCTTTGTTGAAATATTTAATGCATTATCACCTTTCTGGTTTTCCCTCTACAATTTGACATGTTCCACTCCTCCCTTGCTGTCCAAGGTCCCCTTATTGCTTTTGGGGAGTAGAAGGTGTGCAGTACTTACTCAGTCCTTCCAGTGGCTGTTTTCAAGCCTGGGATTACTGGAGTGGTTTCTGACAGGGTGTTTCTTTGGGGTTGTTTGTATGTCCAGTGACATGTTAGGAGTAGGTAGAGTTTGGGTTTGTTTTTTCTCTGCATATGTTTGATTTTTATGAAAGGATCTTTAGTAACTTTTCTTCATACTGATTGCTGAGGGGAGGGTTTATACCTTGAGGTTTTGGTTAGTACTATAAAGAGCTTATAGTGCTATGTTGTACTGTGGTGTGTGTTTGTGTGCTCTTGTTTGTGGATCTGTGGTGCTTCCAAGAACACGCTGAATAGGGTCCACTATGCTGATTGCACTTGCAAGTTTGTTTCTTTTATCTGCATCAGAAAACAAACTGCAGTTGTAAGTACTGTTGTGACCAACTGTGGCATTCTGCAGCTCAAAGGAAACAGTAATGACAAAGCTGAGAGGCAGGTGACAGAATGAATCTCTGTGGAGCCTGGGGATGTGCTATTACTGCTGTTTTGTCCTAAAAATGTAGCATTATGTTATGACTCATCCTTAAGTGGTGTGTTATGACTTGGCTGGAGAGCTGTCCTGCTGCCCATCCTGCAAAATTGCTGCTTGTCTTATTTTTCACGTTTAGCTTTTGCATATTAACAACAATCCCATGATCAAGTTGCAGTGTTGTTTTGCAGTGTTAGAGTGATGACTAGGGGAAATGGGAAAAGGATGTTCTAGTTTTAATCAAGTCCTACATCTCTGTAAAGGTCACTCAGGGCTGGTTACGATTTAGCTGAGAACCTTGATCAGTAGGGATTGGTGACATGCTTGAGGGCAGTGGGAAGACAGAGGTAAACTAGCCTGACTCATCAAAGGCATTTCAGAGGTGTTGCCGAGTATCTTATCTAACTGATCTTGAACATATAAGTGGATTTATGGAGATTTTGCTTCAGGTGTAGCATTACCCCAGAAACAGCAGTGCAGTAGCCTTAGCAAGAATTTTCTTTCCTGGTTAAGTCACGAGCTTAAGGGGAAGGGTTGCTTATTGCAAAACATTGCTAAATTAACCAAAAATTAATACGGTTGGATACTAACGATTCAGACTGCTTGTGTATGTGTGTGCATACCTGTGTGATGTGTGCCAGTGATTTGAGAGTTAAGTGTAAGGTCTAATCTATCTTAATCTGAGAAGAAAAGGTTTTTGAAAGAGATGGCTTATGCTGAAATTAATATGGTTACGATTTGGCTATAATTCCAAGGTGATGATAAAATTTAATAGGAGTCAAGAAAATTTTAAAATTAAAGAGAATTAAAGAAAACTTTAAAATTACCACAAAATGTGACTAGTGCTTATGTGCACTGCATAGCATATGCTTATTATCAATTTACCTAAACACAGACAGAGTTACTATTTAGGAATAAAATAGGTAAGAATAGTGTTTCCTTTTTGCAGGAATGCGAAAGGCTCATAACTATGTTCCCTACTTGGAGAAAGCTTTCCTTTTTAGAAGAATGGGATTTTATGGAATGACTTGAGGTTATCAATTTTTTTAATCGTTTCTGAAAATCATGGTAAATAATGCCAAAAGGTGTGCAAGAAATCTGATGAAGTTTGCTTCTCAATTTGAGCGACTAGTGAATATCCTTCTTCCACAGACAACAGTGTGATCCTGTTCTTATACCTGTACCAAGCTAACTCGTTTTATTGTGGATGGTTCTTGCCGAACAGCTGAATTTGCCATATTACCTTTTTTGATGCTGAGTAGCTTGAGTCTGAGTTATTTTTTGGAAACTAGTGCTTTTCACACAAATCTCTTGGGCTACAGGGAGTCTGGGGAGTTGTAATGACAGTGGAACAGATGCATCCTTAGATAATTGAGAACCTATTGCGTACTAGACCCAGAAGAGCTGTTAACCTGAGCCATGTGGTAGCTTACTTTGTGTGAAAACCCCCTTGAAGCTATTGAGAGGTTTTAGTGTTTCTGCAACTTTGTAGCACTTGTCAGTTGAGTTAAAATGATTGAGACAAACCAGCAAATGGTCCCTAAAGGCTTCTATTCCAGTCTGGGCACCTTTGCTTTCCTGGTGTAAGTAACCAGAGCCTGTTTACAAGTGGGTTCCTGAGGACATCCTTCAGCACAAGATGAATGCAGGTAAAACTTCCATCACTATGGAGAAAGAACATGCTTTAAGTTCTGTAAATCTGGAACAATGAGTTTCTTCAGTCTAAACCAGAATGGGTTGAGGGGCCCAAAAGATGCTCTTTACTGTATGCATTTTTATTTTTTGGTATTTGAAGTTAGAAAAACTTGTAAGCTGTTTGGGTTTTCAGTAATAACATCCACTGGAGTTCAAACTTCCAGAATATTTGCTCTTCGTTACGTGAGATGCTTTGGAACATATTTGCTACCTATATTTAACTCTGCTGGTTTTTTAGGGGGGTGGTGTGGTTGAGTTTGTTGGTTTGTTTTTAGAACAAGGATGTTTTGAAGCTGCAGATTGTGGTGAAGAGGAACTCACTTAGAAGTAAACTTTAAAAAATGAACAGATTTGATGTTGAGGTTAAGACAGTATTACACCAATGAGTCTGTTAATGACAGCTCGTCGCTGCAGATGTGATCTGTTCATCTTGTGGAACCTGAAGAGGTAGGCAGGATGGAGGTCCCCTCTACCGTGCCACAAATGTAAATTTGTTGGTCCCTGTCATAAGGAACTTACAATTTAGAAGATGAAATTAAGGAGAGGTATGAAACTCAATATGCTGGGTTGAAGAGAGATACAAAGATCAAGGCTGCTACCAATGGCAGAATGGAGATAAGAGCCAGCCTGCAGAAAGATAAAAGGCTGCTAGAGAGGAAGCTGGTAGAGGCACTTGGAAGGGTATACACATGTCAGGGAGTGAGGGAAGATGGTGAGCTATAAATACAGTAGTTGTAATGGTTTCAATGACTTGAAAAGGATGAGGTAAATGTCAGAACACTGGCCAGGATATTAATCTTGGTAAGAGGAATGTGGGCCAACGTGTATCTCTGAGTTAGGAGCATGTCCCAATGTTTACTTCTCTCTTTTAGATGTGGAATGTGGATGATTACTTTTTTTTTCCTTTCTGTAAGTTAATTTTTCCTACAGCCATGTGACTGGTGGATTTGGTGCAAGCAGGGCTGCAGGAATGTGTACCAGAGCACAGGATCACCCTGTGCAGTGTTCCTGTCACATGGACTTGCGTCCTCTCTGTTTCTTGTGAGACTTTGCTCCAGAAGCGGTTAGGGAAATGCCCTGGCAATTCCTCCTTGGTGGTTCCTTTTTGCTGTTGGAGTTTTTTTTTAGGTGGCCTCTCTGGGTTTCAGGCACTCCTAATATTGGGGAGGAGGCAAGGATATGTTTTCTGCAATGTATTCACCTTAAGGGTTTGTAAGCAGTATGTCATAGGATTTAGAGTCCAGCTTTTAACAGGAAGGTCTGGATGGTAACTGCTCATCACTGCTGCAGTGCTTCCAGCTGCTTGAGAGCAGCCTGTGGAAACTAGAATGCCAAAGTGATAGCTTTTAACAAGACAAAATTACTTCATTTCTGCGTTGGTAGATCAGGTTGGGCAGACACTGTAGTGCTTGCAGGTGAGTCTGGAAGTGGTGGCAGCAGTAAGGCTGGATTTACTGAGGGTAGAAGTGATCGGAATATTAATACTGACGTGTTCCATAAGGGAAACTGTAAACAAGAGTTACATGCTGTTGGTTAAAACTTTTCTGTGTGTAGATATAATTTAACTCTGTCCTTGTGGGCTCCTGAGCAGCTCCTGGAAGCTGAAGGTCCTGTCCTTGGATCTTGTGCATGTTCTGTGGTTGAGACGACCTCATTTCACATATGCAACACACCCAGCATCAGCCAGGGCTTTGGGTCTGATATTAATGCAGGCTCAATGTAATAATTAGAACATGCAAAAAAAGTGTGTGTTGCTGCTTGTGTGTGCTAGCAGGTGATGGCTGATAGGAAAGATTTTTTTTTTTTTTTTTTTTACATGCAGGCACCCATGGGCAAAAGGTAGGGTTGAAGAGGGTGTAGCTACTTGGTATGTGGCCATGTAGTAACTTTCTGCCTTTGACAGTTATATATGGCAGCAGAGGTGAAAGAAAAAGGAGTGCTGAATGCTGGCTAAAGTGGTTGGGAAGAGCAGAGATGAACTGGAACAGGTGAAACTTCCTGTAGAAAGGAAATACCAGGAAAGGTGATGTGAAAGGTGGGGAGCTGTTTCCATAGTCATGGTGGACACTGTCCTTTCTCTTAGTTGTGCTCATAACAATAGTTTTGCTCACTCAGAGACATGTGCCTGCAAGCTGACACCATCCAACAGGGGAGGAGCAGGGCAGGTGTGTGTGATACCTCCTCACAAATACACACCCAGCTTTGAGTTATTTACTTTGGTGGGGGGGTGTTTTGTTTTGTTGGGTTTTTTTTTTCCCATCTTGGGGGATTTCCTGAGCCTGATGTAGTTTCTCTTCTATAATCCTTTATTGATCTTTAATCCAACTCCTTTTCCAGTCTCTCTTTCATCCTGCATAAACTCCTCATCCCCACAGCAGCCTGCGGTCAGTCAGTACGTGCTGCATGCAGACCTCTCTCTGGCTGTTTTGGACCTTACTCCACACCAGCTTTATTTGTCAGTCCCTCATTTGTGTATTAGAAAAGATAACAAACCCTATCTTGTCTCTCCATGCCACTTAGGATTGTGTAGATGATGTATCCTCCTCTGCCATATGCTTAGCCAGTGTCCTGTCAGATGCTTCCTGTACTGCAGGCCCTGCACTATGACATTTGTTATTTAATTTCCTAATACCTCCTCATGTTTCTCTGCAGGCTGAAGGGTCCTTGTTACCTGTCTGTTCCTCACCAGGAAGCTCTTTCACACCTTTTGAGTTTTTCTGCACTACTCTGAAACCTCTTCCAGTTATTCTGGGTCTGTCTTTTTTGAGTGAGGGGAGCAGAACTGGGCACGCTGGTATTTGATGTGGCTCTTTTCTTTCCTATTTGTTTTGTAACAGTTCTTAACATCCAGTGTGCAGCAGGAGCACAGGAAATATGTTCCTCCCTGTTGGCACTTCAGGGCTCCTAACCTTCATCATGGGGCAGAGTGAACTTTAGCAGGTGGCACTGTCAGAAGCCACACAAACAAGATTTTTGGCTAAAATTTACCTATGTTCTCTGCAGCTCAGGAGGTCAGTCAGAATAACTCACGTGCTTGCCATGAGAGTGCTTTTGAAAAAGTAGAACTTGATTCTTCTGTGACATGAAAAATCTGAACTTCTGAACATTTTTGTAGTTTTGAAGTGAGACTAATTTTTAGTGTAGTAGAAATTTAGCTTTAAAAACAAACACACCCAACCCCACCTCCCCCCCCAAACCAAAAACCATCCCCTCCCCTCTTCCCCAAGTTCTTGTCAAGCTGTCCAGTGCAATTTGAGTTGGTATTAGTCCCCTGCCAAAACAGCATGCAAGTGTCCTAATTCTAGGAATAGTATCAGAAGTTAGGGAGCATGCATAAAGCCTTCTTAGAAAAAACACTGCTGTTTATTAATAATAAACAGCAAAGGCAGCCACTGTTGCAAAAGATAAGGCATTTCTGCAAAGTGAATAAAAACCATCTTAAAGCATGGGAGAGGTTTTTAGCTCACAAAATTGCTGAGCACTAAGAATAGCAGAGCCATGTTTTGAATGAACAATTGTGGATGAAGATGATTTGTAAGAGTAACTTTATCTGCAAAATTTTAGAAATACAGCTTGAGGAGGAATCTAATTTACTGGGATGTGTTGTTGTTACCAATCACTATGTTTGAGTAGTTTATCCAGTGGAAAGTGGGTCATGTAGCAAGATTTTTAAAAAGAAAAGTTTGCTCTTTTTTCGGCTTGTGGAAAGTCAGGAAAATTGTGGATACAAAATATATTCATTAGCTCAACTTGAGCATCATCAGTTTGTTGTTACATGAGGAAAGTATGTGGAACGTGTGGTTAATGGTAAGCTTGTAATTTAACACATTTCCTAAATAAAGATGTTTTTCCATGTCAGGGCCTCTTGTGGGTGATCCAGGTACAGTTACTGCCTGGGCGATGGCCACAGCAAGTGTGTCAGTGCTCCTGATTTCTGCTTGCAGCCTTGGTGTTAGTGTGTGCAAATTAAGAGGGAGCTCTGCTTTTCTCAGGTGGCACCACTTGCCTCTGGCAAGGTCTAGAGCTACACCATTAAAATAACAACTTGAAGAAATAGGACAATGTTAGTGTTTTTGGTAAGATTTGGGTGAGGGCGGGGGGGGAAGTCTCACAAATTTGTGAAGAATGTATTTGGGGAAATTACCTCCCTCCTCCTGACCTCTGTGTGGCATGGAAAGCTTGAAATGTAATACCTGTCAGTCCTCCTGCTCTATGTCTTAGCGTCAACAACATGCTCTTGGGCACGCACGTTGTGTCCTGAGGTCGTGCTGGGATTTGGTGCTTTCCTGAACAACAGGAATATTGTGTGGCCATGTGCACTGAAGTCCAGGGCTGTTCTGCTGCTTTTGATCTGTGCAAGGCAGACTGATTCTGATTTCCCCCTAACCTGAAGTTCAGGAAACGGAGAATTTCGGTAGTGTTCTCCAGAAAGCATTAAGCTTAGTCTTTGATGTGGAAATTCTAATTTAATTATTTTAAATTAATATCTTCTGTAAGCAAAGCTTTTACTCCTTTTAGCAATCAGTTGCAGAATTATGTCAGTAAAAGCCTTTCCTGTAAAAGCACTTATTATTTAGGGTAGATTTCTTTCTTCTGGGTTCTTAAAACCTCTTGGTTTGTTTCAAAGTTGCCTGACTTGGCTTACCTTAGTAACTCAGATGTAGGAATCAAAGTGTAAATTGGATCTCTTCTCATTTTCAAATTGGACACACTGGTTTTGTAATCTGATAAATTTAGACTGACCAAATCCTCTGCCCCTAATTTTTGTAAAACCACGCATTATATAATACGTGGGGTTTTTGTTTCTTTGTTTGTTTGTGGTTTGAGTTTGGTTTTTTGTGTTTGGGTTTGTTGTGGTTTGGGTTGGGTTTTTTTTTTTGTTTTGTTTGTTTGTTTGTTTGTTTTTGCAAAGAAGCTTCCAGAGCACTTTCTCAACACATTCCTTAATTTTAAACAAAAGATTTTTAGCAGTGGCCTCATGCCCATTCTATTTTAAATATTTGCCCTCTTAGTTTCTCTTCTGCCCTTGCAAACCTTTTCCTTTTCCTTTGATTGCCTGTTTCTCTTAAAGGTTTGGACAGCTGTGTGTGGGTTTTATAGCCTGGTCCCATCTGAGGCTGATGAATTTAAATGGCATTGTGTAATGAGGTGAACATTGTCTGAATCTTCTAAACTTTGCTGACGTATGTGTTTGGAGAGGTGACGTGTGAAGGTGTTGGGGTGCCCTCTGGATTTGTTTTCCATATTAAAACGTCCACAGGAAGTTGAATTTGTATTGTCAATATTCTGAAGTAGTAGAGTTTTTGATTTTTTTTTTTTTTTTTTAATAAAGACTGAAGCTTTTGTGTACAATCTGTTAACTGAGCTGAAGTTTGAATAAACAAAAGCCCAGTATAGGGCGCAATGAAAGCGTCGGAGAACAGTGTGTTTCTAGGCTGCTTCAAAAGTGCAGAGGCTTTTTTGAGTTCAGGTTTTTGCTGCTTGTTTTGATGCAATCAATTATCAGTGCAATCAGTTATCAGATTTCCTTCCCCCCACCCTCCCTCTTTTTTTCTGGTGGACTGAGCAGATTTTCTTGGAAGAGCATGTGTCAATCCAGGAACAGCTGCGTGTTTATGCTGCAAGTTAAAGTTATCTTCAAACTTGTTATGTGTGATTTGGCCACTGAGTTTTACTTGGTGGGTCTTATGTTTTGAGAACTCTGGGCCATTTCATGCACGTTGTCCCTGTGGTCCTGCTGTAGGGAGGAATGGACTCCTGAGTGCCCCACTGTAGGCACTGAGGGAGGGATGTGACAAGACTTCAGTCCTGTCTTAGATTTCAGAGGGGTTTTTATATGTAGTCAAGTTCCATGAATTTGTTTCTGCCTTTTCTGATACTGATAAAGTCTTCACATATATAAAAATTTATATATGTATATGTAGAAAATGTTTGATGCTTTTATCCCAGAAAAGAGCTGATGACTCAGGGCATCAGTCAGCTGTACTGCTGCAACTGCAATATTGAAATTTCCAGTTTTAATAACGGGATTAGTGAAGTGGTGACAAGCAGTAACTCCATGTCTGAGAGAGTCAGGGCTTTACCTACAGAGCTGATAACTGCTCCCTAATGTTCACCTGGGGATTATGTTTATGCACAGCTCTATTTTAGCTTTTAAAAGAAGAGAAAACATGTTAAGGTACAACTTGGGGGAGGGTGCAAATTAATGAGACCTTGTTTAACAAGCATAGGGTTTTGGGAAGGCAGAATGCTGCAGGGAGGTCCTGAGCTTGTCTTGGTGTAAAACTATTTGATCCAGGGAATTCATAAGCTATAGACAAACTTAGATGAGGATGTTTTCTTTCAGTGTCTTATGAATGAATCTCTGTTAGTGTGGGCTCTGATTAGTTACCTGGTGAGCTGGCTTTGGAATTGATTTTTGTGCTGTCTTCAGAGTTAAAGAATTGTTTAAGGATCAACTTTGGAGTTAAGCAGGTGTGCTTTGGTTGTTGGGTTTTTTGGTTGGTGGCTTTTTTTCTCCTAAGCTCTTCCCTTCCAAGTATCTTCACTGTAATTTGCCATTAGTTTATGAAAGTTTTCAAAATGTTTTAGGTGTAAAGACTTGAATTCTTCCACATGGGATTGTTGGTTCAAACAACTGGGCTTTTGCTTTTCAAAATGTTTTGGGGATGTGCTTGGAGAGATTAGAATAACTTGTCCAACAGCTTTCAGGTGTGCCGTGTGTTAGGCGTGGAGGAAAAATGTCCTGACAAAAGCAGAGACAGTTTTTTGAAGTTCCTTTTATGTAAGCTTGCAGGTCCACAGCAAGGAAAGGGTGGGGGGTATGCTGGCAAATGTTAATTTTTACTGAATGTACGCTTAATAGAGAAGCTTTAAGTGCTGTGATGTTTGACTGACATGCATTGTTGAGGTGTGATTCAGTGCGTGCTATGGTGCGTGTTTTCATCCTTTGGTCCTACAACAAAATAGTATTCTCCTAAAGAGTAAGTTACTTCAGCAATAAAAGCTTCACTTGGCTTTTGTGAAAGCAAAGCCATCACTAACTACACTACACTGTGTAACAAGCAGTAGCTTTTTGTAATGATCTTAAAATGTCTGTGAAGTAATACAAATGGAGAATCCTGAGCTGTGGGTGTATTTTGGCTGTCTCTTCCTTGACTTGTGGAAAACCAGGCTACTGTACTTTTGAAATAACTGTGTGTTTGAAAAATGAAGCTCAGCAAACCAGAGTTTGGGGTGGTTGTGCAGGGTAAGAGGGTTTTCCTCTGAAGTTGAAGGACTCCTCTGGACTGCTGCACAGCCTCCATCCCTGCCGTGGTCTTTGCCAGTCTTTGCTGAGTGCTAGGGCTGTCCCTGCTGCAGTGATAGGGGCAGGGCTGCTCAGTGCAGATCATCTGAGCTTTGTTCTTACTTCCTTTTTCTTGTTTTCCTTTTCTTTTGAAGGGATGGTATTTTTAGCTGGACAGATCAGAACTTCTTTAAGTTAGGGTGGAGTTTGTGCATATTTCATGAATGGTTGTGTAAGTAAACATACAGGTTTGCATGGTTATGCGTAATGCTGGCTTGTTCTTTAGAGGGCCACATTTTCTGCAGCATGTTTGCCTGCCTTTAGCAATGAGACTTAGCTGACTTCCTCGAAGCCCAGCAGAGGAGCATAGGCAGGATTAAGCTCCAAAGCCTCTTGTTTAGTTCCAGAGGGCCATGTTGCCATCACTGTCCTTTATAATGATGTGTCCCCAGTCCTGCAGCTCTTCTTAGTGGCAGTGAGATGTCCTGGAGCAGTGGGAGAGCTTGTACTGTGTGGCTTTGAGGGGAAAAAAAGCAGGCTATGCTTGGCCTTTAGAAACTGTCAGATACAAACATCATCTGCTAGTTGTTGGTTTTTGGTGAGAGCAACCTATTGTTTTCTTCTTCCCTGTAATGCCAGGAAAACAGATCCTGCAGACATGTAACTCAGACCTTGAAGAGAAGGTGACCAAACCCACCTGATTGCTAGAAGGCAGTGCCCTCAATCTTGGTTGAAAGGACAAAAGTGGTGGAAGAGTACAGTTGATCAGGCCTGGGAGACAGTCTAAGCCAATCATTTGGCTGGTAGTCCCCTTTGAGACCGAGAATTAGTGTTCACATTGGTCCTGTTGGGAGTGGAGGGGATTTTGTAGTAAGCTGAAAAGTGGCTTTTGGTATGTTGCTCAGTTTGTGTTTGCACTGCTGCAGAAAGTATTCACATCCTCTTGAATTTCCCTGTCAGGGACCTTCTGAGCTATTCTTACCTTGCTATGTGCATGGTTAATTGCAGAGCTGCCTTTCTGCTTTGGGGTCATCCTCTCTCCTCTTGCCGTTGCTGCACCCCAACTCTATCTCCCTGTAATACAAGTTCATATTTTCTTCCTTTCCTTTTACCACTTTGTTTTGCCTTTCACAGGTGGTTTGAAGCCCTGGGTTTTGCTGACAGCAGTAAGGGTGGCTACCTGCTTCTGTACTGTGTGCTACCTTCTAGGGAGGCATTCCCGAAAAAGGGAAAACTATACTTTGAGGTGTCTCTTATTAGAACTAAATTAAGCTTTTTCCTGAAAAGTTGAGGACAGGGCATGCAGCTGTCATGACTTGCCCCTCATTGTTTGGAGTTGAAGTTGCAGGAAGTGTTTATATTGCAGTTCTGTACCTGCTGTGAACGGGAGTGTTGGCCACAACTTTAATTACATCTGGGTGAGCAGAGCTGCTCTACATCCTGCTCAGAGGTGTGCTGCGTAAGGATGGAGATCTCCTGAAATGAAATCCTTATAGTGGAGGGGATGAAGATGGTTAGGGGCAGCTGTAAGCTTGAGTCCTTTCCCACGCTGCCTGGGCTGGCTGTGATGTGCTGGCTGCTGCCCGAATTGCTCTCCAGC
The DNA here is from genome assembly GCA_013399055.1 of Ramphastos sulfuratus. Lineage (NCBI taxonomy): Eukaryota > Metazoa > Chordata > Aves > Piciformes > Ramphastidae > Ramphastos > Ramphastos sulfuratus. The sequence goes on from WBNM01034256.1 coordinate 19,878, forward strand.
CTACACGTGTCAGCTCTGAGGTGGCAGTAACTCTCCTGTGCTCACTTCAGGCTCTGCAGTTCTTCACCCCGGCTCAGGATTTCTGGTGTCTGGTAGTGTCCTGTGTCCTGCGTTCAGTGCTGCTACTCCTGCCATGGATGAGCTCCATGCATTCTCCTCACTAGAAAACAGTTTTTTCCAATATAAGTTGTATTTAAAATGTCGCTGACTTTTTTTTTTCTCCTTTCTTCCCCCCTCAGACTGACTGCATTGCCATGGAAACCATCGTTGGACAGAAGACTTTTCTGCTGGTAACTCCAGAAACTGTGTGGTGCTTTTGGAAGCAAAGCTCAGCTCCAGCCGGCTACTTTCATTTCCACCAGCACGGACATGGACACACATCTTTTTAATTAAATTTTTTCATAGACATCAGCTCTCTACAGATGAATTAAGTTGAATTGAGATTTTTTTTTTTTTTCATAGCTGTGCTTTGGTGATGGAATTTGGTCTTTCATGTCCTATCTATCTGGGAGGCAGTGTGAATGCTAATAAGAGATCCCTGTGTGCCCCTTTCTTCCTCCTGCCTCTCCCATTAATTCTTTCTTTAATTTATATTCTAAGAAGTCAAAGCTGGTTTCTGATTGTCTGTTTAACATGGGGTTTGCTTCTTTGGTACATTAACAAGTGGTTAGCTTAAAACATGTATTGTTTAGAAATATTTTGGCAGTTCAGGATTTTTTTCAGGTGGCTAGGTGGAAGGAGGGATGGAGAGGTGCACATTGGCTTGAAGGGTGAACCCAGATGGGTCTGAGGAGGAGAGACCTCTTCTGCCTTTTTTTCTTTTTTTTTTTTTTTTTTGTGTTGTGTTTTTTTTTTTAAAGATTTCGCTTTTATGGTACAAGAGGTATTTCTTGATCATAGGTTAGGGTACTTTAAATCAAATGTCTGTCAGAGCTTAAACGGCAGTCTCTTTTTTTGCTCAGAATTTTGGTGTGTACAAAGTAGGATTAATGGGCTGGTTGTCTTGTAGGTTGTTTTTGTTCTTACCCTCAAGATAATTGTTTATAAATACGAATTGTGTAAAATGAGGTTTTTGTTCCTGCATCCAAATGGAGAACTGCAGAGTTGTATCCAGCGTTTGTGACTTCTGCATTATACTTGTCAGCTGTAGCTTTTTAAAGGGAAACCACCCTATTTGATCTTACTTTCAACCAAAGTCCCATTTTTAATTTTTTGGGACTGTTTCTGTTGTTTCCTCTTGGCATACATAATGGGAAAAAAAGTAAAGTGTTGGCTCATCATTTGTCTTTATCCCACTTACAGAAATGTGAACAATGGCTATTTGACATTTTTCAAGTAAGCCCTGAGTTTTCTGCAGTTTAAGTGCTTCACTCTTGTACTGGAGTTGGGTTTTTTTTTTGGGTTGAAATGAGTTTAGGTTTTTGACACTGCTATGAATTTAAAGAGCATGACACTAGTCATTGGTACATGCAATGTGTAATAACAGGCACTGACAACTGAGAAAGGGTTTAGAAGTGGTACACAAATCCTCATGCTGTACTGCACCACACAGCTGGTAATCCTCCTCATTGTATATTGTACAACTGATCTGTCAGGCCGCCTCACCTCCAACACACAACCTTTCAATTGCTAGTGCAGATGGTGTAACACATTGGGCACTGTCAACCCAGGTTGCTCGGTGATGTGTAGCCAGATGTATTTTTGAGTAGTATTAAAATGTACACATCACTAAACCACGTCACTAAAACATGGAGAGTTTTGGTTTGTTTTCACAAAAAAAAAAAAAAATCACGGTACCTATCAGTTTACACAGTGTCTAGTGACAGGGGAAACCTGTTGCTCCAGGGTTTAAAAGCACAGACCTGTTTTGATTCTGGAAGAGAAGTTGCAGTTGGTACAGTTACTTGTTGCTGCTAAACATACAGGAATTACAAACAAGACCACTCTTACAGACCACGATACTGTCTTGCCATATAGCTTTTGTTTGGTCTCGTAAATGAATGATGCAATATATAGACAGCTTTTTATAAAGCTTTACATCTTTTCTAAGAAATCAAAATTTGGATGAAGATAGTTCTAAACATTTAATGTGAAAGGAAAAAAAAAAAAGGTTGTTTTGAAGAAATTCGTTACATACTTATTTCATATTAGGTCCCTGAGGCTGCCATTGTACAATATACAGCACTGATTTAATAAATGCTGAATAAATAAGTAAATGGGTAACCTCAAGTGTAGTGGTACAAATACTAATAGGTACGGCATAATAAATATGCAATCTTTTTGAATCTCTTAGTTTACAGCAACTAATTTATTCAGTATTGTGCTGGAAGAACATTTTCAGATGATGTAAAACATATCACTATATATACTACCTTCCAGCTACCCGTTTATGCTGCTGTATAGTACAAAAATACCAATGATAGAACAATGTTTGTCCTGTAAATTTAATTTGATATTGGACAGTTATTGTCTGTACAAAACTAAAACATATATGGTTGAAACTGTTCATTATATTTGCTATTTCTGCTCCACAGATCTGTTATAAAGTCGAGCTGATTGATCTGGCTTTGTCTTCCATTGTAAATATTGTTCTGTTGTTTTCTTTGTAAAACACATTGCGTTTGCGGTTTTGGGAGACTGGCTTGAAGCTCTGTATAGTGTTTATATTTATCTGACTTGGCTTTCCATAGAGCTACTTGCAGTAAATACGTGTTCATGTAGCTCTGTGTCTGCCTTTTATTTTTAAACAAACTTTTGGGTTGTTTTGTTTTTCAGTCAAAAATGCATTTTCCCCTGTTGTGGCTGCTTTCTACTTTAAGTGGTTTTGTCACCTTGTGTCCCTGAAGAGCTGGAGAAGCTTTTAGTGTATTTCTGGGGAGCGATTCCCAGCCTGCACGGTTTTCTTTGCTAATTAGTGTAAAAGGTAACATACAGCAAAAAACCCAGGAGCTTTCCTTGTCAGAGATTCATAGTGTGGGTAAACAACCTGAGTTAATGAATGAATGAAAAGGGGGGGGGAAAAATTCATTGCCTAATACTTCCTTTAAATGGTTTATTTTTTTGTTCATACCTTTGTCTATGACTGGATTATGGGAGTTTCGTGATCAAAAACTACTGGTCCTGGAGGGAATTTTTAGCAGTGTGGTATCAAATAGGTTCCTGTCTATTTAAGATTTGAGGGTAGACAGGAACAAATAGAGCTTCCTGGTATAAGTTCTGTAGTAAGGCTTCGGTTTGATATTTGTTAAATAAGGAGTCCGTATGTAAAATGGAAACCCACAAAGATGATATTTCAGGTGATGCATCCGCTTGGAAAATAGTAACAAAATGTAGTGCCTTTTGAGCTCCCTTTCTGGCAGGAGGGCTACATCAGTAACTCTCTGGATAACAGCTCTCTCTATGGAGGTAAGCCTGTGTGATCTCCATAACTATGGGTGAAACTGTGGGTGAAATGTCCTGGCTTAGCTTTTCTTTAGAAAAATCTGATTCCTAGTCTGTTACCCAGAATAGTGCATTAGATCAGCTAACTCCCTGTAGAAGTCAAGGTTGCTGTAAGAACAGGGTTTTCCTTAAATAAATTGGTGCCCTTACACAGGGCCTCATTTCACAGCACATAGCCTGTACTGGCAAGAGAAAGACAACAGTGCTGCTCACACATGGCAGGAGCAGCCCTACCAGCAGTAAACAAACAGAGAAAATTATCCAAACACTGAAAACTGTTGCAATAGCCTCACAATAACTGCTTAAGGGACACTTGACTGAGTATCTTGTTGGATCTGAAATGGGTAGCTGCTTGAGGGCTTAGGGGGGGAGTGGGAGAGAGTTTTTGAAAGCCCTTTGGGTGAATCATTCACAGAACTCTTGTTTCTGAAGCATGGTGAAACCCCTCAATTTAAACCAGAAAGCAAGTTAGACTTCCTAGCTGGAGTCACTGGAATCCATGTTAACAGTCCTTGCTTTGAAATACATTGACCACTTCTGATGGACCTGGTCTTGCACTGAATGATGTACTCGAAACAAGGAAAGGCCTGAGAAGTTCACAGCGGAGAAGGAAGGACCTCTTCAGAGTTACCAGGTATTTGTACAACTTGTATTGTTGTTTTGTTCATCCCTACATCTTCTCCTGCCTGTAGCAATAGAAAAAGGTTTCTCATTTTTCTGTTAAGCACCATGTCTCAGGAAAGAGCAGGAGCACTGTGCTAGCTGTATAGATACGTGAGGTAAGAACTTCTTTCTTTGCTTCCCTTTCGTTATTGCTTTTTACTTACTAATTTAAAACTCTAAAGAATTGTTAGGGTTGTAGGAACTGGCTGTCAGGAAATCCAGCTCAGCAAGCACTGAAGCTGCTTGTGGGCAGAGTAGCTTCAGTCACCACTCAGAACTGCACCCAGGGGTGTAGCAAGTCCCTTTAGAAAAGACAGCAGTTTGCTTTGCTAACCAGTAACTCCTCACCTTGCTGCCAGCTGAGACTGTTGTTAGGCACTGGTCACCTGTCTGGTAGAAGGAGGTTTAATCTTCCTTTCAGAAGAAAATCCCTGAGCTTTTCACTGCTCCTGACTTACATTAGCGGCAGTGTCCTTTTTGTCAGTGAGATAGCCCGGAAGGACTAAACTTGAGCACAGGCAATGCACTCCCCCTTTCTGAAGTCGCTGCTCTGTTCAGGCACTGCCAAGAGCTGCTTCTGTTCTTCCTTTCAAAGCTCTGTGGTGCCCTCGAGTGGCTCAAGTGTGTAACTTAAAATACAACTGAGTTACCTTCCAGGTTCAAGATTAACTGAAATAGACTTAACTTCCCACGATTAGTTAGGCAAATAAAAACCTTTAATTAAAAACAGACCATACTTGAGGGGAAAACCTGTAGATGAAGTGGTGTTCTCAGGTTTAGGCTATGCTGAGGACTATTTTAAGGCTCTAATCTTCAGCAGTTTGGTTTTTTAAGTTTAATAATAAATCTGCAAACACAAGCTTTTTACCTGTAGTTTAATATTTATATACTGATGGATAGCACCTAGAGGTCTCAACCATTTGAGCCCCCTCAATGTTGCTGCCCCAAAGAGCTTACAGTCTAAGCAGTCAAGGAGTAGGAGAAAATAATAATCAGGCTTTCATAAATCAGTAACCGATCCAACACAGGTCAAGTGAGTTACCTGCCCTAAGGCACAGAATGTGTGATGGGAATTAAACCAGTGTCTCTTGAGTCTCTGCTGCAGGTCTCAGATAAAAGATGCTCCTTCCTTTCTAGACCACTTTTCTTTTAGTAACAAATAAGCCCATTTGGAAATCCCAGCCTGAAACTGATTAAGGTTCAGGGCTATCCTCCAAGCGAGGGTGAGTGCTGCAGGAACAGAGCACAAAATGTATCTGTCAGAGGTGTAGCTGTACTTGACATTTTCATTTTCTGTGGTCAGCTCACAGGTTTTGGATCCGGAGCTGCCACATGACCAGCTCTTCTGGGTGCTAGCTTAGACTAGAATGTATCTCCTCTTTCCAGTGCAATGGGCTTTGTCTCACCTGCTGCAAGACAAGCACAGGTCTTGGGATGAAGCACTGGTTATGCACTACTGGAACAAACATGTTCAGCCCCTTCCCACCTCCCCCCATGTGAATGCTCATTGTTGGTGAGCACCAGAGGCTGTTGGTAGGGAAGGCTTGGGAGTCCCTTGACCATAGCATTCATTTTTTGTTTGTGTTTTTTGGGAGGGCTAGGAAGAGGTTGCTATGTTCATTTTAAGCTTCTGACGAGCCAGCAGTAAGAGAAGGGCTTGTATTTACCAGAAGAGACTTACTATTTTATTTCAGCTTTTGGTTACAAGTTCTTGACTTGAAGGTAGCAGCAGGTTCAGTTTATTTCTATATGCATCAGCAAACTAGAGTGAGTGGAAGGTTGCACATGGCTGAGTTGCCCCATTCTGGCAGCTAACTGAGGAAAGACAAAGCTAGTTGTAGTTTGAACTTAAAACTGAAGAACTTCAGTTTCATACTTAGTGGAAAGTTTCTGAAATCAGCACCAATGTCATTATATAAATTGCTGCCACAGGGTCAGTCCCCAGTACTGTGTCTTTTGTCAAACATGCATAAACCAAGGAGATTCCTGGTGCTGTGTTTTCACTGGTAACTGAAAGGTGAGGACAAGCAGCTATTAGCAGATAAATTACTTAACAGTAGTCAATAAACTCACTCCATTGATATAAAGCAGTATGTTAATTCACAAGTTCAACTGTATTGATAGCTGAGGTGGCAACATACAAGACAAACACTGTAGTCACTGGCTTTCTTGAGGGCTGTCTTTGTACACAGGGGTAAATGAGACAGCACTGACCAGAGCAGCTGGCCAGTCACACACACAAAGTGATCCATTTTCTGTTATTGCACAAGTAGTGACACCAAGACATACACAGGAGGAGGCTTACAAAATGACTTGAGAAAGGCTGCATACACAGTCTTCAAGGCCTTATGTGAACTATACAGATACAAGAGTTGCCGTATACTGTAAATACACTGTGGATGTGTGTAAAATTCACATAAGATTAAAAGGTTCATTTGTAAATAGGAAAGTTTCCACCAGCTTTACTCTATTCAGAAGGTTTCTTAGCATGCACACTGTTTTGGATATTATGTATGACACCACTTCAGCGCAGAGGTTTCATGTAAACATCATAAATGCTTTGGTAACTGGATATGCCCAAGGAACAGGTTTTGTTTAACCAAACAGATTACTAAAAAGTGAAGGTGATCTTTATTCTTGAAAGGAGGCTGTAGAATATGGCTAATGATTTCACATATTTCCACAAGGTACAAAGCCCCCTTTTCAAGTGGATTGGGATTTCTAAGCACAAATAAATCCGCTGATGGTGAGGTGTACGACACTTTAAAACCCTGATCAAAATGACTTCAGCATAATTGTGCATTCCCCAAATACACCAGGTTGGCAGCTGAGGAAGGAAACGAAATATTAACTGAATAAGTTGGCAGAAGAGGGGTAAAATTCTCTTTGTAATACAAGTTCCATAATAAAATACTGCTTTATGTTTTAATTTTAGACATAAGCACTTTGATATCAGAGTCTGTTTTGTTTCTAACTGACTGAAAGTTTCTGCTACAAAGGTGTTTACACAATATACACATTTCATTACTTACAAAGAGAAATAAGCTTAAAATGTCATATTAAAAACCTGGGATACAGGAGGGTTAGTAGCACCATGACAAATGTTTTTCAAAACTGCAGTCTTGTTATTTTAAACATACTCAGTGCGTTGTCTTTTTCTGTGTTCTCTTGGCTGATCAAAAAGGTGCCATTTTGGTACAGGGAGAGAAATGAAAAATGTCATCTTCTGATCCTTTGTGAACCTCAAATGTTCATTTCTGTTTCCAAGAGGTCAATTCTTTCAGCTTAGTCCTGTTGTCAAATATGTACCAAACAACCCTTAGTTTGGCACACGACTGAGGTACACTTGAATTTGCGTGGTTAAAACAGTTTGGATTTCTTTTTTCTTTTCTTTCTGCACAGTAGCACCATTGTTGCAGCTGGAAGACAGTGCATCTTAGGAATTTTCAACTGTTTTATAAAACACTCTGCAAGATGTTACGTCGTCTTCATGCAAACTTGACAACGACTAATCCGCGTCCTCAAGTCTCCAGCTTTCAGTGTCTCTGACTGAGGTTTACTGGTTGACAGACACAAGGGTAAGGTTAGGTTAGCTTTTTCTTTGCTTACAGAACTGTTCCTTCAAAATTCTGCCTAATTCACAGTTTAAGATCACACTTAAATACTTAAGTGGGGAGTTAATCCTGTATTTGAGAGTCTTCCTTAGGAGTGATCTTGCCACATGTCCTCAGCACCAGGTGAGTGGCTCGGCTTTGCCCAGCATCTCAGCACACCCAGGGGGTACACATTAGCTCCTTTGGGCTAGGATATGGTAGAGCACAAATTCCAAAACAAATGGAAGGTAAATTTTGCACATGAGGCAGTATTCCTGGGGTCTTAGCAGACTTCGGGTTTGTCAGTTGAAGGGTACCTTAACAACCCATTAAAAATACTGCTACAATGACAGCTGTATTTAAGTGATAGCTTTAATAATATAAGTACATTGGTAAAGGGTGGGGAGGTGGGAGACTAACAGAACAAATCTGTGTTGTGTGTATACAAAGCAAGCCCAATTTTAAAATGTTTCTTAAAAAAAAAAAAGCAAAAGAATAAAAAAGGAAGTTCTGTTTATGGGAGACAGAAAGCTCAGAGGTGCATGGTAGTTACTAGTAGGCAGCTTTCACCAGTTAGCTACCAACAAATTACGACTAATAAATTACTCTGAAGACTTAGCAATGACTATTTAACAGTCAGTATCGTGTTTGTAAGCATTATACAAAACCAACTTAGGGGGCACTACTGCTGTATAGCACAATGCACATTGCCAGCCCTGTACCACACAGCTACCTTTTTCAGTTGGTGGCAGTGGGAGTATGTCTGAGGTTTTTATCAGTACACAAACAGGGCAGTAGCAATTTATTCTAAGAAAATATATTTTTTGCTACTCCAGTTGAAAGGGAAAAAGATGAGAGATTAAAATGCTGACGTGGGGAAGCTGAGGACGGAACGTCCACTGGCTTCCTTGCAGCCAAAATGTCATCCTGCTGCAGGGTGCTGGAAAAAATGCTTGCCATGGAGAGTATGAAACCTCCTTCATACATCTTTTAAAAAAACAGACTACAAAGGCTTGTGTGGGGTTGATCTTGCCCTCAGACCTGTCCCTTGTATGTCTGTTAACTACCTTTTCAAATATCTGAGTCTATTGAAAGGCCTGGCAAAAAAATATTAATAAGAAGAATTGATCTTTCAGGTTCTTAATACAGTAACCACAATAGGACAACTTTCAGAGACGGTACTACTGAATGTAAGAATTGACAGAAAGAGTCTGACTCCTTGCAAAGCAGAATGTGCCTTAGCAAGTTTTCACATAATATTAAAGGCTTACCAAGGCAACACTTGAAAAACTGGTTGTGAGGGGGAAAACAAGCTAAATCATTTCCCTATACCCCCGTAAACAAATCTCTTTTGATCTTTGGAACAGATTCATTTTCCACAGCTTTCCTTCTGGAATAAAGCAATACCTAGGAAAGAGGTCTTACCTGAACATTTCTGACACCTCTACAGTTGCCAGCCAGAAACTGTATGAATTGGCATAGTAATTACAAGTGCCACGACCGTGGCATTCGATGAACGGAGCCGAGCGGAATTCTTCTAAACAGGATCCGGGCGACGCCAAGGCCTGTCCAGAGCCCTCTGCTCCAGCACTCGTGTGCTGGTGTAGGAGTGGAGAAAAGAAACACACAAACAAGGAATTTTACAGTAGGTACTAAAAATTGAGTAGCACAGCATTCAGCTCCTAAAAGAGCTACTGTTCATTCTTGGTTGAGAGCAGTGTCAGGCACCTCCATGACTGCATTTACACTGGGCTCTGTGCAGTGAAAAGTCACTCTTAGTCTTTGCTACCACATGCAGTAACTGCAGGTAGAGGCTTTCCACTGACAACCACTGTAGTTTTTAACAAAGTCCTAAAGCAGCTAGTTGAGGACAGAAGTGGGTAGTAGCCACTTGTGGAATAAGAGGCATTTCTTACCATCATGAAGGAGTACCCAATCCAGAGGGAGTCCCAGCCTAGAGGGCACGAAGGAATCTGAATGGTCTGGCTGTGGACAGCTATCACCATAGCAGGAGCTTCACACACAACACATCTGGACACAGGGGAAGTACCAGAGAAAGAGGTGATACTAAAATATGACTGTTTTATTAAAATTCTTACACAAAAAGGGAGGACAACTAGCCTGGGACCAGAAATCCTATTAACCTATACTTATAAGCAGCTGTTGCTCTCCAAATACATATTTCCAATAATCACCACTGGCTAAAATATTGAAGGAGTTCCTCAACAGAAGCCTAGAAGCTCAAAGCCCTAAGGTGAGTGCCTTGATCATGGAGCTAATTGCTGTCCATGGTGATCTTGCACTGCTGACTATAGGGCTCCCTCAGTTAAGGAAAGCTCTTACAGCCTTTAACTATCCTATCACCGGACAGACCTTTAAAGACAACGAACACTTTAAGCTGATTTCCTAGTATCTCTCAGAGCAAAACAGGACAGATTAATTCCCTAACACCCAGCCCATGCTGGCAACTCAAGGATTGGATATGCTATTTATCCAGGTGGTAAGAGAGAGATGCGGCAGCCTGCTTGTCTCACCGGCTGATGAAGGGCTGGATGCTTTGCCCAGTCAGTGGCTCCATGCTCATTGGCATTGGCTCTGGAGTTGACAGCCAGTAGGAATAGTCATTCCTTGATGCAAAATTACAAACGTTGTTGATATTGCAGAACATAAAGGGCATTGTGCTGAAACGTCTGAGACAGCTCCCAGCAGTACCTACAGAGTAAGATACACAATGTGACAGCTGAGTTTTCACTTCACTGCTTTTTATAGCAAATCCTTGAGAGCAGTAACTGTATTCTTCCTCTCCTCCTGTGAATGCACAGCATCTCCTATCAAATTGGCACATGTGGGAAAAAATTAAATTCTCAGGCTGAATTCTAATGTGCAACCTCTGGAGATAGATCTTAGCATGCAATCCCCCATCCCCCTCATGTAAGTAATCTCTGAGACTGCCCTTTCTTCAAAGAACCAGAGCATTTGCAGAAGCAGGGAGAACTTCCTTTCCCTCAAAGACAGAGCATACAGAGTATCTCACCTAGATCCTGGCCATGTGCTCTTTCATTTCCTTGCACATACAGAAGGGAGAATCCATCATATATCCTTGATGTTCCTTGTGGACATAGTGGTGTATCCCTGGTCTGGCTGTGCCGAGTTATAAGGAATCCATGGGCAACAGAAGCTGTTCCAGGAGGACCAGGTGGGCCTTGTAAGCCATCAGGGCCAGGAGGTCCCTGTATTCCTCGTGAACCTGTTTGTACAAGGGAATACCAACAGAGGGTATTGATTAAGAACATTTATTGTTCTTTTAGGACTCAGGTAGCTCTGAAAGGCAGCATGGTCTTCTGCTTAGGGTGCTTGTGGGCTAGGGGACCTGGCCTCTGCTAACATGATCTTCCTCACATTTTTTTTCATGTAGGCTTGGTTAAATCACTGAGGATGTCATAGCCAGTTACAAAATAACTGCAACTTCCCTGTGTTGTAGGGGTAGGTATTGTGAAGTTAAATACATTGAGCTGTGAGGCACTAAGGTAACAACTGCAGCTGACATGACAGCTGCTGGAATTAGTCCAAATCATCTTCCCATTTCCAAAACATTAATCTGTGTATGCAGCTTAATAAGATAATGTTCAAACATCTTGCTCAAGATGACAAAATAAATGGGCCAGAAACAGAAGCTCACTTGTTATCAGAGAAAGCACTTGCTTGCTCTTACAACATGTGAGCTAAAGCCCTCCAAGATGAAGAGAAAAGCTGCAGTCAGTTCTGGAGTAGGTTACAAAATGTGAAGCAACTTTGAATGAGAACAAGAATGAATCACGTGACTCAGAAAAGGCATTTGTTCTTGAACAGCAAAAATACCAGGAAATACATCTGCAAATATTTACACTCTGTTATGCCACAGTCATTATTTACATTTTTTCACTGAAATAATGCTAACAGATTTCAGAGCTACGCAGAGAAATGTTTAACGTTTTAAATTCAAGTACTTCCTCACGAGTTGCAGTATGCATCATCATCTTTAGAACAGTGTCCTAGTGCACAGTCTGATTTGTCAAATCATAAGGCAGTGATTCTCAACAATAGTTGTGTGGTGGCCTGATCTCTGCCTTTGCTGAAATTCTTTCCTTTATGCAAAATGAAAATTATTTTACTACTTTCTCTCTTCTATTTCTTCAGTATCTCTGGTGCTGGAAAGGGGATACCACAAAGCTTGAGATCAAGCATTCAACATTATTCAGCAGTGACCGGCAATGTGTTGGTTTCAAGAACACTCCAAACCATAGATGTTCAGCTGCTTGTAGTATTTTTGCATTAAGGAATTCTAAAATTATGATTTTATTACTATTCTCATAAGGCAAATAACTCGCTTCAAAGAGCAGCATTTACAAAAGGGAGCATCTCTTTTTTTTCCCTGGTTCCTTATAGGATAAACACCATACCTGGCTGGCCGGGAAGACCTCTCTCTCCTTTACGTCCTGCTGGGCCATCAAAACCTGGTAGTCCATCTCGCCCTGGGTCACCAGGAAGACCAATTGGACCTAGAACAGACAAATGCATAACTGAAATAGAAGGTCTCGAAATCTTACTACAGAAATGTTTTAATTGTCTTCATGATACATTAGGCAAGAACAGGCCATTAAAGCAACTACATTTAGCTCTTACCACCTGCTGAATTCAGCAACTTGTCTCTGCAGCCTCTGCCACATGACTCAAGTTGCAACTTGCAGATGTCCTTCTTGGACATCTCAGCAGTCGCTTAGGATCATACCTGGCAATCCCTGTGGCCCTGGCAGTCCAGGTGGCCCTTTTGAGCCAGGTTGTCCTGGAGGACCTGGGGGGCCAGGGTCACCTTTGACAACAATGCTTCTTCCAATGGTACCCGGCAAACCTGGGGGACCTGAGAGAAAGCAGCTTAATATTAGATAAACCAAGGCGGACAAGAGCATGAGAAACAGTTTCTGTTAGAGTTCTTGGCTTCTGACTTTGCAATAAAGACTATTAATACAAAAAAATTTATATATATATAAGGCAAGTAAGTGCTCTTGGTACCACCTCTCCCTGCCACAGGGCATCTCTTGCAGTGGTTAGTCCATGCAGACTGAAGACAGAGTATAAAATATGATGAGACTTCTTGTAGGGCTATGAACCAACTCAGCTCCATCTCTGTGTAACAAACTCTCCTGGCGGGAGCAAAAGTAATAGTGACACTGCCCAGAACTCTCGTACCTGGTGGGCCTGGCAGCCCTTGACTCCCTGTGAGACCTGCAGGTCCTGCAGGTCCAGTGGGACCCTTCATACCTGAAACATCAAATGCACACAGTTACACAGTGAAACAAGGTCCTGCCTCACAAATCTGCTGCAGGAATGGCCAAAATCAGGCTTCTCTTCTCAGGGAAGTTTCACTTGCAATGCTAGTCAAATACCTGGGAATCCTGGAACGCCTGGAACACCAGGGTCACCCTTCATTCCATTCAGACCTGGACGACCAGGATCCCCCTGAACAGAAAAGTTTCATGTTATCCCTCATCTCCTCAGCAGTTTCAGAAAGAGACAGGAAAGATGGCTGGGGGACAAATAAACCCACTCTGGGTCAGTGCAGTAGTGCTTTGAAGGGCCGAAGCCAGACATTCTGTTCACTGTTGGAGAGGGGGTTGCCAGAAAACACTGACAGTGGAGTGTGCAGTGACAGCTCCAGCTCCCCTAGGAACAGAATGGGGACGTCCTGCCCAGACTGTAGAATAATGAATGGAGGGACCCTTTTACTTGCTACAAGACAGGGTGTTAGCTACCACCTTTAGGCTTTTACTTTACTGCACTAACTGCATATTCCACACAAATATATTCCATTTTTATTGCATTTAAAAATAAACTAGGAGGAAGACTCCCATTTCTTCTCCTACCTGGCGTCCAGGTGGTCCTTGATCTCCCTTTTGACCTGTCAGGCCTGGTGGGCCAGGTTGACCCGGGTTCCCTTTTTCTCCTTTAAGTCCTCCACTGCCTGGTGGCCCTCGTGGACCTTCTGGGCCTGGTGGACCTTAACATTGCACAACAAATACATACAGATCAGTACTTATTAACCATTCTCCCCAAGCGTGTGCCTTCAGTGTTAAAAAAAAAAAAAAAAAAGAAACAATCTAAAGATAATTTGGCTGGAGGATAAACTAAAAGGAAGACAAATGGAGGGAATATTTGCACTACCCAAATCAGGAAGAAAGGCTCCTTATGTAGCTGACAAGAAGCAGGTCTGTGCAGAAGGAAGTGTGGCTCACTTGCCTTAGATGCTTACCAGTGACCAAACTGGAGCCTTTAGTAGGAGCCAAGAAACCCAAAACTGGATGGTACAAATATAACCTCTGCTGACTTGCATTACACTCACCATCTCGTAAGTTCTGTCTTAACAGACTGAATTCCTTTTGAAAGCCAGGCTCAACAACATAAAATATTCCTGCTTTCTTGCTTTTGGGATTTGATACTCCTGTTGAGGAGCCCAATGTATGCTCACTGCTGAGCAGCAGGAAGCCTGTCATTCTGCCTTGCTTCACTAACAATCCAAGGTGCAAGGTGCAGAAATCTCCTTATGTTGAAGGACTTTCCCTCCAACTGATTTGTCTGTCTTTAGTAGAATTACACTGTGTAAATTCAATAGACGAACTGGGCTGGTCTTTAATTATTTTCCCTGTGCTAAACCATCTAAACAGAAGATAACTGATGTTAATTTGTGGCAAAACAAACAGTAAGCAAGTGCAGCAACAGCTAATAACATTTTACAAGTTAGATCTCATAACTGGATTAAGAAAAGGATCTCTTTGCAGGACAGTGCTATGACATTCTCCCCTGTAGGACAACAAATTTAGTAACATTTATCAGCATGCTGGGTTTTCAATTCTTCTGCAGAATAATTAAACATCTCCTCTGACACCCTCATAGTCTATATGCAGTGGATACATTTGATGAGCTGTATTTCTGCATGCAAATCTGAGCATAGAATTCCTTACAATTTTTTTCTTTTGAAGCCAACAGCAGTTATCTACCAGATTTCACACATCCTGCAGCAGTTTCAGCTACAGAAAACATCCCACCATGCAAGGATTTTTTGGGTTCATTTTGCTCTTTTACACTGGTCTAGTACTATACACATGCAAAATAATACCAGGTTACCACCTGAGGCATGCTAATCAAACACATACGATCTGCAGGTAACCAGAGTCCTTAGGGAGATAGTGGCAGAATGAGAGGAAAACATCCATTTCTTTTACATCAAGTGCAATGCAGTAAAATAAAGTGACCGAGTTAAGAGTCTAACCTGGAGGACCTGGAAGGATCAGAGTTCACCAAAGCCCAATGATCGATGTTAGAAGGGTCAGACATCACACAGTACAAAACAAGATTACTAGTTAGAAATAGTACAGATGACAGCATATACACTACACAACAACCCATTTCACCAGCATATTTTGTATTTACAATATAATCCACATGCATGCATAAAACCATACATGAACACACCAGGGTATGTATTTTCAGATACAAGTTATTCTGGTGACTAGGCTCTGCTAAGACTAATTTGACACTTCATTTAACAGCAAGTTTAAAGCTTTACTGAAGAACGTGTTATTGCTTTAACATTGCAGCTAAGGCCTGCAATTGGTTAGTCCTACTCACAGTGGGGTTCGCACTGCTTAACCATTTCACTGACAATATTCAACATCACAGGGCCTGGAGCTTGGCAAATACGCAGGATAACTTTCTCTTGAGCAAAATTCTGCTTTGGGTAGGGGGCGGAGCTTGATTAACAGAAGGATTTATCACCTCTAATTGAGTATAAGCTTGAATTATCTTGAATACAAGTCTAGGTCTGAAAAGTTGGCCTATAGCCACTTCAGAGTGACAAGCAGGGCTGCCATATGTCAACAGGGCTGCAAATGCTGTAAGCAGAAACACAGATGAACTTAAAAACATAGAACTTGTCTTATTTGCATTAGTTTTTCTTGACAAAAATACCCCCATCAACTAATTTACTGGTTTGAGGTGATTATGGCCAATGGCATGTGGCAACATCCTTAGGAGAAAAAAAAAAAAAAAGCAAAGCACTTAAATGTCCTCTTTTCAAAAGGTAAGCTGGTTGTTGTTCCTAACATGGTCCTGAATTAATGTATTTTTCAGCTCCTGTGCCACGTGTATCTTTTGTGTCAGTGAAATGATTTAAATCTATCAACACATCACCATGCAGTTTGCAGCTAAAAAACTACAATAAATACACATTAGGTTTACCTCAATGCACTCTGACTTATTTGGTAGATTATTTTAAATTCTAGCTGTAATACAGTTGTTAAAAATAATGACATGGACATTTCATTGTTACTGTTAAGTACTTAAAACTGTATTTCACCATTAGGTAAGTTTTGCTATGATTAATAAATCTGTCCTGTACTTGTTGATGGTGGGGTTCTAGCTGAGCATAGTCACAGGGTGGAACCAAACATGAAGCAATTGGTAAGTACCTCTCAGCATACCCACTATGATTGTCCTCACTCAAAATGTGGTTACTGCTTGTGTGACCACGGATTAATGAAAAGGTAAGGCCACACTCACTGTTTTACATGACAGCATAAAGCTAGGATCCAGACATCAGGGGCTACCACATTTGGTACCTTACAGTGCTCAGGACAGGACACTACAAACCGACATGTATACCTTTACTGAATTCCCAAAGGTCATCATAGCAAAACCTAAAGACATTAGCATTATTAAACAGATACACCAAGTCATTCTCAATCTAGACACAGATGTTAAAAATTTTCCCAAGAGCTGCCTTGTGTTACATGTTGATAAGCTAAAATTATCATAAGCCTGTGAAAATAGCCATGTTCTTACCAGCCCTGTTCCACTGCCCTATCATTAGGGAGAGGAGGGCTGTATGCTTCATTTTCATTAAATGCATGTGAAGGGAAGGTCTTTCCTCATTTCCTCTCAATGTGCTTGTGAAGCAAAACGATGGGAATGTGGATTTCTCTGTGCTAGAGAGCTACAATGTCCTACACTGTTAATGTAAAGCCCTGCTACTCCTCTCTATAAATTTCCCTACAGACACTGTAGGTATAAAAGAACCATCTAATTTATTTCAGTCACTTGCGAGTGTTCAAAATCAACAGTAGCAGGTGTTACAAAAATGAACACTGCTACTCGCCCAAGCTGCAAAACACAATTGCACAGCAAAGGCATGGGAGGACAAAGCGAAATGCTTTCAAAAAGATGAAACTCAGTGTATGCTGTGTTCAGCTGCACTGAGAATTAAGATGCATGAGGTTCAGATTTGGGGACACTTTATAAAAGCCTTGCAAATCTGAACCCGCGTAATCTCCCATCACGGGGAGCACGACACTGTGTCCTTCCTAGGCCAGTCCCACAACACCACAAAGGTCTGAAAGCCAACTCTAATCTTTTCTTTCCACCACAAATTAAGAGGTATGTCTGAGAAATGACTCAGCATATCTACATTTAGACACTACAAAAGTATATACATTCATTTTCATGCAAAGTTACTATGTTGGAGTTAAGGGGCTAACCTGAGGGACCTGGGAGTAGGGGGTCAGAGTTCACCAAGGTCATCATTAGGACAAGGGGAAAAACATCAAAATTGTTAGAATTATAAACAAGCTAACATTCAACTAAACCTTTCTTTTTAGATTTAGCTCAATATTCCTTTACATACAGTATGCAAACCACCAAACTATTATTATTTGTAGCAATGAAAATAGACATGGACTAACAGCAAGCAACAAATTGCTCTAGAAATTGGCTTAATTTTATAATCAGTTAATATATCTGTTCAAATACCATCTATCAAAATTTGTTTTAGGGGAAACTCAACTTTAGTCAGAGAGCTACAACACATTTGACTTCATCACTTTTACTAATCTTAGAATGCACCCAGAAGTCAACAACAAACACTATACACATACAGCTTCTGGTTTTATTTCTGTCCCTAGAAGGGAGGTAATTTGACAGCCACACAGCTGCTTTTATGACTAACTGCCTTATGTTGAAATGTTACAAAATCAGCATTCCAACAATAGACTGTGTTATCACTTGAAACAAAAGGCTGGAGTGCTGATTGTACCAGAATTGCAATAATAGTTTGGTTTACCCACATTAGTTCACGCATAACTGAGCAAAACAAATGCTTCACTTTATACATTGCATGCAACAAAAATGGAAGTAAGAGAAAGAGAGAGAGATAGAGAACATGGCTGAGCAAAACCTCACTGGTTGTTTCCCCCTCATCAATGCTCATAAAACTGCTCAAAATGAGTAGCACCATTGCTCTGCCTCCCAGCTGACTGCAGTCAGTAAGCACCTGATTTATACAGCGAAGTGGGAACAGGATGAGAAGTTTCATCAAAACACCAGTGCTACAACACAGAATCTCAGCTGGTAGTTTTATTACACATTGGGAGCTGCTTAGTTGGTTATTTGTTTGGGGTTTTTTTAGAGCTCGGAAATGTTCTCTGCATAAAAATCTTCTAAAAATGAAAGCCTATAATCCTATGGACCGATCACTCATACTTGTGAAGACCAGTTGGCTTCCCATGCCAAAACTAGTTGCTGTACCACACTACACATTATCTTTATAAGATCCTGACATTTAGGATGTCTTTATTTGGGCACACTTAAATTACAAAGCCCAAGTCCAGCATCTCACCATCTCTTACCCCTTCACTCTTCCTCCCACTTGACCCAGCTGCAACTCTAACCACAGTGAGCAGAGCTAGGATTACTTGGCCCATCTTCCTAGCTGCCAGTAAGCAACTAGGCAGAGGAGGACAAAGCTACATGGAAAGTTGAAAGCATCTTAGGACTGACAACTTCCTGCAGGGATGCTATACTGACTAGTCAGAGCCCTGGGGCACAGCAAGGAGTAAGTTCCTCCAGGAGAAAGGGGGAAGGTGTGCACTCCTCCTTCCATTAACCAGATAGAACACAAGGAAAATATTGTGATTGTCTGAGAATTATTAAATACGCAGGGCTGTTCTGCACCAGTCATATAAAAAGCAGGTTAGGATACAACACAATTTAAGTATTTTTACTAGGACTAAAAGAAAATCTCATGATACTGGCAAACAGCACCCCAGTTTTAAGGTGTTACAAATTAAAACCAAATGGTGTTTATAATGACTCACAGTTAGAAGAGATGAGTTCATGGTCTCATGCTCTGCACAAGAGAAAAGCTCCTACTGCCATTAGGAATAAAATATTACTGAACTCCAGTTCTAGTGAAAATACTTTGATAAAACTCCATTTAAAAAATGTTTTTCAGTGGGATTGCCTCCTCCTGTATCAGAAGCAAGTATGAGGAAAAATCAAATCTTCATCCTTCCAAAGGCATGTTGTAAAACTAAACTCTCCCTTGAGACCCCAAAATGAACAATGTATGTGTGGCAGCTATTTTACAGATGTACAAACAAATCTTTAAACAACAGAAAAATAGAATAATCTGAGGTTAGGGTTCAAAGGCAATAAATAAAAATATTACTTCTCCATATCATAGAATGTTTGGGTTGGAAGGGACCTTCAAGATCATCTATTTCCAACTGTCCTGCCATGGGCAAGGACATCTTCCACTAGAACAGGCTGCTCAAAGCCCTGTCCAACCCAGCCTTGAACACCTCCAGGGAAGGGCCATCCACAGCCTTCCTGGGCAACTTGAGGGTGATGAGACACTGGAACATAGTGAAGAATTTCTTCCAAGTCTAAATCTCCCCCCCTTCCAGCTTAAATCTATTCTCCCTTGTTCCATCACTACAAGGCCTTGTAAAATGCCACTCCCCAAATATCCAAAGATAAAAACAGTAATCAACCAAGAGCTTAGTTTTAGAGCAGTCTTCTTTAAGAAGAGTATCAAGCATTCAGACTGGACACGAGGAGGAAGTTCTTCACCATGAGAGTGGTGAGACCAGGGAATGGGTTGCCCAGGGAGGTTGCTGAGGACCCATCTCTGGAGGTGTTTAAGGCCAGGCTGGATGAGGTGCTAGCCAGCCTGATCTAGGGTAGGGTGTCCCTGCCCATGGCAGGAGGGTTGGAACTAGATGATGCTTGTGGTCCCTTCTAATCCTAACTGATTCTATGATTCTAGGATTTGAAATAAGATGAGTCTTACTGGTGCCAGAATAATTCTGGACTCCAAATACAGCAGAAATCTTGAGCTAGAGCTGTGACAGGTTTGTTAAAGAAAGGTTTTTCAAGAGCAGTTCTAGGACACAAAATACAAATCCATTTCTAATACATGCCAGGGAGTTGCTCAGCAATGTTACCTCAGTATAGTGGTTTTTTCATTCCCAGAAATTAGTTGGTACAGGAACAAAATGCAAACACAGAATGAAAAGATGAACACGGCATGATGGTGCACTGAGTCCATGGGAGCCACGTGACGCAATGGAGCAATGACTTATGTTACATGACAGCAGACGGAGAGGCAGCTATCCGATTTGATCATGCTGTGAATTTGATTTCATGACTCAAAGTGATGGGGTTTGTTACTTTTGGCTTTCTGTGCGCGATGACGCTTGCCGATCAGGTGACAATACTGCAAAGGTATCAGATGTTCAGAGGCCGGCACCGTGCTTGCCAGGTGATTACTGGGACAGCATGCGGAGGATTGCCCGTTCGGTAACGCATTAGACTTTTGCTGCCAGGTATCAGAAATTCATAGAAACTCAGACTGGTTTAATTTTAGATACTGTTACTTTTGGCAACAAAATCCTCTGGTTGCCCACAAACATTAAAACCTAAGCCATGAGGCTTGGACTCATCCATCCAAATAAACTAAGAAAGTTTGAAGTCTGATAACCTACCAGCAAAATATGAAAGTACTGGTAGATGTTGATAGGTATGGACCACACTCTTACCTGGTCTTCCCGGAACACCTGGTGGGCCAGGGTTACCTTTAGGACCTTCCAGAGGTGGCCCTGGTAATCCTGGTGGACCTGGTGGACCCTGTAGACCAGGGAATCCCTGGAAACCTGGTTCTCCTTTCAGACCTGGAAGTCCAGGGGGCCCCGGTGGGCCAGGTAACCCCTGTTCCCCTTTTTGTCCTGTAAAAGCAAACAGCCATGTTTATCATAAAGCGATGTGCAAAACAGTCCAGATGCTGACCTGCAGAATGTTCAGGCCTGGCCACAACTCACCTCATTTGTGCAGCGAGACAGTGTAAAATTGATCTAATGCTCAGAAAACAGTTAGGGCTAATAATTCTTGCAGGAGAGAGTACTGTAACTTCTGAGATGTTAAAAGGTCTTACTAAGTCTCACTTTACTACTCAGTGATACTGTAATTCATAAACATCCCTTGAGTTTGTAAGCCTACAAGCCACGTTTTCCATGAAGAAATCTGTCATTATCAAGACTTCATTTTTTTGAAGACACTGCTGAAAATTAAGATATACTTGCAAAATCATCAAATAAGCTAGAGGAATTTGGGAGCTTTAATGGTACTGGAAAGTAATGTAATTGAGGTAGTGAAGCTCCTTTTGAAAACACAGCAGGCAGCTTCATTTGTCATCTGTTGTATGAATGTTTCATTTACTGACACAAATCAGCAAAGTTCCATACAATAGACTGTGATCCTGTGTGGATTTATCCTGTCTGCGTGATTGCAAAGTTACAACCTTCGGTAGTCAGTAATGAGTGTTTTTATTACTGTTGTTAATTGAAAATGGTCCGCTGAGAAAAAGTGTTACTTTAGTTGTTGCTACGGCATTCATTTGTTGCAGAAAATACAGTGTGCACCTTCTTTTGTGGTTTGTATAGATATATTTGACATTCAGCCTTTCAAATGAAGGAAAACAGAGTAACTTTACCTGACAGTCCTGGGAGTCCTGGAGGTCCTGGGCGCCCAAAGCCTAGTAGACCTGAAAAGAAACAGATCCAGTTAATAACGGACATTCAGCTTTCGAGCCTCCAGGAATAGGCATATGAAGCTCAGAACGATAAAAGTGCAGTTTGTCTAAACCTCTGATTGCTTGAGACTACCAAGATTCTCATTCACTCACCAGCCTACACCAAAGCTAGAGGCTTTGCTACAAAATGCACCTGTAACTGTTGTATTTCCATTCCCAAGATGCTCTTTCTGAGTTTGGGAGTTAATACATTCCATTTTGGTTGGGGTTCTGTCTTTAAGGCAGACATTACACTGTCAATCCATTCTAAAGTGAGTTGAAGTAATACAGCTACCACTGAATATAGGAACAGGAGCTGGTGTTTAACCTGGGTAGTAAAAATCTAAGAGCTGATTGAATTCTCGTTCTGTGCTTCACTGGTGGCTTGATAGCACTCTTTGCGAACCATTCAGCAGCTAGGAACCAGAAGAGCAGCTTTGAAGGTATATGGACACTTACAGGGAATACAGAACAGAGAGAACAGGACTTCATAATGCAGAATGGAGAGGAGAAAACCAGGAAGGATACCTAACCTGGTTCACCCTTCTGACCAGCTGGTCCAGGGATACCATCTCGACCAGGCTGTCCCTTCTCCCCTGAAGGGCCAGGGGGGCCAGGACGACCAATATCACCTAAAAGTGGGTAGAGTACATTAGCACAGTAATGCCTAACCTGCAATAAAAGAAAAACAATCAACAAAAGCAACCTCCCTTCCATCTGAATCTGAACGTGTGACAATGTAATACAAGGGTGTAATCTTAAAATTGAAACCTTTTCCCCTCTCCCTCTCCCTCCTACCCTGACAATTGAGAAAAGGCTTTCAGGTCTATGACCTTCTAAGCTATTAGTGCTTGCTAAAAATAATATAGTGCTTCCCTTTAGGATGAGTTAGAATTTTGCTCCTATAAAAACAGGTCAGGCCACTGGAGTACTTACCATAAATAAAGCTGGTAAACACTGAAACAGGTAACTTCTTGTTTCAATAGCTAATGATATGACTATGACAGCAGACAAGTCATCAAGAGAAAGTTAAAGCTTCTTTCTTTTCTGTTTAAAGTCAGTGAACTGAGTGTGCAATGGTGTTTGAGCATCTATATACACATATTTTTAACATCATGAAAATGTATCTATAAGAAGAAAGGAAGCAGCTGCACGCGTTATGTTTTCCACAGAGGCAGCTTCGCTTCGCTGTTCATGCTCACCTACTGGTCCAGGTGGTCCAGGCAGACCAGGGTTACCTGGAGGCCCCTCGATACCTTTCGGTCCTGGAATTCCTGGTGTTCCTATAAAGTAGAATCATAGAATGGTANCAGGCATTTAAAAAATGGCGTTTCTGTAGATCTAGAAATGCTATCATCTGAGACACCCTGAGTAACAAATGAGTTCATTGTAACAAGGTGCTATATTTATGTTCATCTTGCAGATTTACAGCTGATCAAGGAGATGAATTGTGAAGCAAAGAACGTATGGAAATGAAGCAAACTAGCACAGCTGTCCTTACTGCTACTCTCAAGACTTGTCTCAACTGTTGAGCATCCATGGCCAAGAACACAGTAAGTCTGGCAATCTGCTAGGAAATTCTAAAGACGGATGCCTGACAACAAATCAAAAGCACTATGGGGTGTGGATAGTCTTTTCCCAACCCACTTTTTCTTTCCTGAAAAAAGAATCTTACTAAAAATGATCTTAGTTAGAATTTACAGTGGATTCTCACCCCTACAGCATGAACTGAGTGGGAGGTCTATGGCAGTGTGTCTGTTGTGAATAGCACCTGGGCCTGATCAAGGTAGTGTCTCTATACACCATTTCACAATCTTTCAGGCATGACATGAAGCAGAGGTTAAAACCTGTCAAGTTCATGGCTAGGTTTTATTCTCTTCTAAGCTCCCTGCTGCCATGACTACGCTGTTAAAAATTCCTTAACTTCCTACATTAAAGCAGCTCAAGCATGCTTGCACAACAGCCTTTATTGCTGCAAATGCAGCACAGGTAAAGCCCTTGTTTCTTTGAATTGAGAATGAAAGAACTGATGCATAACTATTCATATTTTTTGGAGTAGAAGGCAAAACCTAATTTCATTATGTTTCAGAAAGCTTTCTTATTAGAACACATTTTTAGGCAGTAAGTACTATTACAAAAGACCAATTTTCCTGGTGACTTTTTTTTAATCGATTCATGAATGAGAAATGTGAAGTCAAACACAGGCATTGTGTGGGTCAGAAGAGATGAGAGTCTGCCTGCTGTGGGGAATGGAGAGCATTAGCTAACATAACTGCTACATACCCCCACAGTAGATGAATAATTCCAGAGGACAGTCTTAAGTGATGCATTCACATGCTCTTGCAGTGACAACTCCAACAGCATGAAGTTTAGAAGCAGAGGACTGCCAAAAATTGAAAGAAGCTGCAGTCCTCCATCAATTACCCAGTGTGTTTAGATGTATAGACAAATATCAGCAAGAGGAAAAATTAAAAAATCCTATTCAGAATTACCTGGGAATCCAGGAAGGCCTGGCTCTCCTTTTGCACCTGGACTGCCTGGAAATCCAGGCAAACCAGGACTTCCAGCTATACCTTTACTGCCTGGACTACCTGGGTATCCAGGCAAACCAAGATCACCCTAGAAAACATAAAGCAGAAATAGGAACTCAGTCTTTGTAGGACGGCTAAGCCTTTCTTGTATGTATCTCTGTCTTACTCTTACATAATGGTTATCATTGTATTGTGTACCCCTCTCCTTATATCCAGTTTATGTTAACCATCTCACACATCAAATTAATTGGAAATTGTGGTTATAAAGATTTTTAAACAGTTTCCCCCTGCAATTCTGTATATAGTATCACAACTTTTACTTTCAGCTGGCCTACATTAAAGAAAAAAGTTTTTTCTTTCAGAAGAGGCAGAGATTTTGTACTTTGTGATAGCACAGAAGGAAAAAACACCCAAACCTATGGAGCTTTAATCATGCAACACTTCTGCTAAACTAATTGCTGTTCAACCTCAATTGTAAAGCATCAGTGAAGGCTGCTAGATATTCTGTTTTGTGGGTGATAGAAAAGATGAGACAGGTAAGTGTTAGCTGTAATTGTGATATTTCAGCTCCTTGGTAATTTATTCTTAAATGCATGTTGTCTCCTCTTTTTTAAACAACATAATTAGACATGCAAATAATTACATTAATTGCATAAATCCCTCTCAAGTACTAAAATGTAGGTGTCAAAGCACAGACTAGGCCAGTACCTAAACCCTGCTTCAAAGTCTAGTAAACAACCTTCACTTTAACCAGATTCAATTATATTCAAATCTTTTTGCTTTTAAAATTAGAAATATTTCCTCCCACCTGGAAAGAACAAACCATAGACAATCCTGCTTGTTATTCATACATTTATATATATTACGTATAACTGTAAATACATAAAGTTAAAAAAAAAGAAAGTCAACACAGAACCTCATTTTCACCTGGAATTTTCTATTGAATAATTTTGTAACTGTACCTTTGGTCCAGGGAGACCAGGAATACCGATGCTTGAGGGACCAGGGTCACCTTTCTCCCCTTTCAGTCCAGGAAATCCTGCAGGCCCAGGCTGCCCTGGATGTCCTGCTATTCCTTGGCTGCCTTTAATCCCTGGGGGACCTGTCCAAAAAAATAAAACGCAAGATTTATAAATATAACTTACGCAGTGGCTTAGAGAAATCACTCGAGTTACAGCAACTGAACTAGAAATGGCTAACTAATTGACTAGAAGGTTTTGAATACCTAAGGTGTTTTTATTCTTAAAAGTAAATTTAAACAATTAGCTAAAAATCTCTCATGTTTTTTTGCATGACGTTCCTTAAGATTTCTTTTTATTCTTTAATTCCACAAATCCCAATAGCTCATTGTAGTATCTAGGCA
Source organism: Ramphastos sulfuratus (assembly GCA_013399055.1). NCBI lineage: Eukaryota > Metazoa > Chordata > Aves > Piciformes > Ramphastidae > Ramphastos > Ramphastos sulfuratus. The sequence continues at coordinate 45,402 of WBNM01034256.1, forward strand.
CAATTTCACACTTGCATCCTCAGAAACTGGAATTTTTGTTTAAGCAGTATTTCTGAATAATGGAATTTACTTTCTTCCCGTTTTGCTCATGTCTGACATCTGTCTTCTGACAGATGGCTTTACAGAATCATCTTTTCTGAGCTTTCACAGAGCACAATCTTGAGAAACTAGAAAACTATGAAACTTACAAAATGCAGATCATTCTAACTCTACATCCAGAAGCACTTTTAAAACAAGTATTTACAATATATTTGCTATTTACATTTTCTGTTTTAGTGGGTATTTCCAATTTCTTATGTAGTATTTCACAAATACTTATGTAGGACTCTCATCTATTTGTCACCTGTAATGCCATTTAAATAGGTTATTAGATACTGCACATAAGCAGATCCACCTTTGTACTGTATGAATGGAAAACATTGGCCAAAAAGAAGTAAAATACAAGCAGAGAAACTAACCTGGAAGACCCATCTCTCCCATGGCACCTTTTAACCCTGGAGGTCCTGTTGGCCCTGGCTGGCCAGGAAGCCCTGTGTCTCCCTTGATGCCTAGAAAAGTCGTGGTTTTAATTAACTCATGACAATGATTAAATGTTTCCGATATTCATGCATTCTCAGATGAATATACTTGTCATCTAACTACAAAGGTAATGGATTTGGAGGTGCCTTAGGTCTCACCCTGCTTTTTCACACCCATTTGTAATAAAATATTAGATGATTAAGCATCTTCTGTTTATTTTGAGCCAAGACATGAAAGGGCAACTGCTTCATTTAGAAGGGCCAAATCTTAGTCCATGACTTAGTAACCATCTGAAACAATTTAGTACTGGTGATGACTGTCTCTCACAAGCTGTTCTGCAGCATGACCACATTACCTCTTTCTCAACTGCAATAGGTAGTCAGTACCTTCTATTAAAGAATTAAATGAGACCTACAATGCTCAAACTAGTTTGATCCCTGGGGATGGATGGTTTTAAAAAATTCCCCAAGCACAGGACATTTAGAGCAAAACCTGTATTAGGCATAGTGAGCAAAGACTCAAGATTTTAGGTAAAGTATTATAGCTGTAGGAAGCAGAGGTGCAAAACAGAATTAGTTTTCCTGATCCTTGCAATTCTTTCAAGCAGAGACCTGAAACTTGGCCATTTGCAAAGTATGAGTCCAGTGACTAACAATGTAAGAAATAAACACATGATACAGACAAGTCCTGCTGGCAGATCCCACAGTCATGTTGTTTGCTCAAGCAGTAAGCACTTTTCCAGCCATCTTAAAAGCTATCCTAATCTTCAGTGGGATTATTCTAAAAGTGCTTTTGAATACGGCGGAAGGAAAGAGCTCAAAGTATGTAGTTTGGATAATGATTTTAAGTGTCCTGAAACTGTGCTGCAACTTTACGTGTAAATTGCTAAACTTTGCTTGGGTACACCTGGATTAACATCCCAGTCCTGGGTGATAAAAGCACATGCAAATTTGTACAGATGGAAACTGAACATCTGAGGCCTTGTTTACTTACCTGGCAGTCCTGGCACACCTGGTGGGCCACTAAGTCCTGGTGGGCCTGGGTCACCTGGGAGACCTTGGTAACCCTTCTGTCCTGACAAACCAGGAATACCTCAAAGAAAAAAGATTTATTTTATTATTATTACTGTTATTACTGCTGCATGTTTTCTTTTACCTTAAGAGAGCAGGGCAATAAAAATCCAAACGTATTTTCTTCAGTAAATATAATTCCTCCTAGTTTAGCAAAGAGAGGTATCATAGAACACAAAATATTGCTTTTAGAAAGTTTAAGTCACTACAGAATGGGAACAGTGTAAGTAGGTAGAGGAATAAGTAATTTTATAAGTAATGTAAATCCAGTTCATTCAGAAGGGACTGCCTTTTTGGATGGCCAGACTCCATGCTAACCTCCCTCTGTTCATCTAGATTGTTGATATACAGGCTTACCTAGACTGCTACACTAGAAGCATTTTTGAACTAATATGTAAAGTAATGCAGGTATTTTAACAAGCATTTACAAATTCTTGTGGTTGTTATTCCATACAATAACTTTGTGCTGCCCTGAAGGTAGTTAAATCTGCCCTCTACAGCTGTTAATTAAGGGGGGGAGGGGGGAAGAAATTAAGAAAATATAAAAATTCAAGTGTCTTTGCAGCCTACCTAGGCTTCACAGAAATTAACACAATAGATAAATTAGCACAGTAATGGTTGGGCCAACATTAGTGAAAGGCATTCCGATTCTCTCTAGGGTAGAATAATTTCTCTTCTCAAGACTAAACTGGAGTCCTAAGGAGGCATCAGAACCCTTGTTAGGGGAGGAGGAAGCCATTAAGTGAGAAAGAAAGCAGACTTGAGCGAACTGAGAAAACCTTCCAGGCTGCCAGCTTCCCAACACACAGAGAGATGAATTTTAGTTTGTGGGAGGGTGAGCTTACAGATACCCAAAGGAAAAATCTGGAGGTGATGCATGAGCAGATGACTCGTACAGCTCTATCCTACAAAGCAAAGCCCCAAGAGCCTTCAAGACAGCAGGGACACAGCCAGCACAGCAGCAGTGGTAACCATCTCTCATCACACTTACAATAACACCTAGGAGACAAAGGTGTTGAAAGCACCTTAGTGCTGTCCCAACATCTCCTTATACCAAATCGTAGTAGCAGTTAATGAGCAAGGACATTACACATGTGGAGTAACTTGGTCATAGAACCACTTAAAAAAACCCCAACTCTAAAATAAGAGAACATCAAGCCACCTCTGTATTCTGAGTTGATTTTTTTCAGTGGATTCACTTACAGGTCACTATTATTCGAAGAGGACAAACCACCTCCCCAGACCCACATGCAAAGTTCTGTACCTGGAACACCTGGTTCGCCTTTTTCTCCTTTTGCTCCTAGCTGTTTTGGATCCAGTTTCCCAGGTGGGCCCGGCAGGCCTGCTTCACCTTTGATGCCTTTTTGCCCTACTGGTCCAGGAGGTCCTGGTGGACCAGGTAATCCATTATTACCTACAGTATGGACAGAAAACAAAAGGAAAATCCACAAGGTAGGCTTACATAGAGAGTCCAGAATTTATTCATTTTATTCAGTTCATTAAATGATCAGTCAGTTCATACAAGGTTCTCCACAGCATCTTAAGCACCGGAACAAAGCTGAGCCAGTGTACAGCAGCCCAACTGTTTGTATGAGCCACATTCAGAAAGCTCCCAGAGCCTCACCACTGTGCCTCTAGCAGAGTTGCAACAGCTACAGCAACTTTGGTTTTACAGCCCCCTTGTTCTGGGGAGATGAGTGGGCTCCACTCTACCAGGCTCTCCAACAAGGGGGTTGGGAAAATATAGTGAGAACGGTTTCTCTATGATGTGTACAGAGCTGATTCTGGATGACTCCACAAGCCAAAGCTACTGATTTTCCTCTTTCTGCTGATTAAAGCAGACTACAATGTCCTTCAGAAGTGTTGCTCTACCTTGATGCCATCAATCCAAAGCTAATATTTTTAAAATAGCTAACGTTTCATAACATCAATTAAAAAAAAAAAAAAAGTGACTGAATGCTATAGCTTAAAACTGTAAAGCAATTCTGAACATCACCACTGTGAAAGGAAGATAATCTAAGCATATTCCAGTGATAAAGATCCCAATGTCCGTATCATACAGCCTCCTTCCACACAGGCCCTGAAAATAGCATTCTGCATTCTCTTCAGGGGCTGATAAAGCTAACATTACCTTTCAAGCCAGGCAGGCCACTTCTTCCAGGAGTTCCTGGGGGCCCTGGGGGACCAGGAGCTCCCATGACACCCATCTCACCTTTGGCACCTAAATGGAATGAATCATCAATTTCATTCTGAAGAAAAACTCAAAATCTATCAATACATGTCTTTTATTTAACTCCATCTCTATGGTACTTACTAACCACCACATGGATATAAAGCCTGTTTTAAGAGAACTACAAGCACCTGGATCTTTCACAGACCTAAATCGGATACAATGACACTAAAATTGTAGCAAATTTTCCACAGTTAAGCCCTGGGAAGAAAATTTGCAGTGTACTGTTTTCTATAGTAGAGAGTATATCTGTAACTCCAATAAGTTTAGTTCCCTGGTTTAAAACAAATTGCTTAAAAGGAAATTTGAATCTACTGGCAAAAAGACAATTAATTAGGTACACACTACTTTTAGAATCTTTTGCATTGCCCCTTTTATCCGAAGACAGAGATTCTCAAAATTGACTTTTGAGATGTCTGTTCCAAGGGTGAAACAGATCATCTAACAGACCAGTCTAACATATGGAATAAAGCAACTAATATTTAAGACTATGTGTTGCATCCAGTCAATGGCTTTTGGAATTGTTTGCTTTAAACAAATTCTATTTCCAAATTGTAGCAGTGGCTAGAAAAGATAATCACAAAATAAATTAGAGACGTGTCGTAACAATGATGATCAGTGACATTTGACAGTTATGAAACAATAAGGCAGAAAATATTTGAATAAAATTACAGGGAAGAGTGGAGAGATGACAAGGATTAAAATAAAAATTATAACATCAGTTGAATTAAAGTATGTAAAGTCAGATACAACTAACCCTTAAGTGGATAAGACAAATATCAAAGCTCATTAAGCTGGCATGCCCAATGATAAAGAACATCCACCTGTAACTAGTTTTGTCTTTGTGAACTTACCTGGGAATCCAGGTATTCCATCCCGGCCAGGTGGGCCAGGTGAACCTTGAGGCCCTGGGAGGCCAGGGGGTCCTGGATATCCTGGGGCTCCTCGGTCACCTGGAGGACCAGGAACATCGAAGCCTGGAGGACCTGGATCTCCCTTCTCCCCTGGAATGCCCTGCAACCCTAGACAATGTTGTTGAAGACACAATCTTTTAGCAACAATTCAGGCAAGGTTGAGATTTATGTGTTTTTGGGTGCAGTATTGTAGGAATAGCTCAGTTTCATCTACAGTCCACTCCCAGCACTGATGAACACCCTGCAATTCTTCTAACGCCATTTATTTTTTTAAGGCTTCCAGGTGTTAAAAGGTCACATTCTCCTGAAGAGAAACATTACTAAAATGTTGGTAAATTGAAGCAAATACAATGAATTAAAAAAAAAAAATCAAGAAGAAAACAATTCTCCAACAACAGGAAGTCTGGTTAACAAAACAAAAGCCAAGAGAGATTAGACTGGTTCGTATTTCATCATTAAGTACTGATGAAGTATGTGTCCATTAATGATTCCATTTTACTACATCCTAAGATAACATCAGCTGAATATATTTTGAAGGATAGCAAAATTCTGCACTGTATTACAATTTCCCTGAATGCAAAATATGAGTTGTAAAGATATGCTTAAGGCAATTTAATGCTAAGGATTCTGAGTTCAAGGCACCACTGAGGCAAGCAGACAGCTTGTTTCCTCCAGGGCACCCTAAGATACTCACTCTGTAAACGTAGCTGATAAAAAAAAAAGATTATTCTCGAATCTGAAGTAAAAGAAAAGGCTTTGGTAAAGAAACCACAGTACCTGGGGAACCTGAGGTTCAAAAGCCAACGAGTTAGAGCTCATCAGGAAGTTGAGACAGGTAGCAGTAAGGAGTTGTAATAGTCGTTAAGTTAGGAAACAAAATAAAAGCACAGAGAGGTTAGAACAAAGAAAAAAAAAAAATCTACCCTAAAGTTATCAAAACCAGATCCAAGTATAACAAATACAACACTACTACAGAAAACCAGACTGCAAGGAAGTCTGGAGGTCTTTTTCAAAGTGTAGCCACCACTGTATGGAGAAACAAAAAAACTTCAAATATCAATGGCACATTTTAAAAATAAAATAATGTTTGCCCTCCCTCCTTGTCTAGTATTCTTTTTGCAGCAGGGGAACAAGGTTTTTCCAAGCTGTTTCTTACACAAAGATGTCACTGCTGGCTTAGACACCTTCTGAGCACCTGAGGATACCTTACCAATCTACTTCCTGTTCACCCGCAGCCCATTCTGGTAAATCCCACCAAACACGGATTTTCCAAAGATACTGCTTTCTTATAACACACACTCAAAAAAATCTCTTCCCTCCTCACCCCCTTCTTTTAGTTCCACTATGTAAATGTACATCTACAGAGAGAGCACGCTGAATATTACATGTCCTAGCAGAGAGATTATGAGAACACCATGGCAAACCCTCAAATTTAACTGTAAGACAGTATTATTCTGTAACTGTAGTGGTGACACCCCACTCTCCACTGCAGGAACAACTTAAGCAGGGATGTCATGATGTGTTCTTTGCACACTAAAAAGATCTAGTATTCTGGTCAGCTTAGGCTATAGATCCCATTTATTTAATTACAAATGTGCTCTCCTTTGCCAGCAGCTTATCCCTGTTAAACTATGGTGTCACATGCCTGGAACTGCTTGCTTTGCAGAAAAAAAAAAAAAAAAAGAGTTCTAGAGGATAGATAGGGTCTAAGCATATTCTGTTTAAGGGGTTTCCATCAGCAAGTAGGAAAAAAAACAACAACAAAAAAATCCCAACCCCCAGTAACAGGGCAAAATCCTTGAGTAGAAGGGTAAACAAACTTTTCCAAGTACAAATTAATTCTAATTGAATTTCCGGTTCTCAAAAATGTAACCATATCATAATTTGAATAGTATAGAAAACACAATAAATTCTAAAGCAATTTGTTACATATTTAAAAAAAAAAAAAAAAAAGTTCAGTTACTGCAGTGATGCAGAGAAAACAAATTCTGGACAAAGAAATTCTTGGAATAATTTTTCAAATTACCTGAAAAACAGAGCCCCAGAAGCTTTACCCTAATGTTGCATAAAGGAACAGAATCAAAACAGCTTAGTAAAACAAACAAGGGATGGGAGATGGGAATGTAAGGCATTCCACACAAACATAAGAAATAGCAGTGACATGGGAAATAACAAGGACTTCTCAAGTGGGACCTTCAACTATGCACTAGATTTCAGAACCACCATGCTGTTAGTAGCCACAATGATTAGTCAGCACACACACAAAGAGCAAAACCAAGCATTTCAAATCCACTGCAAAATTCTGGTATTTTGCAGAAAAAACCAGTGATCATCTGAAATCAAATCCTAACATCAGAAGAGATGTTAGAGGACAACAAAAGAACATGCATTGGCCCCTGCTCTTACCACTGATATATTCAAGGCTTCATAGTGCAGCTATTGCACATTACTTTCCTCACTGGGAAACTCGCGGAAAAAACACACTTGACTTAAACATGTCTTTTTGCATGTGAGTAGAACTCAAACTCCATGGGCCTATTTACTCAAGTGCTTTCCTGCCACCAAGTTGTGCACTTGGCTGAACCTCACCTCACTGCTCAAAGATTTGAATACAATCAACTAGTCTGTGACTTGTGGTTTACAGTTGGTCATGAATTTTTCAGCATGCATTGTGAACATTGCCAACCCCAGTGCTGACATACAAACATTCACCAAGGATGGCTCACACACATGCAATGTAAACAGTCCAGGCACAAACCAGATGGGTTTTGAAGTATTTCAGCAGGAGGCATGCTCAAGTCCACAGAGAATGTTCTCCCTGTGGTGACTGCCACACGTTTGCAACAGCAGGATTTGGTACACAGCAAGCTCATTCACTGAATGACAATGAAGGGGAAAAGGAATTTCCTTAAACTCTGTGACTAGAATGATGTGCATGCATGCACATGTACCCTTTGTGCACACAGAAGGAACAGGTTCATATCTTCATCAGTCAACTGTCATTTATTTTAGACAAAAGACAATCAAACTCCCTTTGAATACTAATCCTAATGATCACTATTCTTAGATTCTACTTTGTCAATCTACTTCAAATTTCATAGGACTCATAAAAATTGTTTGGTTTGCAGAAAAAAAAGCAGCATGCGAAGAAATTAGGAACCTCAGAACTCAGAGGTTTCTGTAAGAGGAGTTCTAAAACTTTGCCAGCTGTGCTTATGATGAGCAATGTATGTTACCCTCTTTTACTGACAGTTTTTTGTTAAAACAGTACCACTTCACTACTTAAAACATTTTTTTTTCCTGAACAAAATAATGAACCAGCTCATTTGGTTCACTTGTGCTTTCCTCCTTTCCACGTTAACTGTGTTAAATTGTGCTTCACCTTCCATTAGAAAAAAGTAGTGCCTGGTCACATCAGGGAGAATCAGAATTACTCCCTTGATTTTGTATTCACCATGTAAACAGACAGGACAAATTGCATTGCAGAAGGGATTGAGTTTGTCTGCCTTTTTTCCAAACTAGAACTTTATTTTCTAGATAACAATGTAAAAAAAAAGTTGTTTAAAAACACCTCTACCCAGTGAATTTGGAATACTCTTTGGTAAACCATAAAAAACACTTTGGAATTCAAGAGCCACCTTGCTATTTGAAAGCAATGTAGTGACAGCACAGGCAGATAAAGGCAGTTTTCTTCCTCTTTATCCCCAAAACCTCTACATGACACTGTGATTCCTTTTGTCTTGTCCTGAAGAGTGCTACAATTAAGCCCTTGGCAGTTTGTCACAGTATTTTCTAGAACTTCTGCTGAGGCTCCAAGTCTTCTCCATAATGAGGTTTCACACCCTTGAGACCTCTCTAAGTTGTGCAAATGACAGAGCTCTAATTCCACTTCTGATTTCAGTAAAATCACAACGCATCAAGTTTTATCCTCTTGACTGGCAAAACAATCAACTTAATATACAAGATGGCTCTCTTTCTTTGCCTATGTGTTCAGTGGGACCTTTAATGTCTTGTGTATCTGCTTGGTGCATGCCAGAAATAACATGTGAATTTTACCTGGAGGGCCAACAGGACCCGGAGGTCCTGGAGATCCAGGTGGACCTTGACCGCCAATGCCAGGGATGCCTGGTGGGCCTGGGAGTCCTGGTGGCCCACTTGGTCCAGGGTCACCTAAAAGAACACTCTTGTTTACTTAAATAGTGAACTCAATTCAGAGATGCTTTCAGAAGCAGAGTGCCTGCACATTGTACTTGAAATCTCATCCTTGCATGCAAATACAGATCCCACACAGGAAAAAACACACTTCAGAAAAGCCAGAGATTTGTCCACACTCCATGTGGAATGCATGCAGTTTACATTTCTAGGCTACACAAGAGAGATGTCATTGCATCATAACCCACATCAAACTCAGCAGATGCTCTCCAGCAAACCATGCATGCTCTGCAGTTCAATGCAGACAATGTAGGAATTGTATCCCTGTGCATGCTGAAGCACAATGCAGCTAAATTACATCTATTCTACTGAAGAAGTTTTACCTCTCCATTAACAGGATTTGTCATTAGAATCCAGACTTTCAGATACTAAACCCACAGATGAGTATTTGCTTACTTGCTTGCTGATCTTTTGAGAACACATGCTACTATTTAGGTGTGTCTCACTTGAAGAAAATGGACCCTGAAATAATTGCTCTCAAGGCAACACTGCTTGTATTTAGCTGCTGTACGACTCACGGCACATCTACAGCTTTATAAAACTGAATTTAGGATAGAAAAGAGGACAGTTCTCCATACCTTTGGGCCCTGGAGTTCCATCAAAACCTGCCCGTCCTGGGAGACCAGGGTTTCCTGGGAAACCAGGATCACCTTTAGGTCCTTGAATTCCCTTTATGCCTGGTGGTCCTGGGGGTCCGGGTGGTCCTGGAACTCCAAATCCACGATCCCCCTGTAGCAAATTAACACATTTGTTTTAAAGGGGTTTTTTAAAGTTTAGGTTCTCCCAAAAAAGTTGAAGTACCAAAGCAAAAATACCACCATCTTTGAATTCAATTTCTTTTTTCCTACCCTTGCTCAAATCTCATGTAAAGAAGGTGAATTACCTGCCGTCAAAAGCTAACAGCAGGTGAAATCCTGCCCACCAACTTCCCACTGATGCAGAAAAACACCTAAAGAAAGTGAGGTTTAATATTATACAAGTAAACACAAACCTTCTGTCCTGGGAAACCAGGTGGTCCTGGTGGTCCATCTAGACCAGGGCGACCTGGAGTTCCTGGAGCTCCAGGAAGGCCTGGAGTCCCTGGGAAACCTACACACAACATGGAGGTTAGGGCAGCAGGGGAGAGAACACCACACAGCATGAGAACAACTCTTTCAGAAATGCTTAGGGCCAGTGAAAAGTTATCACTGAAAAGAGGTTCTGTGCTAGCTCAAGCATTCTTGAAGGGTATCTGTTTGGTTGAGATTTTTGAGTATACAGCTTCTGACAGACAATTTCTGGGACTCATATCAAGAGGAGGGCACTCCCCATGCTGTGTGCTCTAAGGAAAATTACAAACAGTTCACATCAGAAACGTTAACATCTTGAGGCATTATTTAGAGATCATTTATTGGCTCAAGCTTATACATTCATCATTTCCCAAACTTTCATCCATTTACTTTTGTGTCCTTGGTTGACTGAAAAATGTAAGCTAGCAGAAAAGTGCAACACAGCAAACAGAGGAATAGGAGCTCAGTAGGTTTTTTTCTCCTGATAGTTTTGAAACTATTATAAAGATGTGTAAACTCAAGATAAACATTATAAAAAGGATTCTAGAGACAAGAAAAAAAAAAAAAAATCAATCAACTAGGAAAAAGCAAAGAGACAACCCTCAACATGCCCTCCTCCAGTACCGTGGCTGTAAACATACCTTTTGGGCCTGGTGGACCTGGCAGTCCAATGCCAGGGATACCTGGCTCGCCCTTTGCACCTGGGATGCCTGGTAAGCCACGCTGACCTGGCTGACCAGGATCTCCTGTTAAGAGAAGAAAATCAACACAAATACCAAGAATAACTATGTCAGAATAAAAAGCTTTTAGAATTCTCTGTATATTTAGTTGCTGCTTTACCTGGAAGACCTGGGTCACCATTTCTTCCTGGAGGACCAGGGGGGCCAGGAACTCCTGGTTCTGTAATAGTCTGTCCAGGTTCACCTTTCGGACCTCAAACCAAAAAAGAAGAAATATGTATCACTCAGTAGAAGTTTCTTGTCTGCTTTCATTTGAGCAGAAAAGAGATGCTAGCCACATCCCAGACTTACAAAAACCTTTAAACATTGGCAAGACTTTATGCAATATGTTATCCTCCCCTGAGCCCCACAAAGCACGTAAAGGCTTAGAAACATTGTTTAACATACAGATCTTTCTTGAAATATTTTTTCTAACTTCCACTTAGGGTATGATCATGTGAATAGACACCAGCACAACTTGATCAGGATCTGTATAGTTGACAAGTAACAAATGCAAACTTGTTCCAAGGAAACCCTTGTTTTCAAAAACTGTTGCAGTGGCAGTGTTGTTAAGCACAAGCCAGGTGGCAGCTATGCTCATTTCCATTACAGCCAGTGCAGAAGCAAAGACTCTCCAGAGCAGATGGGTGAGTCACTTGTCCGCAGTTACAGCACAAATCTTCCTCACTTTGAGATCCTGCAATGGCCTTCAGTAAGGGAGATTATAAAGATTAGGTCTTACAATGTCTTTGGGAAAAGCATCAAAGCAGCACGATGTCCTATGTTAGACAAAAGTTGATTTTACAGCATTTTTTCACCAGAGCACAGAGATCAACTAACCAGGAACTCCAGGAGGCCCTGGACGACCTGATACTCCTTGGATGCCCTTTTCACCCGGTGAACCTTGTGGACCAAAACCAGGAGGTCCAGGCAGTCCTTTCTCTCCAGGAAGACCTGGTATTCCTGGATCACCTGGAATACCCATTTCTCCTTTGAATGCAACACTGCCCTGGAAAAAAAGAAGAGCAAGATGAGAAAGAGCAACATGCACTCTTTGCAAAGGAATAAAGTGTTTCATTGCTTTTGGTTTGAAACTCTTCAGCAGTTTCCATTGTTTCAGCTCTCAAGGCTATTAGCTGTCTACATCTTACTATCATGGCAGAGTTAAGGACTAAATGTGGTTACTTAACACTACATAGGTGAAATGTAGACACTGGCAGAAAGGACCATCTGACGCTACCCAAAATAAGTCTCATCTTATTTTTAGAAGCATTGACAGACTCATGGATTACCTCTTGACATCATCACTAGATCAGTATATACTGAAAGGAATTACTGTGCTGGTCACATTCAGAAAACGTGCATCTGACAGTTCTATTACCTGCACTATGTCACATGCATTCAGAACTTCCCAAAACATCTGTCCAATCAAAGAGAGAATAAAATGGAACTCACAGGCTCCCCCTTAGGGCCAGGTAGACCTGGCAGTCCATCCCGTCCAGGAGTGCCATCTATGCCAGGAAGACCTGGAGGTCCTGGGAAGCCAGGGTCTCCTTTGTCACCTTTCATTCTTGGAGAAGTCAGGACATCCCCTGGGTCTCCTTTAGGACCAGGTCTCCCAGGAGCACCTGGAGGCCCTGGGAATCCCTGAAGAGGAAAGAAAAAAAGAAAGATAAAAAAAGAATTTTAGTTTTCCTTTCTTTTCCTCTCTGAGTTTGACACAATATAAGAGTAACACATTCGAGGTACTTATTGACAAAAAAAGAAGTATTAGACAAAAATTCCTATCTACCAAACTTGACAAGGAGACACTATTTTCCCACCAGAACATAACACCACCACTTACTGGTGGCCCTACAAGGCCAGTTAATCCAGGAAGACCCTTTTCACCTTTTGGTCCAGGAAAACCAGGAGAACCTGAGCAGTGCAGAAAAACACAAAAGAAATGTGACTGTTTGACATGTATCCAGCTTGTTTCTTCCCAACACTCCCCAGCTCCCCAGCTGTGCAAAACAGGACATATACCAACTACATACTAGAGCTGGCAACTCTACATCTGCATTTGTACACAATACACAGAGAGAGCATTAGCATTATATGCAGATACTTTGATAGAAGAGTGACTTTTTGGAATATATTAAGCACGGTAACAAAGACCACAGCCTTACCTGGACTACCTGGAGGTCCTGGTGGTCCTCTCTCCCCAGGAGGCCCAGTTATTCCAGTTCCTATGCAATTGAAGCATGTGTCTCCTTGATCACCTACAAAGATTTGCATTGAGAAGCATACTTGAGCATCAGGTCTTAGAAAACATTAAAAGAATTCAGAATAACAGCAATTGTTTTCTTGAGACTGAGGTACAGTGCCAAATTCTGAAGTCCTATTTAATGTAACATATGAATGCTTAAATATTAGAAGGCTTCCTGCATGAAAGCCAAACTGAATCCTTCTGATTGCTATGAGTCAGACAACCAATATCAGATATGATTAGAATGTACTTAGGATAGTGCAACAGAAACAAAACAAATGCTTTCAATAATAAAAAATAAAATCACGGACTTTTTTCATCAGCAAGAGTCCTTTTCTAAAGTGAGTATTTGACACTTCAGAACAACAGCACTAAAACACATACAGCAAAATTTCAGTTATAATTAACTCCAAGAGTGCAAAGTAAATGCTGAGAATGCTTTGTTGATTTGTCAACAAGCTAAACTTATTTAATAATAAAAAAGGAATGGGTTCAGAAGCTTAGGAACTTCCTTCACATAGGGACATTTCTAACATACATTAATGAATACAGTATTTAAGCACTTCGTTTAGGTTAATTAATTACTCCTCACAATCTCCATAAGAAAGAAAGACTCCTGTTTGAAATGAGTACAAAATTAAGTGAGATGCCCAAAGCCATCTAATATGTCCATGCTAGGAAAAGATTCTCACTTACCCATATCAGCATCCTCATTGCAAGGTTGTCTTTTTGGAAACAAGGATACACATTAAAGATGTCTTTCTTTTGCTTACCAAACAAGCTCATTGTAGATTGACCAGCTCAAATTAGGAATCTTGTATTTGTAATTTCAATGTTGCTTTTCATTAAAAATGCCACATGTACTCAAGAGGTGAATATAAAACCTTTTCACAGAGTTGGTGACTGCTGTTACAAAGCAGTACCTGGGAGATACCTGCAAACCTGAAGTTTCATTTTACTTTAATGATGACTCATCCCAGGCCCTATCACTGGTTGCACCTTCAATCACTTTCAAGATTCTTGTGTTTCAACACTAGGTGAGGGACTATCCTATGCCCAAATCACTTTCTTACTTAGAAAATATCTGCACTCAGCCCTACTGGGGAGAGACACTGTTTACCCTTATTTAATGCAGGCTTTATGCTGTTCAACAAGCTTTAACAAAAAGTGAGAAAACAAAATGCTGTGACACTGCACCTTTTTGGCCTCGCTCCCCAGTAAAGCCTTGCTGTCCTGGAATTCCTGGGGGACCTGGTGGTCCTTGCTCACATAATCCTTCACCTAAGGAGAATCAGGAGAGCTTTAATGATTAATTTGTGCTAGACTGAGAGCAGCATCAAAGACATGCATGCAATAAAAAAAAAATAATGTACTACTCAGTATTTGTGTGGATATTTTAATCTAACTAGAGAATCATAGTTGAAATATGTTGGCAATTCAAAGGAATGAAAACTACCAAACTCAGAGGGAAACAATCAGTGATATTAGACAACAAACATCATCTTTGCTTCACAACCTCAACTATCTCCCATTACTTCCCACAGCCTACACACTTTCATCTCTACACTACATTCTGCTATTCAGCCTCAGGTCAGAGTGAGAGGATTTGAGATTACAGCTTTCTAGTTATCATACTCCATCTCTCACTCTCTACTTCCCTCACACAAAAATGGAGCTAAAAGCCTTCATCCAAAGTGTCAAATCCCAAGTTAATTCTGTGTGGTCTACACATTAGAATATTTATGGAATGAAACTGGAATTCTGAAAAATTACTCCTATGACTCTCCTGTACTCCTAGTAGGGAACAGCACCTCCAAGCATTTATCTGATCTTATAATGAAAGCTAAATTTAATCCACACAGTATCAGAGTGGTTACCTCCTGCTTTATGAACAAATTTTCATGTAACCTTCATTAGCTGGATTAAAGTAATATTTAGGATACATTGGAAAAATATTTTGTACATGGGGGCCAAATCTGCTTGGCCCTGGAGGACTACCATTTTTTGTGATTTAGCAAAAGGGTCCCTCAGGTTTGACAAGATTTCTTCCCCTCCAGTCTACCTGAATCTCACAGAAGTCACAGCACAGGTCACTTAAGGTGGAAAGAGGCATGATAAAGTCAGACTGTGACTCTCACCACTGCATTCCCAAATTCTGTATTTATCTTTGAGGATAGAGTTCTACAAATGTCTTGATTTGCAATAGGAGCTACTTGGAGAATGTGTAAGAATAGCTTGGAATCCCAGCTGCTGATAAACTACATCTTTGGAGGGAGAATTAAAACAAAAAACCAAAACCACAATCAAACAAAAAAACCCCCAAAACACCCAAACCAACCAACCAACCCACCCACTCAAGTAACCAATGACCTCCCCTGCCCAACACAAAAACAAATATCAAAACAAAAACAGCACCAAAAATAATCCCAAATCAAACAAAACAAAGAATGTCAAGGCTGCTCAGACTTATATTTGCTGACTGTGTGGTCATCACTTACCAGGAGGAAGAGATGGTGCTGGCGGCCCTGGGGGACCTGGTGGTCCTGGAGGTCCTCGTGGTCCATCAAGTCCTGGTTCTCCAGGAATGGAAACACCAGGTAAACCTGGATCTCCTTTCTGTCCTCTCTCACCAGGTAAGCCAGGTGGGCCAGGAGGTCCAACAGTAGTGATCCCTAAGATGGAAACAACTTAGTTCCTTCGTACCTCAAAGATTTAACTAACTTCTTTCAAGGATGACAATGATATACAATGAATAATATGCTACAGATAAAACTTGTTGTCTTTCCATGTAAGTACTCCGTAAGACTTCTTTTATGGAATCAAGATCCACGTTGACATGTAGTGTTTGACACATGCACATCTTGCATTTTCAGACAATTGTGCTTCAAAAATTGACCGAGACTCAACAACTAAGTTTATGAAAGACAAAAAAACCCAAACAAACCCAAACCCAACAGAACTAATGAAAAAATGTTTACAAGCTGGAAATATTTACAATGGCTGGAAAAAAAAAATGTTTACAAGCTCTAACATCAGAATCATAAACAACTTCTCTGTGCATTCATAAGGCAAACATGTGTCAATGTACAGAAGAGACTGGGCTTGATGGCACACAATACTTTCACTGTGTAATGCAGTGGATGATGTATGCTATAGAACAGTGATATGAGATAAGTTTCTCCATTAAGCTACTATTTGCTTAACAGCCTACGTGATTAGCATCCTCTGCGCACCACAGCAGGGGCAATGAATGTTCAGAATTCCTCACATTACCCCCATAAGCTAAGGATCACTCCTCAAGCTCAAAGCTCAAGCTCAAGCTAAATAGTTCTGTCTTCAGTTATTTTAATGCTGGTCCTCTTACCTGGAGAACCTGGCAAGCCAGGTGGGCCTGGCCTACCAGAGAATCCACGCTCCCCTTTGGCTCCTGGAAGTCCTGGCAATCCTTTACTACCTTTTGGTCCTGCTGCTGCATCAATGCCTGGTCTGGAAATGACCTGTAAACGTTTTACATGCATGTGAAACAACTTGCCAAGAAGAGAGTCACAGGAATGGTAAAGTGATAGGAGAGATGAAAAGTTCAATGTACTTCAAACCATGTACCAACCACAGGGTGGTTTTCCTGCTCCACCAAACTACCACATACAAACTTCAGTAAACAGCACTCCCCAGTAGGAAGCACATTTACTGCTAAGCCAGCATGGTTAGGACAGACTTAAGTGAAGTTGACTCAGTTTCCAGTCTCAGGTTATAGTCTAGTCCTGTTTGTAACCTAGCAAATCCTTGAGTACAGAATCTATCTTGAAAGAGGACAACTGTTTCTATTAGTTAACATATGGAATCTTTACTGATTCTGTTATTTTATATCCAGAGATGGGACTTACAGTCACCCAAGAGCTATGATGAAACAAGACTGTCAACCAAACACAAAGAAAAGAAAGGATCAGCAACTTACAATTCCAGGAGGACCAGGGGGGCCAGTGTCACCTTTTTCACCCTAACAATGAAATTAAGAGCATTTTTTATACTGCCCATTAGTACACAAGAAAGTTTTTGCAAATATTCCTCAACATTGTCATAGCACAGACGATGCAGTTACTACTCAGCCATAACCGACCTCGGTTTTCAAGCTGCTATAGCAGTAATGACAAAAACCCTAGCATACCTTTTCACCGTCTCTTCCTGGAGCACCATTTATTCCAGGCCCACCAGGTAAACCCTTCAAGAACAGAAAGAGATAATCACATTCTGATCTTCTCCATATCAGAAGAAAAAGCTTATAAGGAGTCTGCTTAGATTAGAAATGCATGGGTTACTCACATCCCTACCAGGCTGACCAGGTTCTCCATCTTTGCCAGGCTTTCCCTTCAAAGACATAAACACTCATTGAAATAAAATACTTCAGCAGTGAAGATTCTTAAGGAAATTATGGTACTTATTTCCCATTTTTCAACAAACCAAGCTTGCTTTAGAATGCAGCCTTTGTGATAAATAAGTCAAAGACTTCAACCAAGTATAATCAATGGAGTTATCTAAACTGAGCCTGAGCACAAAACCATGACAAGTCCCAAATGAATGTTGTAAGAATACAGCGCAAAATCATCTCCAGCTAACTATTACTGATTCATTGTGTGTAATAACTCCCTTAATTTTAACATTTGAGAAATCCTCTGTTGGAAAATAGATCCTAACTACCTAAACACTAGAAAATTATATCATTAGGAAATCAGTGTAATGTGACCAGCAAAATTAAACATAAACATTTTTGTGTTTGAATTTTAACTCTCCTTTAAACCAAATGCAATTTTTTTGAAGAACAGTATCAACAAAACCAGAAAGTGCCATTCTACTCAGAGAAGTGACTTCTAAAGATCATGTATTCTTGCTGAACAGATTTGTTATTGGTGCAATAAAAGTAGTGGAAGCTCCACTTTATTCCAGTGCCCATTCACTGGGCAAGACAAACAGACCTCTATTATTAGCATTACAGAACCTAGGTGTATGGGGAACACCTGCTGGCACATAACTAGAATAGGTGATTAAGCTTCTCCACAGTGCCAAGATCAACTCTCGGTCATTGAAAAGTTGACAAAAAGACCTGACAGATAGAGTGTATTAGATTATAATGTGATCTGTGAAACCTTTATTATTAATGCTGAGTTCTGATTTTCAAGAAGGAAGTTTGAAGATTTCCTGTTCATCTCCAGAACTACCTCTTTGGTTACC
Organism: Ramphastos sulfuratus; assembly: GCA_013399055.1. Taxonomy (NCBI): domain Eukaryota; kingdom Metazoa; phylum Chordata; class Aves; order Piciformes; family Ramphastidae; genus Ramphastos; species Ramphastos sulfuratus. The sequence goes on from WBNM01034256.1 coordinate 63,589, forward strand.
TATAATGACACTTCTGTGAGTATGTCTGAAATAGGTTTGTGCCATGCACAATTGTATGGAGCCCTAAGAGGTACTGAATAGAAAACCTGCACTTTAAGTATGCAACATACCCAAATTCAAAGTAATAAAAACAAAAATGTTGGTAAACAAGCTTTTAGTAAAATGTATCTCCCATATTCCCTCAGGACTTTCATCCTTCCCAATCTTCACACATTTATCTGGTTCTTGTTTACTTTTGCACAGAGAAGCAACTTGGAAAATTCAAAACCCACTCAAAATATATATTGAGAATTTTTGCTTTGTCAATGTATCTCATTTGTTATGTTCCTGAAAGAATACAAATAAAAGCTCTCATACAAATCTCAGCATCTAAGAAGGATTTTATCTAGCATACCAAACATTTGTTTCCATTGCATTTATTTCCTATGAAAACCGGGAAACCTACTACAAACACGTTCCTAAACAGTGTTTATTAATTGTCCAATTAACCTGAGCAAGATTTCTGTCTTGGTTTTCAGAGGTCCCTGTTGTTGATGAAAACTATGGATTCAGTAGTTGTAAAAGTGAAAACTCAGAACATTTTGAGCTGGCAGCAGCTTATTTTTTCTTTGCTGTTCCAGCCCATGTTATTTGCATCGCATTTCTTAGCACTTCTATAATCTTCCTTAGCTTTTCTGAACTGCAATATCCAGATAGATTTAAATTCTCAGATGGATTTGAGTCCAGGAAGGAACTAATGTTGTCCCTAGATGGAGCCCTTCTGGCTTGTTCTCTCCCCAGATAATATGAACTGAAGTAGTCTCTTGGGAAGTGACAAAAGGACTCTCCCTCTTACTGCAGCATTCAGAGACTTGGTTTTGTGACTCACCTCACAAGTAAACCCACTGAGAATGAGCTTACATAGACCAGCTTACACACCAGATACACACCAATCTCACGCTGTTTGGCAACTCAATACATAGCAAACTGAATGAAAACCCTCTCTAAAAGGAAACACAAAACTGTGGCTTCAGTCAAGTAGTCCAACAACTTTTAAGGTTTCCACATGTAACCAGATAACATCATTCAAATTGATTTCTCAATCTCAATCCCCTCAAATCTAAGATCTACATGTAGGTAACTCTATCAGAAAGCACTGAGAGAGATCCATAGCTAGAAGTATTTTCATGAACCAGATGTGACATCTGCTAGTTTACCATGTTATAGATAAAAATATAAAAAGTCTCTTACCCAGATGCTGATGGCCCCACCTGAATTCAACATTTGCTTAATTCTCAAAGATAACATTGATTGGAAAGATAAATGTTTGGTTAAACAGACTACTTACTCTTTTGCCTGGTTCTCCTTGCTCACCTTTTTCACCTTTTACGCCACCGGGAAGACCCTGAACACACAAATGCCATCTTAAACTGAGCTTACAAGCCAGGGTAGAATGAATTTACAGTTCTGATACAGATGCAACAAAAAAGAACCAGAAGAGGACTACTCACAGGAGGGCCTTGTGGCCCAGGAAGTCCTGGTGGGCCTGGATCACCTGGAATACCCTGTCAAGCATAGGCAAAGGAAAAGATTAAAGCCTGCATCACTTCCTAGAAGCTCAGTTGATTTTTTTTTAATTTTTTTTTTAAAAAGGAGAAAAGGAGTTTTTTGCTGTTACTTAGATTTCTAAGCGCCGTGAACAGTAAGGGACCATATTTGTTCTTTCATTGTGTGGAACTTCAAGTGCCTCTATAAATTTTATTAACTGCTTATCCTGTTTATTTAGATGATTCACTCCACCAAGACACAGCTGCCTCCTGCATGCACTGCAGCAGCTGGTTTGGTGGTCTGCAGCTGCTAAACAATCATAAAAAGGAGGAAGGAAAAAAAAAAAAAGAATGAACAAACAAATACCAGATCCTGCTGAAATTACAGGATTAACAGTCATTAGGTTAGGGGTTAATGCTGAAGTTGTGAGGCTATCAGGATCAATAGTGTGTTGGTCAGAAGAGTGTCACAGGATCACTGTTAAAAAGTTAGGGCTTCTATTTTCTCTTGTTACATCTTTGTACAAATTCCTAAATTCCTTCACCATTAACCTAAAGGAAAGTTACAAGCTACTGAATCCACAAAAGGTTTCTGTTTTCTTGGAGGCCTCACAGACTTTTACAAGCTCATCTATGCACCTGATTTTTCAGTCAAGAGGTGAAGGTACACACCAGAAACCAGAACTTTGTGTTTCACAACAAAATAAGTATAATGTTAAATTTTTTGTTGATTGTGTGCTACCAAACGTTTGTTGACATAAAAATAAATTTGTAAACTTTGAAATCATTGTTAATGTTGGTCAAAGGCCATGCACTTAGATTGTGTTTCAAAGTCTTAGTGATTTAAATGGAAGGCAGTTAGAATGCTTTTATTTAGTGTATTTATATAATTTAATGCCTTATAACCTAATACCTTAGTCCTTGAAAGATCCCTGATGACAGAGGCAAATAACTCTGACCCTAACAAAGTGAGATGAATTTCTGCTTCAACTACGGTGTTGTCAAAATGACACCTTGTGTTTTATTAGACCTACAGTCACGCAATGCTGCTCATTACCTTCTCTCCTACCACCCAGTAGAAGAGACAAAACCAGAAGACCACTTCTTTCTAGGAAGAAGTGAATGGAAGATGTGCATCAGTGGCTAGCTGCAGGTATTGTCTAAGTGGTGTCTAATGCTCTTCTGAAAGGAAGTTTTGATCAAGATGAAGGAGCAGACTTGTCCTATATTTTTGTCAAAACAAAATACTGCTTTGTACCAAAGTTTTCTCCTCTGATACGTCTCCAAAGATGAAAGGAGGAGATTGATCCAAATGCAGATGGAGGAAACTTAATAAATTTAAAGCTCAGTGACCACACTGACATTTGCAAAATAACCAGAGTATAAAGATGATCACTAACTACTCCTGCCTCAAAATATCTATCTCAGTTCCTCTATTACTCAAGATGGTATTTGCAAATACCACAGAAACTTCAGAGCGAACATGAAAACCAGGCACCCATGATCCTACTGCTGTTTCTCAGATTATGACTGGCACTCAGAATCAAATGGTACTGAAAACTGTTCCTCAGCAAAGAAGAAAGGATAAAAATGTAGGAATTTTAAAAATGACAACTCTGTCAATGACTACTTGGAATTTATGGGTGGAGAAGGATCCATACAAATCCAACCCAACACTCCAAGCTTACTTTGAGGTTTACTTTTGAAAGGCCAGAAACAGCCTTATTATTCAGATCACAAGAAGAAAGATGTTGAGGCAACACTAATGACAGGAAGGAAAAAAAAACCCAAACAAAAAAGAGAGTAGAAAAAAAATATGAGTTAAAATTTTTTAAAGACTTCTTCACAGTGGATTACATAGTTGACTAATTAATAGGAATCTGAATCCCCAGACAGCTTTGAAAATCATAGGCTGGGTGTTCTAAAGAATGAGAATGTTTCAACTTCTTTTACTGTTACTATGAACTTCCTTTTAAAGAGTTGCTTAAGAATAGCTACTTAACTAAGGGAAGTAACTGAGCTAATGTGACTGGCATGCTGTCTATTAAGAGGAAAGTTCTGAGGTTTCACCTCTCCAAGTCAGTACTTTGAGAAAAATGACAGAATTCTGCAGTAAGCAAGATGGGAGTATGTATGAGCCAAACCAACTGAGGCTACCGCTTGACCACAAACTCATTGCAGTTGGATATAGTTTCCCACTCACCTGATCTCCTTTCTGAAATTCAATGTCGTTTGGTCTCTTCTGTTCCCCAATTTGTCCTGGTGGCCCTGGAGGCCCCTGAAGACCTTGTTCACCCTAATATGCAAGAAGATTGCAGTATGTTACAGGCAATACATACAAAATAGCATACCTAAATATTTTGCAAGTATTAAGCAAAAACATCATCATGATCACCTACTCACTTTTTCACCTTTGGGTCCTTGGAAATTCAAACCCATATTACCCTGTAAAGAGTATAACTCATCAGCCCTTGGAAGTCACAAACAGAAAAACAGAACAAACCACCATCACCACCACCACCAATGAAGGAAAGAAAATACCTTAGGTCCTGGCAGCCCTGGTGGACCAGGAGGTCCCTATTAAAGAAGGAAACAACAAAAAAAGTCACTTCCAAGCACTTAGTCTCTTGTAGAAAAAAAAAAAACAACAATGCTGCTGCTTTGCCTTTTGTGCTTTATACTCCTCAGAGCTATCTTCAGCTTCACAAATATCTAAGAATCAAGTTCTTACTTTCAGTGAGAGAGTCAAATAAAATTAAACATCCAGGTGTTAAATATTATAGAAAGAATCATCCTGGTCTAAGTAAGCTACATCTCATCCACAGAATCACAGAACAGTTTGGGTTGTAAGAGACCTTTAAAGGTCAGGTTTCATACAAATAAGGAGCATGCAAATCTTTTTGCTTTAATTTAAAGGAAAAAGAGGTCTGGGAACAGGCCGTTCCAAATGTATCACATTTAGATGTGCACAATAGCAGCTCCAGGGTGAACTAAATGCATGGCTGCTGCTGTCTTCACATCGACTTTCAATTACCAAGATCTCCACATTTTACTGATCTGTCTCTGAGAACATGAAAGTAAGAACTAGCTGTCCCATTACACACTCTGAGTAACAGGTTAAAAGAAACTTACTGTCAAACCTGGGGGTCCTGGAGGGCCAATTGGACCTGGTATTCCCATGGAGCCAGGTGGGCCCTGTTGAGAAAGAGAGAGATTATGGGAGAGGCATCTTTTTTTTTTCCTTAAAAAAGCGAGACCTTCAAGGTAAAGCAACCCAAGAGCTGGCAGTTCATACACATCAAATCAAAACGGCTGACCACTAACCTACCAATCTGTCTTTGTGGAAAAGCCTAAAGGCAAGTACATCAAGTTAAGAGTGTTCTGATCTCAATGTTGATACCTCCCTGGCTTGGACATGGGAATGCTTTTTTTTGTTTGTTTTGAACTACTTTTGCACTTTCTTTCTCTTCGTGCACAGAGAGCGAACAACAAAATACTTTGTTTTTGTGATTCTTCCCAGCTAGAAACAGACAATAGAGAAGTACAGATCAGAGGAATAGGAATGCTAACAGGCTCAGTCTGGTCAGAATAGCCTGGAGCTTGTCTCTCTGTACCAGGAAATGGGAGTTTCTGGCCTCTGTCCAGTACAGGCTGATAGACTCATTTTTGCTCCCCTTGTTCTCCCACTAAAGCAATGAATAGCTCAGTGGGGAAGCACAGGACTTGGAGTCACTGTTTTTACAAAAGACTGCTGGGAGAACAGAAACACTGTACAGGAGGTACACCATGAGGAGAACAGCTGAGACATCATCCTCTCTTCCAGACATCCTAAATAGCAGCTACAGCCCAGAAAGGCAGACGTTAGTTGCTTTATCTCAGGGCGAAGAACAGAAGGAAACTCCAGAACTGATACAGGGAATATCTAGGAAGGTGGAATAGGCAGGGGAGACAAAGAGCAAATCAGTAATTGAGTACTGCTCTCTATTGGATACCACTTTTCTGACCAAGAGATCTTTCTGACTTACTTGCCATGCTATTAAGAGCAATAAGGAAGCACTTACTTCCCTTCAAGCCATAAACTGGAGGTGCATTAAATGCGAGCCCTGCATCTCCACGCACACACATGGATCCCCTAGCACTGAATGTTCCAATCTGTCTGTAATGCAAATACTTGTCACGTTATCTTTTTGGCACAGCCTAACAGTACTTTATACAACTTACAGGTATCCCTGGAAGGCCTGGAAATCCTTGGTCACCCTTCTGTCCTGGTAGCAAGGATGTAATTATTTCGCCTGCTTCACCCTAGAAGAAAAAAAGCTGATTTAATTACTAGCACATTTCACAATTCTTTATCACCATTCTGACCCCAAGGAACACATAGTGGCTCTTAAGACTGAGAGATTCAGTTACGCTACACCCTAGCATACTATTTAATATAAAATTCTCCAAGAACAGCTGTTTTTTTAAGAAGAGATCCTTGCATATTTGGAGGATTCTTCAAGTGGCTAAACCCCCCAACTATTAAAAGCTCTCTTTCAATATGTACAAATATATCAGCACTAATTTGAATCTCAAAAAGTTAGCAGATTGAAATACAAATACTTCACAAAAGAGACATTGTAACTGCATGTGAAAGCAGTAAATGTGACAACAGAAAAAAAGGCTCACTTAGCTTTTTCCAGTGTCCCACGCAACCTGAGATTAATTCTGGCTATGCTGTTATAATAGTCATGTGCCATCTTCTATATCGAAGCACAGTTTCTTTCTGATTTTAGGGAAAATCTTTGGTTTAAAAGTATTATGTTCTGATCAGCTTGCCTTTTAATATCTTTAAAACAACTGGAAAGCAAAGTAGTTGAGAAAAACGATTCAACTTAATAGTCACAATTTCCCAGCACCAGATTATGCTGTCCTTGCGGTATACTGGAATAATTCCATGGGTCAAATTTCCTTTGACACAGATTTCAACTACAGCTGGTGTTCTGGTTCAAATAGGTCAAGGATACTCAAAAACAACCCCAAACTTGTAAAAAAAATCCTTAAGGTCCAAAATCAGATTATGGGGCTACTAACATCAGGAGAAAAAGCCATCTATTGATAGAGTAGAAAGAGAAGTTGCACTTATTCTCCTCACTAGATAGATAGTATTCCTTAGTCTCCAGCAGTGTTCTTGAGCATGCACAGTAGACAACTGGTGCATTTGGGTGCTTGTGGGTATTTTGTTAACGTGATGCCTCACAATGCAGACACTGTCCCTCACACTCCCAAGGAAACCAGTTTCAGAAAATAGTTTGCTACTTCTGGAATTACTGACTGAAGCTGAGAAAAGCTACTGCAGTATTTCCAGCTAGCTGCACTGGAGTGGCCTAGAAATACTATGCTTTCTGTGGGTGCACAGGGTGACATGTAACAGCCAGAAGGTTCTCTGTGCCAGATGATGGTTAGCATGTCGATGTCCAAGTACAGAACACTTACCTTCATACCCGGCAGACCAGGAGGTCCCTTTGTTTAAAAGAAACAACAACAAAAAATAACATTAGAAATGAATCATGGATGTGTTACTTGCAAACCACTACTCAGATCTACACCATGAGACAAGCATTGATATTAAAGACAAAAATATTGAAGGGGAAAAAAAAAAATCAAATGGGAGAAATTTTTTAAAATGATTTTCAGAATCAAATGGAAAAATTAGAGGAGTACTTTCATGGTGAATGTTGAACATTAAAAAGGACTACATTTCCATTTCCTAGCATTTTGTTTCTTTATTGCCTCCTATTATATATCCTGTCTACTACATTTTTTCTTTCTATAGTTTGGTTTTGACAGCCACTTTGCTGTACATCCTCGTGTTTTATAATGAAAACATCCTATGCTGTCCCTTTCTTCTGCCCCATTAATCACAAATAAGACTCATTATCAAGATCTTACTTCTCTGACACACGTATATGTATTTGTATTTTTCTGCAGGTGGCAAAGCATCTCAGCATGTGATATTCAAAGGGCTTTTTGTCAGCTGTACCACAGCATGAAACAGAAGAGCTCAGTTTTACTGGACATGTGAAATATTCTGAGTGGCCATGAAAAGAAAAATATTACTTATTAAAAAAACAACCACAAAAAGAGGCTGATATTTATCTGATCTTTCACAGACCTTAGTAGAAGTCTTTCAGTGGGTTATGGGTAGCTGATCTGGAAATATTTACTTACAGGAGGCCCTTGTAAACCAGGAAAACCTGGACTTCCTGGGAATCCACGTTCTCCCTTAGAGAACAAATAAAACAATTAGCCAAAACCAACCCAAAACATAACAAAACCAGCTAAACAAATTTTGACTGTCAAGTCCAGTATCGGTGTTACCTTGTGACTCCAGAGTACCAACTTGTAGTGCAACAAGCTATAGAATAATTTGTCAAATCATGCAACTGATTCAAGCAGAACTTTCCATGTTCAGCCAGTTCCATACACTTCAGGCAAAGTACAGATGGAAAACACACATAGTGCTACATAGAAGATCAACTTCTTTTATGGAAAGATATAGCATGAAGCTGTATTAACACATTAAAATGAAAGTGACCCCTTCCAACAAGGATATCAAATCAGTAATTTCCATGCAATATTAAAAAAATCAATAATTAAAAAGCCCCACTGTTACGTAACGAACTTTCCTTGGTAGTAAGAATCTACTACAAAGATGACATATAGCATACCATCAGATTCCTTAACTACATTGGCTGCAGAGTATAAATGTTGTGTCACGATGCTGGAAATTTTTGGCAAAGGTTGGGTTTTGAATATCAACCAGATCATGACCCCTTCTCTCAGAGGTGCATGTAAATCTGAATTACCTGCACAACTCAGTAACAGCAAGTACTGCTGCACATTCTAAACTAAACCTATTGGCTACAGTCAGGAGAACGAGAGCTCTTTATAATATTATTGTTGCATCGTTAAGAATTTCGAAGTGGTTCCACCTTTGTTCCATTGCATCCTGGGATACCCTGAGGTCCTGGTGGCCCATCTTGTCCTGGTAATCCCTTTAAAGTGGAAAAGAGAGGAGAAGAGTTAGATTGTACGATGCTCTTCTGGGCCTGAAAGATAAAAATGAGCAGAACTTATACATCTACACAGATCATTCCTACTCACAGGAAGTCCTGGTGTTCCTGGAAATCCTGGAAGCCCTGGTGGTCCCTAGAAGGAAATGAGCCACATGTGTTGAACAGTATGGTATGAAGAAAGATGTGAACACCTGAATCACCTCTAAGAAAAAAACAAAAGCCACACTGGAGAGTCTTCAAGGTTCTTATCCTTCTTTTGGGGAAATATCCACAAAACCAGAGAAGACAAACACAGAACAACTAAAGTAAGAGTAAAAAAAAAAAAAAAAAATAAAATATATATATATATATAAAATATAACTGAACATTCACAGTGTGAAAAATGGATGTGTCAATATCAGAGGTCTAAAAGC